>VBSM01002299.1:450562-470978 GCA_008086735.1 Cheirogaleus medius | reverse complement strand
GTGTCAACACTACCCTCATTCCTGTGAAATATCGAAGCACCATTTCCAACTCTCAACAAGCGTGAGGCATCCACGTTTGACAAACACGATCTGTCTAGACCCCACGCCCCTGCGGCTACCGCTCCATCCCCATATCTTCACAGCCGCGTTTCTTAGGGAGCCAAACTGGCCCACTGTATTCTTCACTCCCCACCGCAGCCGGCCTCCACCCGATCCCTCCATCCAAGCAGCAGCCACATCATGGCCACAGGGCACACAAGGGCCCATTGCTCCCTCCTGCAGCGACACTCACCCCTACCCTCTCCTCTGTCACCTGTGCAGGCCCTTCCTGCTCCACCTGGCCACCTGGCCATCAGACGCCAAAAGCCCTCTCCTCTCTGACTCCCCCCCTACCCACAACACCTGCTTCTCATGTGACTTGGGCTCTTCTCTCCCCTTCTCAGCTGTCAGCTCCTCAAGCCAGAACCCTGGGGGTGGCCCTAGGCCCCAGATTGTGCCAATGTTATTTTCTGAATCTTGCCAGAATCTGACCACTTCTGACCACTCCAGTTGTTCTGTTTTGTTTTGTTGCAAAATTTGACAAACTCATCCTAAAATTCATATGGTGATTCAAGGAATATAAAATAGCCAAAACAATTTTGAAAAAGAACAAAGTTGGAAGACTCACACTGCTTCATTTCAAACTTACTGCAAAGCTGCAGTAATCAAGACAATGTGGCACTTAATACAAGGACGGACAGACAGACAAATGGGATAGAATTGAGAGCCCAGAAATAATCCCTTACACTTATGGTCAATTGATTTTTGACAATGGTGCTAAGACAATTTAATGGAAAAGAATAATCATTTCAACAAATGTTCTGGGACAAGCGGATATCTGAAAAAAATGAATATGGACCCCTCTCTCCCACAAAAATTAACCCAAAATGGATCACAGATCTAAATATAAGAACTGAAACTCTTAGAAAGCACAGGAGTAAATCTTCCTGACTTTGGGTTAGGCAATAGTTTCTCAGATATGACATCAAAAGCACAAGCTATAAAAGAAAAAATTGATATGTTGGACTTTATCAAAGTTTAAAACTTTTGTACTTAAAATAACACCATCAATAAGGTAAAAAGACAACCCACAGACTAGGAGAAAATTCTTGCAAATCATGTATCTGATAAAAAACTCTGACAACTCCATAATAACACAAATAACCCAATTTAAAAATGGTCAAAGGATTTGAATAGACATTTCTCCAAAGACAACATATAAATGGCCAATAAACACATGAAAAGCTGCTTAGCATCTAGTAATTAGGGAAATGCAAATCAAAGGTGATAATCAGATACCACTGCACATTCACTAAAATGGCTGTAACTAAAAAAAAGAACAGACAATAACAAGTGTTGATGAGAGTATGGAGAAACTGGAACGCTCACACATCGCTGATGGGAACGTTAAACGGCACAGTTACTTTGGAAAACAGTCTGGCAGGCACCCAAATTGTTAAATACAGAGTTATCATATGACTCAGAAATTCCACTCCTAGACATCTACCCAAGAGAAAATAAAAATATGTCTACATAAAGCCTTGTACACAATTATTTATAGCAGTTTTATCATACTAGCCAAAAAGTAGAAAAATCAAATGTCCATTAACTGCCGAGTAGACGATGCAAATACAACTGCAGAGTATTTGGCAACAGAGAGGAGTAAAGTGCTCACACATGCGACCAAGTGGGTGAACATCAAACACTTTATGCTCCATGAAAGAAGCAAAATGCAAAAGACCACATGTGTACAAGTCCACGTTTATGAAATGTGTGGAATAGGCAAATCCACGCGGACAGAAAGTGGGATAGTGGGGGCTTAGGACTGCAGGGCGGGTGCAAATGGAGAGTGACGGTTAACGGCCATGGGGTTTATTTTGGAGTGATGAAGTGTCCTAAAATTAGATTGTGGTGACAGATGCACAGCTCTATGAATATGCTAAAACCATTTAACCGTACACTTCTGACAGGTGAACTCTATGATGGGTAAATCATACTCCAACAAAGATGTTTTTAAAAAGTGGCATGTGAGTGGTCCGTGAGCCACCTCTGGGCACTCTGTACAGGGCAGGGGTCGCAGCAGGTCACCTTTGGCTCTCCAGCCTGGGCCCTGTGAGCCCATGTCCTGGTCCAGCCTGGCCCATCATGACCACGGCCTCAACCCTAAGCTGGACCACCCTGGACTCCCCACCACCTCTTACTCCTGGAGGCCAGGGAGGGCCGGGTCCAGGGGTACAGCCGGAGAACAGGCGATGGCAGTGATGTGGGACAGGCCACAAAGGGCAGGGTGAGGTCTCTCGGACCCGCCTCACCCTCCCACTCCCCTGGGGCAGTAAATGGCTGTGCAGGGTCAACTGGGGCCTGGGAAGACGGCTGCTTCTGTGCAGCCAGGAGGCATCACGACCCAGAACAGCACAAACTCATGCCTGCCAGGGCCATGTCAGGGTGTGTCAGCCACTAACTGCACAGCTGAGCTAAGGCTTGCAGCCACTCCAGCCTGATGACTGACCCAACCACAGCGCCGGCTCCGCCTGTGCACACCCACCGCTGGGCCCGCCACGTCCCAGGACACTGCGGCTGCTGCAGCCGCACCTGCCGTGGGTCCCACTGCCCTGGAGAGGGAAGGCCTCCTGGAGAGGGAAGGCCTCCTGAGCTCTCGTCACTCCTCACTCAGAGTGAAACGGAAAAGCTGGGACCTGGAACTGAGTACAAACTTGTATCTTGCCATTTGAAAGGAAAAAATGTTTTCTTACTTTCGATCTCAATCCCTCATGTATGCTCTCCTTGCTGCCACTCAAGTTCGAAGCAAAGCCTAGCAAGGCAGGAAGAACAGGTTTAGAATAAAAATGTAGGAACAATTTAAGGCTCTCACAAAATCGGCCACAGGTCAAAGTGGACTATGGGGGAACCACAACACAGAATTCCACTCTCTGGACCCAGAGAGCCTCTGACGCCCAAGGCCCTGAGTCCACACCGTGCCCCAGACATGGATGACGAGGCCCTTGGAGGCACCAGACTCACACCCACGTCCACGGCTCCAGGAGGAGGCAGCAGGAGAACCAGCTCCAGCATCTCTCGACGTGCAAAGTGAGGTCTCCACTCCAGTCCCAGAGCCACAGGGAGATTAATGACAGGTGCTCCTGAGACCTCCCCTGACCGCACTGGGTGACGGAATGAACGTTCCAGGAAGCTCCTCCATCCACAGTGTGGACAGGGGCTGGAGCAGGCGCAAGGACAGACCATCCACGAGAACTGGACAGAACAGCTGTGGCCTGGCCCAGAGGGTGACAGGGAGTTGTTTGAGAAGGTCTGAGACCTGTGTCTGTCTTCCCCAACTTGGAAATAAACTATGAAACCAGAGGTGAGGTATAGAGTCAAAGAAACATACTAGAAAACTGAACAAAAAGACAAAGAGAAGGGAGACAAGGAAGAAAAGTGGCGTGAGCCCTGCCACTCAGGGAGGGCGCTCCAGAGAGCAGGAGCCATGGATGCAGGAGGGACAGTGTGAATTAAAAAATGAGAAAAAATTCCCACAACTAAAGGAAATTATATTTTTAGATTAAAAGGCCCATTAGGTAGCCAGCGCTGTAAATGAAAAAAGACCCACATCCAGCCAATCCCAACACTAAAATTTTAAAACACCAGGAATAGAAAATGGACCCTAAAACCTTCCGAAGAGGGGAAAAGGTCACAAACAAAGCCTATAACCAGACCGGTGTCACATTGCTTGGCAGCAGAAGTGCAGACCGCGGAAAAAGGCCTTCGCAATTTTAAGGGCATTAATTTTCAACTTCAGGGTGTCCCCTTTATGCCCAGATAAAATATTAATCAAAGGAAGTAGCAGAATAAAAATATTTCCAGAAATGCATGGTTTCAAAAACTGCCCAGAGGACACCAAGCAGGGGCTGAGGTGCGGAGTGGCAGGGGAGGGGGTGTTATCTACAAGAAAAACAAAGATTTATATGAGAATTGACCCTGGTACATACTGCTTGGCCCAGTAGTGAAACATTAAAAATAAATAATGTTCAATACTACAAAGGAAGCAACCCGGTTGCTGTGAGTGCAAAGAGCAGAAGGGCACAGTTCTGACGCCACAGGGAGGCCCCAGGGAGGCTGACGTGACCTCTACAGTCCTGGGCGACCAGCCAGTGGGGCCCCCTGGAGCCCCAGCCCAGGCAGCGGGGGAGGTGTCGGCTGCCCATGGAGGGTGAGTGGGGGCACCTGAGGAGAGGGGCCCAGCGAGGGGCCGGGGCTCAGGGGAGCGACAAGGGTGTTGGTGCAGGGAAGGGGGTGGAGAAAGTAAATACGCTGAGGATAATGGAAACTGGATTTCTCACGGTCAGACGTTATGCCCATGGGAAGGCAGAGCTCTAGAATGGACCCTGCGGGGGAACCGGAGTATCCGTGTGAACTTGTGGTTTTCAACATTTACCAACAGATGGAGAAATAACTACAGACCTAGGTGTGTGCGTAACTGTGTGTGCATCGAATCTGCGTACGTGTGCCACACATGTGCGTCTTTCAGCCCTGTCCACTGGGAGGCGCTCAGCGCCCGGGCCCGTGCTGACCACCGTCCCCATGAGAGGGACCCGGCTCCAGGCCTGGGGTGGCGAAGGCAGGAACAAGGCCGAGGGTGGGGCTGGTGCTGGGCTTCCACTGGCCGGTCAGGGACCATCCGAGCACCAGGACAAAGCTCAGGACAAATCGGATAAAACAGGAAACCACGAGTCCACAGAGATGTCCATGAAAACATACAAACTGATAGTTTGATGAGGAAGGACCTATCTCCACGGTTTCAAAATACCTGCCCCAAATACTTATAAGTTGGACAGGGAGACGAGTGGCGGAGCACAGGGACGCCGGATGCCCTGTCTCATCCCGTGCGCAAGTCCACGCCATCAGGTAAGGGGCAGACCAGCTTCCGGGGCAGGGAGGGGAGCCGCACCCTTGCGTGTTCTGAGCGACCCATGTCCAATCCCAAGCAGCATCGGACAAACCCAACTGAAGGGCCTTCCACACGGCAACCAACCGCTGCTCCTCACAAGCCTCAAGGTCAAGAAAGGTGGGGCAGGCAGAAGACTGTGCCAGGCTGACAAAGACCAGAGACACAAAGACTAAGCACAGCATGCGCCTCTGAGCCCCTCCTGTGAAGGGCTCTGGGGACCCGCGGCTGTTTGGGGGAGGAGGGTCCGAGGCGGAGGGTCCTCTCTGTCAGAAACACCCACCCAGGCGTTCTGGGTGGTAGCATCACGTCCGCACCGCGCTTTCAGATGGTTCAGGAAAAACAGTTTTGTCCTGTACTTGAAATGTTTCTGTGAGTTTGAGATTGTTTTTTTAAAATTTTTAAAAATAACAAGGATGGGGGTGTGATGTGAGCAACCAGAGGTCAGTGGAGGCCTCTGTAAGGAGGAGGCTGGATCCAGGACCAGGGGGATCCCCAGGCAGGACACTCCACCGCCAGGGCCCAGGCCGGCCCCAGCTCCACCCAGGGTTTCTGTCTGGGGTGAGGGGCTCTGCCCCAGGCCTCCTGGCCAGGCACCGGGAGAGTATGACAACTTTGAACATCTCCTAGAGGAAGGTAGAGCCCGTGCCCTAGAAAGCGGATCCCCTGGGGCTGCAGGGAAGGGGCACAGGGCCGTCTCTGCCCTCAGGGGACCTCCCCCCTACCACCGTTTGACGCTTGCCCCAGCCTGGCCCAAGGTCTGGAACAGCCCCAAGAGCTCGGGGAGGTGGGCGCCCTCTCACCCCCGCCTCCTCCAGAGCCCTGTCTCCGCCCCACGCCCTGGAAGAGCACAGTCGCAGTGGGGGGTTCTGCTCTTGAATTTGGGAGCGTGGAGAGGCAGCATTATCATCCTTCCCGTTGGAAGAGCTTTTGGCAGGAAACACGAATAGGGCTGAGGGGAAAATGAGGGCAAGTTTTGGTCTTTTTTTTTTTTTTTTAAGCTGGAATCCAGAGAGAAGTGAAATGAAGACTTGCTGAGTGGCGCAAAGACCAGCTTTTGCTGAGTTTAGGTGAAAATGAGAGAAGGGAGAGGTGGGGGCAGGGGGAGTTGGCAATTCTATAGCTTTGCATATTTCTCTCATTATTTTGCTTCTAAATCAGCCTTGCTGGTACTTTCTCTATTCAATAAAAGCCAAATGCAAGCCATGTCCCTTAATCTCTCCAACAGCAGCTCACTGCTGAGAAAATAATACAGATGTAACTTCCAGCATCATACACTTTCTTTTCCATTTATATGCAAATAGTGACCTTTCACCCAGGCTGCCTCAAAGAAGTGTTTCCTTAAAAATGCAAATAGCATGTTGCAGGCAGTTACTGAGGCTGAGTCTTTCTTATATTATTATCATTATTTCTTTTAACCTTACCAACGCTGTAAAAACAACAGCTAAACTGCTCTCAGTAATAATGACTTTCCACCAGGCAGCCTGTCATCCAAGGCTGCCAACAGGGGAGGAGGGTGCCCAGCCCAGCAGGCAGAGTGTCCCAGGAGGGACACAGATAATGTCACACTGCATCTACCCCAGGGTGGCCTGAGAGAGCAACCGGGCCTGTGACCAAGCCTCATGCCCAGGCCAGGCGCCCAGAACCAGGTGGCACAGAGCAATCGCTCAGCACACCTGCCCCCACCCCTGCAGACACAGACAGGATTTCCCCCGAGATGTAAACATCCTCAGCCCCAAGTGCGGTCCAGCACTGCGGCCCTAGCCCTGACCTCCATCCAGCAGGCACGACCACGGGGTGCTCTTGGAGCTCGGAGGGGGGGGGGTCACACTCGCCCCATCCCCGGGCAAAGAGCCAGGAGGGGGTCACTGCAGAAACAGGCAGCTCCCAGGAGCCCACCAGGGCAGCAGAAAAGATGCCTTGGGAGGGAAAAGGACGCACCACAGTGCACACAGAAGGGAAGGCGTGTTCCCTCCCGCACCCCTGGCCCACCCCACTGACCAGTCCAGGCCACAGGCCAGGGAAAAGCCCAGGGAAGGACCCCAGCCACATTCACCCACCTGCCCACCTTCTGTGTCTGTGGCTGCTGCCCCCAGGGCCGGCCTGAGGGTACTCAGGAAGAAGGGAGGCAGCGTGGCCAGGCTGGGCCACCATCACAGACCCCTTTTCAGACCAGGCAGAACTGGGCTCACCTGTTTGAATCCGGGGGCATGGGCAGGGTGGGGACACAGAGAAAACAAAGGCAATGGGAAGGGACTGGGACAGGAACAGGCCAGCCCAGCCCCTGTCCCCACTGGTATTCTAGGTGCAGGACAGGAACTCAGAGGGTGTGGTTCCAGAGACATCCTCCTGTCGGTCTTTGGGAGCCACTCGGAGGACCAGTTGGCCTCCCAGGGCCGCGAGGGGCCTACTCTAGAACTCTGCCCCAGCGTGTTGGTCCCAGAGACCTCTCTTAGTCAGAACCGTGCAGCTCTCCAGCACAGGGAGAGGAGAAATGGCCAATTCCTTCTTCCGTAAAACCACACTTTAGCCAGGCGCAGTGGCTCACGCCTGTAATCCCAGCACTTTGGGAGGCTGAGGTGGGAGGATCCCCCGAGGCCAGGAGTTTGAGACCAGCCTGGGCAACAAAATGAGACCTCACCTCTACAAAAATTTTATAAAATAGCTGGGCATGGTGGTGCGCACCTGTACTCCCAGCTACTCTGGGGGCTGAGGCGGGAGGATGGCTCGAGCCCAGGAGTTCCATGCTGCAGCGAGCTGTGATGGTGCCACTGTACTCCAGCCTGGAGACAAAGTGAGAAAGTATCTCTAAAAAATTTTTTTAAAAACAAAAAACATACTTTATTGAGGTTCTTGAAGATAACCCAACCAGAAAGAGCTACCTCAACATTCCCATTAGGGTCTGTCCACACCCTGGCTCATCTCCAGTTCAGAAAGGAGCGGGCTCAGGGCACTGGCCTGTGAGGCAAGGAGACCCTGGGCTCAGAGTCCCCAGGGGTGACGGTTCGATAGCAGCCCCCTTTCCTTCTCCCACCCCAGTCTCTCCAGCTACAGGACCCCACTCACATTCCTGTCTGGGTGCAGAAGAGGGAACCCAGGCAGCTGCTCCCTGCTGAGTTTAACTGCAGCCCCAGCTCCAGGGCTCAGCGTGGCCCCTCTTCTGCTTTTCAGGTTAGAAAAACAGGGGGTGTGCATGCTGATTTCCCAACATGGACGGACAGTGCTCAGCACGCAGAGAACACAAATACTCCACACACGCCAGGGGTAGCCTGGCCTAGTGACTCTGGGCAGGAGGCGCTGGCACAAGGAGAACCCCCAAGCCAGGAGGCCACGCCCTGCACCCCATCACACACAAGCTCCCAGAGCTCCAGGGAGAAGAGTGGGCTCTAACCCTCCTAACAAAGCTAGTCCGAGTTCCTCTGGACGCCAGAGGTGCAGGTTGTCAGCCAGGGTAAAAGCTCAGACCCTGGGGGTGAAGGGAACTCCTCACCCGGCTGCAGGTTCTAACTCGGAAGCTGCTCCTGTGATTTGCAGCCAGGCCAGCAAAAGCCTCACGCAGGTGGCACCCACAGGAAAGAGGGGCAGGGCCCAGAGCCTGGTGCAGATCCCTCTCGACAAGCTCCAGGTAGCCCACCGCAGGGGTCAGCAAGCTCCACTAGATGCAAGTCAAACAACAAATCACTTTTCTTTTCCGGTCCAACTGATGTGTCTGGGCAGTAGATGTCTGACTGTATAGGAGGCACCCCTGGGCGAGAGAAGGCAGCCTGCTCACAGCTCCTCACAACTCCTAAAAACTGGGGAACTTGCTTGTCTGTGTGTGTTGTGGGGGGAGCACCTCACAGCTGACCCACTCCGATGCCTCAGCGAGATCCTGCGCAGTGACCACGGCTGCGCTTCGCCAGGGCAGGGTTGGGCATGGCCTCCCAGGAAATAAAACGATATGGCCAAAGCAAACCAGGCCATTAAAAATTGACGGCGAGAGGTGCTCCTTTAGTGCTGATTTGTAGTCCAGCTTTTTGTCTGGGTGCACATGGTCTCAAATCACCAAAAGGCAGGGCTCAACCTCACAAAGGAGCAGAGAGTGAAGGGAAAACCCAGAACTGAAAACTCATCGGCTGAGCATGTAAGTAGTTTTTCTTCCTACTTCAAGTTTCCTTCCTATCTTGGAGCCAAAATACAGACCCTTCCCTGGCTGGGCTCACCCAGCGCGGAAAGCTCCACTGGCTGGTTGGCAGGGAGCCGCCAGGCCAGCCTCGGGCCCTTCTCCTCAGGCCGGGCGGCCCCCAGCAGGCTGTCCCAGGCTCCCCTGGCAGCATGAGGGACACAGCTGCCGCAGGGTGGCACCGTCTTCAAGGGCGGTGGGACAGTGAGAGCAGGGGGTGGGGGACCTGTACGAACCCTCAAAAGAGAAGCAAAAACCCACCTGTAGGAGGGGAGGCAATCGGGCATCTTGGGGACAACCAGTTTGGGATGGAGACGGGGCTGGACGGCAAGCTGGGGACAGACCCAGGTGTCTCCTGGGCAGCGAGGGCCATCCGTGCTGTGAGGACGAACCCCATGGCTGTCTGGGGCGCTGGGCAGGAAGGCTGGGTGGGGTGGTGGGGCTGCGAGAGGGAGGCTCTTCCAGAATCATTTCAAATCCCAGCTGGGCCACTCACCTGGGAAGCCAGCAAGCCTCCCAGCCTCAGCGTCTAGCACAGAACATGCTGATGGGAATTAAGCCAGTTAGCACAGCACCAAGCCCAGTGGTTAAAATAACAATGTCAGATGTGCTTATTTGCCCCTCACAACCTAAGTCATATTTTTGGTCCCATTTACAGGTGAGGGCCCAGTCTCAATGAAAATAATGTAAAATATAGCAAGCCTTCCCAATTTTCAGTCCCTGTTTTTCCCTAAAAAAAACTTTGGTAAAGGTGGAATGTATGAGAAATGACACAATTTCACGTGCTGACTGATGACTAACAAACCAACTGCTCAGTTAGCAGTTTGGTGACAGAGCAGGTCATTTTGAGCCACCCAGGTCCAGGTCCCCAGGAAAACAGATGCTCTGGGAAGACCAGAGCCCAGAGGGTCCCTGTCTCCATGCTCTGAGTCTAGTGAAGAATAGGCAGCACCTTCGGTTACAAACCGCTTGGGCTGCCCACAGAGAATAACTGCTGAACAAACCCTGTAGGTATAAAGACCCAACTGCTTTGACAGTTTAACTCAGCAAGATGCACGTAGAAATCAGGGATGGAGCAGGGCGGCCTCCCCCAGCTGCTGTGGGTCTCTGAGCCAGAGAGACCGAGAGGGCCTGGGCCCAGGTGAGAGGGTGCAGGCTCCGCCCCACACTGGGGCCCCTCTTCTCACATGGCCTCTCCGATGCATGGACTGCAGGCAGCGAAATGGGGAAAAGGGAGAGGACCCAGATGGCTGTGCCCTAGCCCTCAGACCAATGTTGAACGCAGCGGAGGTGTGAAGCCAGGCGTGAGAACAAGGTGGGGCCGGCAAGCTGATCTGTCAGCAGCTTGGCCAGATGGTGCCTCCACTCTCCTTCCACAACGTTCAGATCCCAAGTGCTCATTCCTGCTTTGCCCAGCCACCCTGGCCCGTCAGCAAGAGTGCCCGCTTGCTGATGTGCATGCCAGCCCTCCCAGGGCTGTCCCGCGGACACCCGCCCATTGCAGGCCGCACCCCAGGCCGCAGCTCCAACTGACCTCAAGGCACAGTGCACTTGTCCAAATGACCCCAAGGCACAGTGCACTTGTCCAAATGACCCCAAGTAGCCCCAGGGCAAACCTATATCCTGCAGCTGCCTGAGCACAAAGTTACCACAGACACCCATGACTGCTGATGACCTCTGCCCTCTCCAAAGGCCGGACTGACCCTGGCGGAGACAGACTGCACTGGGGTAGATTAAAATGTCCTCTGAGTTACTTTCATTTCTCTGATTATAACAACATTTTATTCCAATTTATTATATTACTTTTAGAGAGAGGGTCTCACTCTGACACCCAGGCTAGAATGCAGCAGTATGACCGTAGCTCACCCCAGCCTCAAACTCCTGGGCTCAAGTGATCCTCCAGCCTCAACCTCCCAAGTAACTGGGGCTACAGGTGTGAGCCACCACACCTGGCTAATTTTTTCCACTTTTTGTAGTGACAGGGTCTCAATATGTCGCCCAGGCTGGTCTTGAACTCCTGGCCTCAAGAGATCCTCCAGCCTTGGCCTCCCAGAGTGCTGGGATTATAGGCGTGCACCACTGTGCCCAGCAAACGTTGCATTTTTAAGTGCAAATTTGAAAATTAAAAAGAGATGCTCTAACCTGGGCAACAGAGCAAGACTCTGTCTCAAAAAAAGAAAAGAAAAAAGGTAATAAGAAAGAGATGAAGCAATGGGAAAACTCATCTTCTCCCAAAAAAAAAAAAGAAAAATAAAAAAAAAAAAGCACACATGCTCCTAATGGCATCAGCTGAGGGGAGAAAGGCCCAAACTCGCTCTACATTGGCTCTAGTAACATTTCAGACCACTCTTTGCCCTTGCAAGTATTTATTAATCTATTCTCTCTGAAGCAGGCTCAGTGGAAGCCTGAGATAAAAACATCTTAATTCCGGTGAAAGTGCCTCTCACTCATTTCTGTTTGGAGTTTTATAAAGGGACATTTGGGGAAATTCAACCATCTATGAAAGACAGATAATATGCTGAGCCCCTCCAGAGGCCATGAAAGCACGTCCCACCCTAAGCCCCCAGCAAACACTCCGCTGGGCAGTGGGCGGGCCCTGCGGGGTGCCCTGGAGAAGGGACAGGCCCCAGGCGGTCAGGGGACCGAGCCTGCTGCTCCCTTCCCTTCTGGGAAACGCGACATCATTTCTGTCTGACTAACCCAGTGATGCTGGCTCCCAAAGACCATCTTCCTGTAAACACACACCATAGAATTCCTGCTAAAATCACATTTGTAGACAACTAACTTCTGTGTATTCACAAGTGAGTTCACAGGAGAGAGTAGAGGGAGGGTCCAGGATGCAGAGGATGGAGGGGTTGGGGGAGGGGAGAGAAGGGACCCCCAGCCCAGGCACCCTGCTGAGCTCTTCTGCCCAGCTTTCTTCAAGAAGAAAGTCAGCAGAAAGGGGTCTCTGGGTCAAGTCTTCCAGGACTGGGGTGGGCAGAGCACTCACTTTCCGAGGTGCCTGAGTGACCTTCAGGTCTGGCCAGCACCCAGTGCCCGGCCTGCTCGTGGATCACGTGACCACCAGCAGCCCCACCAGCCTCACAGCCACCTCTCAGGTGGGGCTGCTGGGCCAGCCCCTGCCCCCCACCTCCACTCAAAGCCCAGTGCTGACCAAAGTGCTCTGGCTGCTCCCAGCCCCACCTCCACCCCAAGCCAGGCAGAGGGCGGCGACTCCATTCCCTGCTGCTCTTTCCCAGAGGAGACCTTTTGCACCAAGCCCATCCAGGAGAGCTCGGCCCCCACTGCCTCCATGCAGCTTCCTGAGGCCGCGGGTGCCTCTCTGGCACTTGTCAGTCTGCTGGCACCTCTCCTGCTCTCTGCCCAGGGCTGGGCCCTGCAAACCAGCATCCCCGAAGGTCCAGACATCGCCAGCTGGGCAGCACCAGGAAGGCGCCGTCTCCCAGATGCAGGATGGTGAGGGCCTTCTCCGCCCCTCACCAGAAACAGCGCCACCCAGGCCAGCCACCAGGCCAGAGGGGGAGGGAAGGGGCTCCAGGCAGCATCAGGGAGAGTGCCCGCCACAGCCAGGGGACAGGTCAAGGCCCAGCCACCATCTAGGCTGCCCCCAGAGGGAGCATGGCTGAAGCGAGCTGCCCGGAGCTGCCCCACATGTGGCCCACCCGGCACACCCTCTGCCCACTCAACCTGGCGTCTCTGGACACCACCAGGACTCTCAAGCAGAGGCTGCTTTGACCTTTAGGACAGAGAAACTTTGCAGCCCCAAAGGCCAGAAGGGTCACACAAGAGTGGGTTCTCCCCACTCGGGCACCAGGGGCATTTGGGGCTACAAGTGATCACTACCTTTGCTGGAATCTTCCATGAGGGGCCAGAGCATTGGCTCCAAGCATTTGGGGTTGCCTCCATATCTGTGGGCAATGCCTGAGGGTCACACAAAGGCCCCCCGAGTTGCACTTTAGACAGAAGCAGCCCCCTGCCCTGGGTGAGCTCCTAGGCCCACGTGGGGACTCTGTGGTCCGAGGGGGTCAGAGCCCAGGATGTTCCAGGATGGAAAGATCTCCATGCCCACCTCCCAGTGACTCCTGCTCAGCCTCCTGGGCCAGCAAGCACCTGTGTGAGGTCCGGCACTGCCCTGGTGCCCAGGCAGTAGGGGAGACCCGGTAGGAGCTTCAGACTCCACAGGACAGAAGAGTTCATAAAGCTGCCTCTTTCTCCCTGGAAACACACTGCCCTCTGAGCCCTGACCCAGCCTCCTCTGCACCAGGAACAGCCATCCAGGGGGGCAGTGCACCTGGCTGGCCACTGCGAGACTCCAGTCCCTGCGCTGCCACTCTTTTGTTTACCATCAATTAACGGCCATATGGAAGGAAGTGATAATCACAGCCAAGCCCAGTGGCAGGGGGGGCTCTTGCGCAGGGAACAGGGGCCAGTCCTGGGCGAGGACACAGCACACCCCTCCCCAGGCCAGAGTGAGGTCAGGGCAGACTCTGCCGGCACCTCCGAGGAGACAGAGCTGGAGTGCACCCCGAGCACCACACTGGGCCCCCCAAGGTCTGTCCCAACACCCTCTGCCTTTTGTTCACGCAGCCACTAGCCTCAGAGACGTCCTCAGGTTTCCCTGTGATTTTTTTAAACCACGGGGACAAAATTCCCCACCTCCCTCTCCCAAAAGGATAATTATAATCATCACTGTGATTATCATCTTTATAGTCACACGGTCCATGCCCCAAGACCAAATCCACAAGCAGCCACCAACCCGCCGCCCCCCGACCAGATGTTGGGTTATTAAACACCCAACTTTACCAGCCAATGATGTCAAAGGTGATGCTGAGACAAGAAAAGCTCTTGGTGACTCAGAAAGAGCAAGCAGTGAGGACCCTCCACACCAAAACACAAAAGCCACTGGGTGCTTGTTTATTTTCCCAGTTTATAAAGAACAAAGTGAATTTTATGGGCAGAACCAAAGTCCACAGCCCCAGAACCACGGATGATGGCATTAAAGTGTTCAAAGCTCAAACTGGCTTCTTAGCCAACACTGATTTTTAGTTTCAAATATGCAAATCCAGTTACACTAACACCATAAACAACCACGCTCCACAACCCCATGGCCACGCCAGGCGAAAGGAGCAGGGAAGGAGGCTGATACTTAGCTCTGCACATCTACCCCAGAGACACACGCACCCTAGATATCCACCCTTAAGTTTAGAAAAACATGACACGCAAAGACAAAATGCTCACGTGAGCATCTCCACTTGGTACCTTGTGTACAGGTCACACGTGAGACACCCCAGACTCTGAGACCCTGTTTCAGAGACAGCTTCTGCTTCGGGGACCAGCCGCCTCCCCCGGCATGGAGCCACTGGGTCCCACGGCTACCGACATATCTGTTGTTCCTCTTCCAGAAATGTGCATAAAGTTTCTCGTTGTGATACACCCTCCCCCTCCCGTGTCTCCTCCATCAGACGCACAACATGTCCCCTGGATCTCAGAGAGGCAAGGAGCGACAGAGGAACAGGACGAACACAGCGCACGGGCAGATGGGGAGGAGAAGAAAGCCTCGGTCCTCCAGAGCAGTTTTAAAAAGCCATCCCCAGACCTGCTCTTCCTGTAAAGAAAGCCTGCGTCTTAGAAATCAACTCTGCCCGCACGCCCTCTCCCCGTCTGTCCAAAGGGAAAAGCCAAGCATTGGATATCTGCCTTTGTCAGCGAAAGAACATAGCATTGACTTACCTTTCCCCACAGCTATTGTCTGTCCTCTTTCAAAATGACATCACGGAAAGCAATCATGAAATTTACATGGGGGGGTGCAGGGTGGACTTGGGGGAGGAGAGGGCAGGCAGCTGCCTCCCTTGCAGCGGTCACATGTGGGGAAGCCTGTGTGCGGATTTCAATTAAATATCTTCTCCCCTTAGTGTGCGAACTCCTAAGCCAGCTAAAGGCGACGTCTCATTTACTTAATGACGGCTCTCATTAGCGGTGGCACGGGCTGGCGGAGGAGGCTCCTTTGTAAATACGCTACCCATGAACCCTTGGGGCGCCAATATATCTGTTTACTCTCTGAGGTGAAATAAATTTACAGTATAGCATCAGAAAGATGGATCTGGGGAGTCAGGGGTGAGAGGTGCCCAGGCCGGCAGAGCCCCGTCCTCTGCTCTGAGCCTCAGCCAACAGAAGGTGCCCACACTTGCCCACACTGATTCATAATCTATATACAGCATGTCGAGGCTTTTTTTTCAATGCGAGACACACAAAAGGGCAGAGAGCATTACAGCTGCCTGCTCACCCCCCTCTGCTTCCTGTGCCAGTGGTTCAGTCCAATAATTCCTAATAGCAGCGACCGGAATGACAGATGCCCTGGGTTAGCATGGCTGCAGCGAAAGTACTTTACAATATTTATTGGTGGTTAGGAATATGACCTACCATCGTAAAGAACAGGCTGCAGAATTTATTACTCAAGTGAACCAGGAATATCACATATTGGCTCATCTGCATATTCAAGTACCAGTGACTTAAATGGATGTGTGTGTTTTTATTTAACTGCATAAAAGGTACCTATGGCTACAGACCAAAAAATAAAGTCATGTGCACAAAGAATAGATCAGGAAAATACATTTTTCTGTTGTCACACTTTTCCCTTTTCGTTTTAATTTTTAAAATAATAAAACCATCCCAAAGAGAACTCGGGGATCCCTGAGGCACCGGCATCCCAATCCCTAAAAGCACACATTTGTCCCAACCGGAGGGAAGCACATTGCTCAAGTTTTCTGCTCCGTCTTCTCCCAACTCTTTTTTAAACTGCCTGAAACGAGCTATCCAATGAAAACCAAGAAGAGAAAAGCCCATAACACACACAATGGAAGCGCCCGCCCACTCTGTGCAACCTGGCTGTGTGCTTTCTCATCTGCCAGTTTGTGACTTTTTTTCCACACTCAGGGATAAAGATAGGAATTTCCTCAGTAGACTACACAAGAGCCAGGGTGCTCTTGTTTGCTATCCAAATTCCTTTCTTGTCCTGATAAATCAAGCAAACAATTGTCTCTTGTCACATCAGGATGTTAGAAACTATACTGTGAGACACAAGTATGAAAACTGAATTTCAGATACCTGCAAAGACCATCACAGGCCAGCTGGAGAACCAGTAAAACTCATGTCTCAGAAGTTCAGTGCAGAGATTTCAACAGACATTAAATATCATTTCTTGGAAAATTACGCAAGAAAAAATACCCTCGCCTTAATTAGCACTAGAGGACTCAGGCCACCAAAAGTATGAATGAGACAGAACTAAAACATTTAGCTTTCTCTAAGAGAGCATGTTTTGAAAATATTAGATTATTTTAACATGTAGTTCATGCTCTACACATTACATATAAACCTATAGGCTTCATCCCAATAGCAAGTATGTTAGATTTTTATACACACACATTGTTCTCAACAAATAAAACACAAAATGCATGCAGGGCAATCATTTAGATTGAGCAAAAGGAAATGAATGCAAGGCTGCACTGGTCAAACTGAGGATGAAATATTAATTAGCCAAATGAGAACAGTTTGAGGCTCCTACAATGACTGCCTACCGGTTTTTTTATTCTTTCATAAACTCATATCCATTAGCATAAAAGGACACATTCAGCTGAGAGCACTCCTGAAAAGCCATTTCTATCTCCTCTGGACACGCTGTGAGTGCTGGGATATTTTACATCCCAAACCTCCGGCATTCAGAAATTCTATTAAACTCTTATCGGCAGGCTGCAGGCCCAGGGCAGCCTTGCGGGCCATTGTTCAGGATGGAGATAGAATCGGAGGGAGGGCCGGTGCTGAATCAGCCGTATTCCCCAACAACACCCAGTGTTTCCTGACAGCTATTTAATTCAGACATGTGCTAGCCAAACTTAAGAAACAACAGCAAAATGGGGGTGACGACAGGGAGAAATCAGTATGTGCAACAGAAAGACCTCATGAGGCACGATGATTTTTTCGGTAATAGAAATTATATTTGCACAAACTTAAGTTCTCAGCATTTCGCATTCCCCTCTGGGCAATCATGGGCTTCCTGAGGTGTGTAGCTCTGGTAATGGGGGCCCCAGACCCTATCTGGGGCTGCTGGGGGAGGGGCATCCAGAAAGTGCTTGAAACTTGGAATCAGCGCCGGCTGGCAGAGCCCAGAGCCCTGGGAGCTCCTACTGGGAGATTTTAAAGCCGCACGAGCAGTTTCAGAAGACGGGTTTTGGTGAGTAAAGGTTCAAAATCTTTAGCTGACACCATCAAGAGAACAAAGAGGGAGTCACAGGAAAAGAGCAGGGCAGAGAAGGAGTTTGCCGGCCAGTTTCTTAGGTTTGCCACTTCCCTCCAGCCCGGGGAAAGGAGCCCGAGCGGCCGGTGGACCGAGGTCTGATCAGCACTTTGGACAGCGCTCTCTCCGCCCGCCTCGGCCTTTGTTCTGGGCGCTCGGAAGACTCCGGGTTTGTGCCAGCAGCCCGCAGTCAGTAACTCCAGGCTGCGAGAGGCAATTCCAAATCCAAGACTCCCAACCCCAGCAGATCCCTACCTGTAAGTGACAGCAGAAAGGTATAATCTAAAACTCTTTTTCTTACATGAGGTGAACATTTATCAGGATTTTAAAAAATCATAACATATTTTCTTTCCCATTACTGAGCATGGAGCACACTATTCCTTTAGGTTTTATTTCATAAAAATCGGTGGGGAAGTAACATGCCAACTTTTAATATCAAGTTTGGGAAGATCTACAGGGAAACAACTGTCTGACTGGTGGGTTCTCAGAATCCTCACAGGAGGAAAAAGGGAGATTTGCAAAACTAAACTAAAACTAAACTTGTGGCTGCGGCGGTGCTCCCTAAGAAAGTGCTTTGTGTGAGCTGGGGAAGCAGGCTTAATGATCGTTTAGCTGGTAAGATCATTTCAAATAAAGTGTAATTACGTGTGCAAATCTGCACACAGACATTCCAAGTGTCAGTTCATTTGCTTCATAAAAACTCTTTCAAGTAATTTTGGTCTAAACTTTCTGCATCTGTAATTGGCACCACCTTCTCCGGTGACCAGCTGGGGGTGAGGGTTTTCTTGTTTCCTTCTGAAAGCTTCCCCGCAGATGGGCGCCTGCCTTAATGCTGCAGACGACAATTAGGGCCGTTGTGTGCGGCGAGATGGTTAGCATTAATATTGTATAGAACAGCTGAGGGCGGGGGCGCTGCCCCAGGCCGGCCCTGGCAGATGGAGTGAACAAAACCGGGAGCCACTCTCACCCACACTCTGGGCTGACTTTGTATGTCTGTCTCACACTCACGCAGAAATTCACAAACGCTTGGCAACTGGCTTGTGAGACTCACACACGTGCACACACTCACACATGCGCGCTCACACGCAGTAACTTTGCTGTGATGAGGACACAAGGAGCAGCAGCCCGTCCAAAGCCCCAGGGGGACATCTGTCACACACACATTCTCTCCACCCACCGCCTCACGGAGCCTCGCGCCTGGCCAGGCTCTCCTGACACCCTGCGGCTGCATCTGCCTGCTGGGCAGACCTGCAGGGCAGGTAGATTAACTGAGGAGGCCTGGCTGGCACCTGCAGACACCCTGCCCACTGCCCTCCCCACTCAGCCTTCCGCAGGGCTCTGAGCCCGTCAGAACGTCTGCAAGCCTCAGGATCCGCTGGAAGGGGAGGCGGCCCTTTCCCAAAGGGCCCTAGCTGTCGTTCAGGAGGGACCATGTGTCTGTCACCTCCTCAGCTGCCCAGAAAAGAGCACTGAGCACTGGTGAGAGGACATGCATCGCTAATTAGTTCCTTTGGCATCTCAGCAGAAACACGTGAACAGGCGGGGAGGGTGCAAGGGCTGGGGTGGTACGCACCCAGGAAGATCCCGCAGAACGCCATCCTGGCCAGAGAGGTGGACCTTCTCTCCGGGGCCTGGACACATGTCACTTCATGCTGGAAAAAGTTGCTGTACAAACTCATGTCCCAGGGCCCTGGGGAGCCCCCTCCGCCTCCAGCCAATCAAGACCAGGGACAGATAATCACAGCCTGTGTCCCCTGGCCTGCCAATGAGGCTTCCTTCCCGCACAATGGGCCTCCGCCCCAGACAATGCCCCCCGCAGGGTGGGGGGGTGGGGCGGGAGGCAAGACTCAGCCCCGTCGCACACTAATGAACGGTGGTGAGGAGGGGGTGGAGCTACCAGCCGAGGTCAAGCCTGAAACTGGGTATGAGACCGGTCAGGAAGGCCGGGGTGGGTCAGTCCTGGCCTCTTCCCAACCCCGTCACTGGCTACCACAAGGGCGGGTCCCTGGGGCCCCTCAGCTGCGGTGATCCCAGCAGTCAGTAACAGACATGGGAGGCCGAGGGGAGAGGTGGGGCAGGTTGGGCACACAGAGGGGGGGCACGGGGCAGAGGGAGAGGGCTGCTGGAGGGGGGCTGGGGAGCCCTTTTCTGGGGTGGTTCCTCCCGCCTCACCCGAGTTCGAGTTCAGGACCCTTCGCTGCCCACTGAGACCCTTCGGAACAATGAACTAGACCACACCTCTGAGCAAGCTGCCCCTCTCTTGGCTCCCCTGCGCCGGGGGGAGGCCCCCACTCACCCCCAGGCAGCTCAGGGTCACCTCCTGGTCCTCAGCACTGCAGGGGTCTCTCCCTGATGGGTGGAGGCCTGGACGAGTTGTGGCTTCTCCCATCCTGTGGCCGAGTCCAGGCCGGTGACTTCCGTCCTGGGCAGCATCTCGGGGAGGCAGGGGAACCCTGGCCGCCCCTCACAGCTGTGCACCTGCAGCAAACTGTTCAGTGTCCACATCTGCAGTGAGGCCTCTGCTGAGGCAGCAACGGGTGCTCAGGGGGCATCCAAGGAGAAGCAGGAGGCCATGGGTCACCCCAGCTGGGGTACACCTGGGGGCAGGTCCAGGTGGCTGAGGTCTGCACCTGTGGGGGCAGACACAGGGCCACTGGGGGCCTCCTGGGAGGGAGGCTTGGAGAAGGGCAGGTGTGTGGGAATCCAGGTTACTGCCTGGTGTCTGAGAGCCTGCCAGTCACCGCACAATGGGGACAGTTGAGGCTCAGGCAGAGACTGAGCTGGAACTAAAAGGGGAATCATCTCCTTTGGAGGAGAGTGCTGTGAGGGATGGATATGCTGAGAGGCAGGTGAGAGTGCAGGAAGGAGGAGAGAGGAGCAAACCAGTCAGGAGGGGAAACCTGAGGCAGGGAGGGGAAAGGGAACAGGAGGGGAAAGGGAACAGGAGGGGAAAGGGGTGAAGGAGGGAAAGGGGGTGCAG
>VBSM01002299.1:421925-434379 GCA_008086735.1 Cheirogaleus medius | reverse complement strand
GGCTCAGTCACTGGCAGCGTGTCCCAGCACCCTGTGCGGGACGCCTTCAGCACCAGGCCCACCCGGCTTCCCACCTCTTCACCCTGCCCAGAGCCCCTGGGTGACCCGCAGGGTGCCCGGGGCCACCTGCCTCTCAGCTGCTGGTTGGAATTAGCCAGCAGGGAGCCCAGCAGGCAATGGGGGGAAGTAGTTATTCCCCCAGCCCTCCCTGCAAGTCTCGGCTCCTGCCAGACAGCCCCCTGCAGCCCTTCCGCATCCTCTCCGGCCTGACACTGGACCCGCCCAGCATTGCCCTGAGCGGCTTCTACACGATCATCACACCTTAATCCCTTTATCCAGCTCTCCTCCAATGTCCCAATTTGAGGGGGACATCTCTCTCTTACCTGGACCCTAGCTGACACGGGTCTTATACCAAACAAAATTGGTAGGATTTACACCAAAATAAATCCTCAGTGTGTCAAAGATTTAAAAGTTTTCAAAATAACCATGAAAGTACTAGAAAAAGAGCATAACAAATAACAAGCCCAGAAAACCAAACTACAGTCAAATAACAAACCAAGAAAAATATTTGCAAGTATTTAAGGATTAAAGCCCTTAATATGTAAACAGCCTATACAAATCAATAGTACAAAGTCCAACAACCCAATAAAGAATGGGTCAAGAATATAAATACAGAACAGGGAAAAAATTACTTTGAAACAAATGAAAAGTTGTTCAACCTGACTCATAGCAGGAGAAATGCAAATTCGAACTGCAGAGAATGTCTCTTTTTAACTCTTAGATTAGTAAGGAGCCAAAGGCTTCATAACGCAAACATGGGAGGAGGGTGTGGGGAGCAAGGCCCCTTCTACCCGCGCTGCGGGGCGGTGCTGGGACCAGCTCTGCGGGACTGCACGTCCCTTCCGACTACGATCGACCCACCCACGGGGAAACAACATGTGTTCAAGGACATGTCCACAAAAAAAGGGTGAAAACAACCTCATGTCCGTCATAAGGATGAAATCAGTTAGGGGGCAGCCGTGCCACGGCCAAGATGCCCTGACAACGTGGGTCCCCAGGCCACGGCACCACAGGGAAGGGCAAGGCCAGAGTCCGAACTGTGGGATCACGTGTGTTTGTGATGCCCATGGTCCCCGTGGAGGACCTGCGAGACACGGCAGAGGAGCAAAGGAGCAAGACTTCCTTTCACTGTGTCTCTCTTTGTGCCTTTTGCTTTTTAAAAAACTATTATCGGCCAGGCGAGGTGGCTCACGCCTGTAATCCTAGCACTCTGGGAGGCCGAGGCGGGAGGATCACTCAAGGTCAGGAGTTTGAAACCAGCCTGAGCAACAGCGAGACCCCATCTCTACTAAAAATAGAAAGAAATTAATTGGCCAGCTAAAAATGTATATAGAAAAAATTAGCCGGGCATCGTGGCGCATGCCTGTAGTTCCAGCTACTTGGGAGGCTGAGGCAGAAGGATTGCTTGAGCCCAGGAGTTGGAGGTTGCTGTGAGCGAGGCTGACGCCGCAGCACTCTAGCCCGGGCAACAGAGTGAGACTCTGTCTCAAAAAAAAAAAAAAAAAAAAAAAAAGCTATTGTTTATTTTTTATAACTTTTGCTTTTCAAACCATCTACAGGTATGACCTAGTTCCCCCCAAAAAGGAAAAAAAAATTAAATATTAAAATACTTAAAAATACATTTTTAAATCCCTAATCCAGTGGCTGACTCCACGGCCTGGGGGTGGTCCCAGAGCGATCCGGAGTGTTGGGCACAACAGGCTGCGGACTCCTTTCCAGGGCGGTCTCATGGGCCTCTCCCGCCTCCCGCACGAGGCCCAGGTGGGCGAGGAAGAGCAGGCGCTGCCGCCCTCTGGCGGACGAGGGCGGAGACACAGCCCGGGGACCCAGGCGGGGTTCCTGGAACTTCAGGGAGTGCCAGGCCCCCAAGACCTGTCCAAACCTCACAGGGGCATCCCAAGGCCAGGCTCTGTGTGGCCCAGAGCTCACTGTGAGAGTCCACGGGCCACACCCTCGCACTCAGTGTGTTTGTCGTGCTCTGATTGGTAAATAAATAAATAACCCCGTGCCCAGCCCCTTCCAGAGCTGCCTTGGTGGAGGGATCACGCCAAGGTTCTTCACATGCTCCCCAGAGGCGGCTGAAGCAAGTGATCGAGGGCCCCTTCCAAAGTGGACCCCTGTGCACCAAGACCCAGGCCAAAGCCCCAGGGGCCCGGGGAGCAAATGCAGCCCAACCTCCCCAGCCACCGAGGGTCTGGGACGGGGTCGGGAGGGGGCTCCTGCAGGACTGGGTGGGGGCCAGGACAGGGCTGGGATCGGGGAGATGGGACCCCTACCAAGCCCGCCCACCTGGGCTGGGGGTTGTTTCAGCCACACCCTCGTGAGCTGCCCCTCCTGGCCCCGCAGCCCCATGGACCGTCCCTAGCCCAGCTGCCATCCTGGTCCCGCCTCCTGCCCAGCCAACGCCTCGGGGCAGCATGTGCAGAATTGGCGCCCAGACGGCCACGTCATCCACCCAGGCCTGCTCCTCAGAGCCTACACCACGTGCTCTGTACAAATATGTGGGCACATGCACGCACATCCATGGAGCCACTGTCACTGGGCTGAACAACAAAGTGTCAGCAGTTAGGACAGAGGTGCTCAAATCCCACTGTCTGTAGTCCCAGCTACTCGGGAGGCTGAGGCAGGAGGATCGCTTGAGCCCAGGAGTTGGAGGTTGCTGTGAGCTAGGCTGACGCCATGGCCCTTGGGCAACAGAGTGAGACTCTGTCTCAAAAAAATAAAAATCTTTAAAAATAATGCTATTTACAGTAACATCAAAAATTATGAAATACCTAGAAATAAAACTGACAGATGATATGCAAGACCTATACATCAAAACTACAGGTCGGGCATCGTGGCTCTAACAGTCGTGATATTGCGAAATACATATTTCTTCTTTGCCCTGTCCTAAAATCCTTGGCATAACCGAAGGACTAAGTGTCTCCTTGCATGCGGGTGGCTGGCTCCTCCTAGGCAGCTTCAGGTGGAGCTGGTCACAGGAAAGACTGAGGCAGGGTCAGAGGGTGGGACTTCCAGCCCCAGCCCCCACTGTCCAGGGAGGGGAGAAGGTTAAGCCGATCACCAGTGGCCAGTGACATGATCAATCATGCAGCAGCTGAACACCAGGGGGTCCCTGGAGGGCGAGGACTCTCGCAAATTAACCCAGCCCGAGGGTGGTCATGGGAACCCCGATACATGGCCGGTCAGTCGGCAGCACCTGGGGCTTCCATGGGCATCAGAAGTGGGGGATGAGGCCGGGCGCGGTGGCTCACACCTGTCATCCTAGCACTCTGGGAGGCCGAGGCGGGAGGATCACTCAAGGTCAGGAGTTCGAAACCAGCCTGAGCAACAGCGAGACCCCGTCTCTACTAAAAATAGAAAGAAATTAATTGGCCAACTAAAAATATATAGAAAAAATTAGCCGGGCATGGTGGTGCATGCCTGTAGTCCCAGCTACTCGGGAGGCTGAGGCAGAAGGATCGCTTGAGCCCAGGAGTTTGAGGTTGCTGTGAGCTAGGCTGATGCCACGGCACTCTAGCCTGGGCAACAGAGTGAGACTCTGTCTCAAAAAAAAAAAAGAAAGAAAGAAGTGAGGGGCAGTCTGTGAGACTGATCCCCCCGCCTGTGTGGTCTTACACTGCCTCCTGGCAGGTAGTGTCGGAATTGAATTGGAGGAGCTCAGGGGGTGTCCTCGGCACAACAGGTTGATTGTGTGTGGTGGGGGGGGACTCACACGTTTGGGCACAGAAGTTTTCTGCGCTGGTGGTTGTGGGAGCAGAGGAAGAACAGTTTGGGTTTTTCCTTACGGAACGACCAGCCTAATCATTAAAATGGGGAAAGCTGTGGACAGACACGTCCCCTAAGGAAACAGACGACCGGCAAAGGAGCACGTGGAAGAGGCTCTGCGAGGAAAACGCAGGTGAGATGATGAGACGCCCTGACACTCACTAGAACGTCTAAACCTAAGACGACGAACCAAACCGAGCGGGATGCAGGTGTGAGCAGCCGCATGGCCGGGCGTGAAACAGCGCGGCTACTCTGGAAGCAGACGGCAGAGCCCTGAGCGCTGAGCACTACGCCACGTGGCCCCGCCGCAGTGCTCTGGGCATTTGCGCAGGAGAAAAGGAAACACACACATCCGTGTGAACGTTCACACACAAGCGTTTCACAAACGTGCATGCAGATACACACAAAACATCAGTTGCCGCCTTAAATACGTCACTCACAGCTCAGCAGCTGTTGAAAGAGAAGCAGATGTGTGCGGTGGCTTCGGGACGCCCCTCCACAGGCTGGTCCCGAGAGACTCTCCATCACCTTCCTGCCCTCAGAGTTCCATCTCAGAACCTGTTTCCCAAGAACTGGACCCACAACAAGGAGCAAGTCCATGTTAGGGCCAGAAGGGGAAACTGAGGCACGGAGAGGAGAGGCCTGGCACAGAGGAGAGGTCAGACACAAGCCTGGGCCCCAGTCCAGTTCCACCCCTTCCTGCTTCTGCTGCACAATGAGACTGTGGTCATCTCACCCCGAACTGTGTCCTGTAGGGTCGAAGGGGACAGTCCCCCAAACAAGGAGTGGAGCCCTTGAGGGCAGCTCACCCCCACGCCGTGGTCATGCCAACAGGACCCTCAAAGCCCACATGGGCCACTCAAGCCTGTCCAGGCGGCTGCTGGGACAACGGCCAAAGCTGCCCAGCGGCAGGAGCAGGGCCTGCCACAGACCAGCCGCCACGGCCAGTGGTGGGAGCCACAAGAAGTGGCCGGAGGTTGGGAAGGGTCTCGTTCCAACATGGGGAGGGTACCGCCCTGAGCCGACAGAGCTCGGCTGACCCCAGGCCGCCCTCTGCCCCCTGCCCCTCTCCTGCCACCGATGAGGCACTCAGGGTCCAGACATGCTCGGGGCGAACCTAAACACAAACACCACGTCTCTCGGCCCATCCCAAGGAAAGCTCGCCAACTCTCCCCCGGCCACGAGGCTGGTACCGTCGTCACCCTTCACAGACGAGGCTCTGCACCCCTCCCGGAGCTGGGGACCTCTCTCCACATCGCCACAGTCCTCAGGGCCTCTGGGTCCCTCCCTACCCCTCCGGCTGTTCCTTCTCTAGTTCCTTCCTGGGCTCATCTTCCCTAGTCTGGGTTCTGCCCACCACCTCCACCCACCTGTGCCCCAGCACCGGGCACTCTGGGGTCTCTGGTCTCCCCCTGACGACACACGTGAAGAGGGTGCTCTGCCTGGTGCCCACAGCGCTGGGACTCTGCACATCCAAAAGGACAGAACCATCTTGCCTAGAAGCTGCTGCTCCTTTGGCTTCAGTCCACAGCAAACATCCCCAGGTGCTAATCTCGGCTTCCACTAACCATCACCAATAAGTGAGCACACCTGGTCAGGTGAGACCCGTCTGGAGCTCTCTGGGCCCAGAACTAGAGTGACATCCTTGGGGCCTCCGGGGCAGGACGATGGTGTCAGGAACGGAACCAAGGCTCAGGGAGGCCACGACGCTGGGTGAGGCAGCCTGAGCTGACGAGTGGAGGGTGGGTGGGTGGGTGGCGTTTCTTAGACTCCAAGGCTCTCGGCCCCACCGGTGGCTCATCTCAACCTGACAAAGGCAAGGCACATTCTTCACATTACAGATGTAAAACTGAAGCTCAAAGTGCGGAAGTAGCTCAGCTGAGATTATGCAGTTAGCAATGGGCATACATGCAATTCCAGCCCATGTATCCCAACAGACACCAGCATGCGTGATTCCCTCCAAGCCACGCTCCCGCCAGGTCAGCCTGTCCCAGGCCCTGCCTGCCAGCGCCCTCCACTCAGGGAAGGTTGGGGTCTCAGCAGCTGCCGTTCTTACTAGCCTCCTGCTTCCGGCCTCAATCCTTCCAACCACCCTCCACCCAGTGGCCAGAGCGATGGCTTTGAAGCATGAACGTGGCCACGTTACTCCTCCACCTAAAACCCTCCGTGGCCCCCACTGCCGGCAGACAGAGGCCCAGCCCCTGTTGTGGTCTCCCCACAGCCCAGCCCTACCCCTACTCTAGCCTCACCCCCACCCCCAACTCAGCCACCGACACTTCTGGCTTCCGCCAGCCTAGTTCACACCCATGCCCACCCGCGGCTCCCCACCCTCCCTGGCGCTCCCCACTCACCCCAAAGATGCCGCCCCTCCGGGAGCCTGCCCAGCCCCACCACAGCTGGGGCCATCACAAAATGAGTCTCCATTGCGACCAGGGCCATAGCTGTGTGCTTGGGTCTCTCAGCAGCAGGACGGGCTCCCTGGGGACAGGGACTGACTTGTCCCTCGTCTTAGTCTGTGTTCTGTTGCTCATAGCAGAATACCTGAGACTGGGTGATCTGTAAGAAATGAAATTTATTTCTGACAGTCTGGGGGCTGGGGAGTCCAAGGCTGAGGGGCAGCATCCGGCAAGAGCCCCTTTCTGGCGGGGACTCCGTGGCGTCCCAGGTGAGGGGCTGAGCGTGCTAATGTGCTGGCTCAGGTCTCTCTTCCTCTCTGTGTAAAGCCCCCCACCCCCGTGCTCCCCCCGCAGGGTCCCGTCTCCTCTGCAGCATGCTCAGAACTGGCCACTAGGGGTCAGCATCGGGCTGCGGCGCACAGAACACGGCTCCACCAGGAGCCAGGGGACCCTGCCCCACTCCCTGTGGTTGGGCAGGGCTAATCCGGGAGGCCTCCTGGAAGAGGGGGTCTGCAAAGTGCTTCCCTACACCCACATCCCCACGCCTGAGGCCAGGGGCTGGTCTCTTGATCTGCTGGTCTCCCTGCACAAGCTGAGAATCTCGCGCACACACACACATACACACACACAGACACACACTACCTCCAGGAAGTCCTCCCTGCTGCAGCCTGCTCCTCGCCAGCCTCCTGTCCTACTCAGCTGACTGGAGGTCAGTGTTCCCTCCAGGTACCCAGGTGAGCTGCCCAGGCCCAAGGCTGAGACCCGATCAAGAGCGGAGCCGTGTGGGCAGGTGGGTCTCCCTCTGGGACAACACACACTGGCCCCACGTGTGCAAGCCTGGTGCCTCCACCATCTCAGCCTAGTCCTTTCCTCACTCTGAAGCAGGAGAATTATGACCCCAGTTTGACAAACGACAGCATAGAGGCTCAGAGAGTTTGGGTGACTCGCCCTGGGTCACACAGGAAGGACGAAGCCAGCCCCAGACCCGCCCTCCTGGTCTGCCTCCCTAGGGAGACAGCCCAGGCCACAGCGGTGTTCGTGATGGACCCCGGTCTGGAGCACAGGTTCACAGGGCTCCCTGCCCAGACTCTGCCACACGACAGAGCCCGGGCTGCACGCAATGCTCACGGCTTGTGCAGTGGAGCAGACTCTGGCCCGGGTCACAGGCAGCACCCGGGCTCTGTGTGCCCTCGGGCACACCCAGGTGGGCAGGCAGGGGACAGGAGCAGAGTCCCGCTTCTGCCTCCAGCGTCTCCAGTGTCCACAGTGTCCACGAAGAGGAGCAGAGGGGCTGAGGTCTCTGCTGCAAGGCGGCTCCCACACTCATCATGCCTCCAGAGCCCCCACAGGAAGTCACGGGCTCTGAGTTTCCGGGGGGAGCCCAGGGTGGCGGCAGCTCCTCGAGGAAGCTCAGTGACCTGTGGCTCCAGGGTCAGCAGACACACGCCAGGGAGACCCCTCATCAGAGCCTCTGTTTTCATCCGCAAAACGGGGCAGCAGCATCACTGCCTCCCGGTCGCCGTGGAGACAAAACAAACACAGATGTGTTTTTAGCTGTCAGCAACTGACACACAGAAGCATCCAGAACTGGAGATGGACAGAGGGTGCTTGGACCTCAGGACCTGGCAAACATGGGGACAGAAGCCAGCCCGGCCATACTGGGGGGGCAGGGCTATCTTCTGGCCATGCCCAGGCCCAGCCCCTCCCACATCGAGATGCTCCAAGGCCCAGCACGGCCTCCCCGGGGGACACCCTCTCACATCCCCCGCGGGTCCCACTGACACGGCTTGTCCAGGACCAAGAGGTTTCCTGGGATATGGGACATCCAGCACTAAGACCTGGACAATCCCAGACACACCCAGACTCCTGGTCATCCTCCTCCCACGGAGGGGTTATGGGGGGTCACACGGTCACCAGGGCAGGGCTCTTAAGAGGGCACCACCAACGCCAGGTCCTGTGCTTACAATAGCCTGACACAGTCGCCATGGCTACAGGAGAGCAAGGCCCACATGTGGGGATGGGGCCTGGGCCTTGGCTGTGACTCCCTGGAGTGGGGGAAAGGGCCCAGCCTTGCCTGGGCCGGGCAGGAGGCACCTGGCCTCCTCCAGCACACGGTGGCTCCTCAAGCTTCAAAGGCGGCCTGGGAAGGAAGAGCCCCAGGGTCCTGGGTTCTAGACGCACTCGCAAGACCCACTGTCCACACCCAGGCATGGCACGCACAGTGGGGAGACAGAGAAGGGCCATGCAGTGGTTGGGGTGCTCTGGGCACAGGAAGGAGGCCCCGACCGGGACAGGAGCCGAGTTGGGCTCCCCAAGCCCATGAGGAGCCATGGTGGCCTCCTGCGCATCCCCCCGCCTCTGTGCCCCTCCCAGGCTCGTCTGGACTCTGCTCCCCTCCCAGATGGGCGCCGTGAAGCTCCTTGTGCCCTCAGCCCTGGCGGACCCTCCTCTCCCCTCAGGGGGCCCCAGCCTGAGCCTGGCTCCCCTGGTCCCTGCCCGAACAGGCTCTGTCCAGCCCAGGGCCCTGACCTTCTGGGTTTGGCCCAGGCTACACTCCTGGCTTCTGCACTGAAGCCATCAGGCTAAATTCTGTCACTGCTCGTCTTCTTTTAAATCACCCACAAACACACGGTGGACGGTGACGCAGCCAACACCACACCCTGGCTCAGGATGAGGTCCTGACCTCCTCGGGTTCCCTGGGTCCACAAGATGAAGGGCCACACCATGCCAATGACCAAAGCCCCGTGAGCTCAAGATTCTGGAAGCCAAGAGCCTGCCTTGCGGGGTTAGAATTGTTACCCCACAGCTGTGAACACCAAGGAGCTGTGGGCAGCAGGCAACATGCCCCCCTGCCCCCCAGGCCTGGCTCAGGGCGGCAGTTTGATGGCCACAAGACCCAGCAGAAGACACTGCCCAGCTTCCCTCCTTGCTGTCTACAATGACTGAGACCACAGCTCTGTGGGCGAAAGGTGAGGGAATTGTCCAGTCCTGGATTTAAACCTCTGTCCACCCCCTTGAGGACCAAAAACCGTGGTGGCCATAGGTGGGCCCTGCACAGCTAGATTCTCACTGCAGACACCTGCTGTGTGACCCAGCATGCCGTGCAGGGACCCAGGTCAGCACAGGGCCAGGGCTGGGGGACGCAAATCCAGCTCTGGGCCCTCTCGCCCTTCCCAACTGCAGACACACATTTTGGAGCTGGATGGAGGCCCTGACCAGGCCACACACCACCTCACACCACAGCCCACGGCACCACAGCACCAGCCTGGAGTCACCCCCACGCCCTGCGTGCACACCCAGCTCCAACACATGGACATCACACCCACATCTATGCAGCCTCCCAACCCCAGCAGGGATGTGGTTGCTGTGGCAACCTCAAGACTTTGAAAGCCTGCTTCTTCCAGTTCTTCCTCTCCCAGCGAAAGCCCCTCCACCTGCCATCCTTGGGGTGGAGGAAGGAAGCCGTCTAGGACCCTGTGGGAGGGGCCCAGGAAGTCTCCCTGCCACACTGGGCTGAGCACACTGGGATGGGGACAGAGGGAACCCAGGCCCCCGTCCAGGACTCCATGGAGGGTGGGCAGGAAGGACAGATGTGTGTGTCCTGCAGGGCATGTGACCAAAAGGGCCAGGACGAATGGAGAAGCTGAAGCCCTTCTGATCGTAAAGTTTCCTTTGCTTCCCAGACCTGAGCCCCAACTCACATCTCTGTCCAGCTCAGTCCCTTAGGCAAAAGCCCCCACCCCAGACTCTGGCAGCAGATCCCACCCCTGCCTGGCCAGGTTCCGGGCTGGGTAGAGCTGTGGTCCTCTCCTGGGCCTGGTGTCACAGCCCTAGCCCCCTCTCTGGACCACTGCCAGGGTGGTAGCAAGAGGGTCCCTTCCGTGACCCTGGACAGAGGTGCCACCCCAAACCCCCAGGTCCCAGCCCAGTCTGGGTCCCCAGCACTGAGCCCAGGGCGTGGGGCTTGTTGGGGCACACAGGTGTCTGTTTACACGGGAGCAAAGGAGAGAAAGTGGGGCCGGGGCAGCCCCACCTGCAGGAGGCCCAAGGGGGCTGGGGCCGTGGCTGGGGTCCCCAGGGTTGAGGGTGCCTCCACCCCTGTCCTGGCTCACACAGCAAAATTCCCCACTCTGTGCAGAGGACGGAGATCCGGAGGGAGATGGCACAACAGGCCCAGAGGTTGGGTGCCGCCTCGGACCCCTCCCAGGATCAGGTCCTACAGGGTCCTTGAAGCTCACCGACACCCCTCGGTGTCCCCCAGACCATGACCTGCTCTGCACAGTGGCACCCTGCTCACTGGACGAAGGGGCCACAGAGAGCAAGTGGGCAGCAGATGTGTCCTGCCGGCCCTCCCCAGCGCCCACCCCGCGCCACTTCCAGGCTCCTCGAGCAGAGAGGGGCACAGGCACAGGCTCCCCCAGGTAAGAGGCACCCTCAGTCTCTGTACCCTGAGAGAGAGCCTCAGAGCATGTACATGAGACACATGTGCAGGAACATGTGTGCAGGCCCGAGATGGGGCGTGGAATTGCATCCACAAGTCACGTGTGTGAATGTGTGTGGACCCGACCATGTCAGCCTAGCATGAGCGAATGGGATGGGGCATGTGAACATGGCACATGTGGGTGAGATGCCATGAACACAGGACAGGAAATGCATGTGGGACAGTGACCATGTGGCCACAGGGCTCCGCACCTGTGCTGACCTCCCCCTCCACCTCTGACACCACCTCCACCTCTGACGCCACCTCCGCCCCAGACTTCTCCTGCCACCTTCCCCAGCCCAGCCCAGGAGATCCTCACCCCACCATCCACCTGCAGCAGTATCAGCAGGACATGGCAATGCACGGTCCAGCATTGATCTGGAGACGCCCGTGCAAATGTGGGGTGCACGTATGTGACTGTGGGGGGGAGGGCATGTGTGTGTGTGTGCTGGAATCTGTGTGCAGGCTTGTGTCTGTGCGTGTGTGTGTACTATGCTCAGGACACCAGCACTGACCAGGGTAGCTGAGGCTTCTGCAGGAGGCTCAGGCCAGCTCCTTCCTCTGAGCTCCGGGTTGGTGCCAGGCAGGTAGAAGGGGAAGGAAACAGGCCAGAAGCTCCCTGACCACTAAAAGAGCCCATCATTCTGGCCCTACCAGCTGCCAACCTGGACCTGTTCTCCCCTGCCTGGAAGCCCCAGGTTGTGGGATCCGGAAGACAGAACCTGCCTCAGCCCAGCCTTTCTCCTCCAACCTTCCACCAGTGCCTCATTTGCCCACGGAGGGAGAGCCTGGCCTGGGGTCGACAGTCCCGGCCACTGCAGCTCCCAGAACTGACGCCCATGCTCCACAGGCCCAGAAGCCAGCCACGCCCCTGCAGAAGGATGAGCCCCGCCGGCCTGCAGGGCCATCCCAAGGCCTGGCTTTCTTGTCTCAGTCACAGTGACTCCGCAGGAGCCAAGGATGGAGTCGGAAGCCCTGGGGTTTAGGCATGAATCAGCCTTACCGTCCAAGGACCACTTGGCAAGAACACACAGCCTAGGAGAAACTAGCTCTCAGTCGGCCTGCGTCAGCTCCCGGACTCTCCTAGGCCATCCTGCAAGCACTGGTGGAGGCGTCACAGGGCACACACCCTCCTGCCCTCCCTCATGCGTGTCCACGGGCAGAGTGCCCGACTAACCCTCCCACTGGAGATCACCCTCCCTGTCCGCTCTGCCCGTGATCTCCACGTGACCACAGCTGTCTCCAGCCTGGGACAGGTGAGACCCCTTCAGCCTCTCCTACCCATGGAGGACTCTCCAGCCACACTGAGCACACTGAGCACTAAGACCACCAAGGACAGGCTCAGTGACACCTCCTCCACAGAGCCCCCTGGGATTGAGCTCCAGGTAGAGGTGAGGGGGCCTGGAGGCCCCCAGCACCAGGCGTTCCTGGCTGTCGGTGCAGGAAGGAGGGGCACAGCCAGGGCTGGGGAAGGTGGCCCCTTGGGGCCTTTGTGGGAGGAAGCAGGGAGCAGAGCAAGCGCTTTGTAAGTGACTTAAACAACCCACCCCCAGCCCTGAGACCCAGCCTGGGCCCTCATTGCTCGTGCCTCCTTCCTGTTTGCGTGTGCAAGTCAGATGGAAGCTTTGCAGACAGGTTCCCTGAGCTGGGACCCGCCGCCCACATGCGCCATGTAGGGTGGGGCGGCACATGGGCAGGGCAGACTCAGCATTAGCACAGAAAGGGAGGCGCCACGCCCCAGCTGCTCTGC
>VBSM01002299.1:356697-367610 GCA_008086735.1 Cheirogaleus medius | reverse complement strand
AGAAAGGAACCCCATCTGAAGGCCCCGAGGGAGGGGCAGGCGGGCGTGGGTGGGTGGGTGCGCCTCCTCCCTACCTTCTGGGCACCACAGGAGGCCCCAGGCCGTCCCTGCCGCCATGAGCCCCCGGCTTCTGTCAGGTTTTTCCGAACAAAATGGAGGTGTCTAGAGCCTGGCGCGATGCCTTCGGCCCCCGGCCCGACCCGCCTCATGGCGGCCTGCAGGTCTTCGAAGATGACCGCGCGATAGTGGCGAAGCACGTCGGGGACGCTGCAGGAGCGGAGTCGGGCCCGACCTGGCGCAGTCCCCAGCAGCGCCAGCAGGAGCGCCCAGAGTGCAGACCTAGGCGGGACCTGGAGGAGACACCAGGTTGGCCTCCCAGCACAGGGCGCAGCCCGGCCTGCACTTTGGTTCAGCTACCATGGAAGGTGCACCCCGTGCCCGCACCGCGGGGAATCTCAGCTGTAGAAAATGGAACTGTCACAGTCCAGCGAGGGCTCCAGGCATAGGCCTGGCAGGATAAATCCCTAAGACAACAGATCGGCCTGCAAACCAGACAGCTCCATGCTCTGTGCAAAGGTTTGCAGGGTGAGTGATGAGGGACTGGGGAGGCCATTTCACTAAGACCTAAACAACTCCCTAGGAGACAGAGGGACAGGTCGAGTAGCAGGAGGGCTTGACACTGTGGTCTTCGTGCCAGTGAGGCCAGCAAGGGATGGTGCACCCACTCACAAGATTGCACAGGGCAGGGCCCACCTGGCTCTGCACAGCTGGAGTGGGGCCAGCTCTTAGTGGGGGTACAGCAGGAAGTCCCCCCAGTACAGCCTCACTCCTGGCCATGCTGACCCAACCCCACAGCTCACACCCTGGTCCCTCTGGGTGCCCACAGCACAGGCTGCGTATGTGGGAGCCGAGGCAGAGCCTCACTGCTCCTCTCTGGCACAGCAGATCCCACCACCAAAAGCTCGCTACAGTCAGCTCACAGAGACAGGGGAACTAGGTCTCCCTGCACCCCCAAGCCGACTGAGGCAGGGGCAAGGGCTCAGAGCTCCAAGCCACATACTGGAAGGGGAAAGGTGGGGAGACCCAGAAACAACAGGGGAGGAAGGGGGTCACAGCATCAAGTCCCACCAACAGTTGAAACCAATTTCAAAAGCCTCCTGCGCCTGCGAGCTTCCACCCACCCAGAGCAGAGCAGACGGGCTCGAACAGGGAAGCCACCTTGGGGACAGCTGACTGCCCCCAGGTTCCCGGACATTCCAAAGGGGCCGGCCCCCTAAACCTGCCCCAGGGTAGAGGCAGACAGCCAATCTGGGGCTGGAAAATTAATCATGCGAACCGACCAAGATGACAGGACTCGGCTTCCCAGCCCAGGCAGGGGAGCCTAAACAAGCAGCACCCCGACCCTCACCTAGAGCTGAGTGTTTGGGGGTGGGGGGTCCTGCCCCAGCATGAAGCAGCTATGGCTGGAAAAGCAGACATGGTTTGCCGTGGCCCCTTCTTGTAACCTGCTCCCTCCAACGCACACACTATGGCCAATTTGGTGAGTTCAAGAATTGCCACGTCACCCACTCTGCCTGCTGCAGGTCAGAGGTCACAGTGAGAACAAGAGCCTGACTCCCGAGCAGGCCAGCTGGCGTTGCTGAAGGGACATCTAGCACCTGCTATGCCCCAGGTGGGGCAGGTTGGCTGCCTTGGGAGTCCCAGACGTCTTGTCTGTACCTACCCCCCCCCACCACCACCCAGAGCTCAGCCTCAGCACCGTGAGGGAGGAAAGGGTGACCAGCACCAGGAGATTCCCTCCCACGGCTGCCGGGAAGGCCAGGGCACACACACCCACAGTTAGCCTCCTTGATGGGAACCAACAGGGGATTTCCCAACGGGGCACAGGGTGACAAGCAGCGTCTCCTGGGCTGTGCTTGCTCCCAGCCACTCGGCCCAAGTAAGCCCCCTCCCCAGAGGCCCGCAGCTGCTCACCATAGGCCTCTCGGGGTCTCGCCCTCCCTCACTACCGCCAGCGGGTCTCGCACATGATCCTGGGGTCCTCAGATGGGGGACTGCTGCCACACCAGGCCTCACCGACAAGGCCAGGCAATCCAGCAGGCAGCTTTTGAAGTTGGCTCCTCCAAGCAAAGGAGGGAGGGAGCAGGAGAGGGAGGAAGGGCCTCACAATCTCAGCCCTGCCCCCTCCTTTTCCCCACCTCCTATCCAATTGCTTCAATTAACCTGACCCTGGAGCCCAGCAGCCACCTGTCCCAGTGGATCCAGGGCTGCTGTGGGTCTCGGATTAAGTCGCCAGCCCCAGGGAGACCCTGCTCTGTCAAGGAGCAGGTGGGGGTGCCCAGTGGGCAGAGCGCAGTGCAGGGTCCAGTGGTGGGGGTGGGGAGCCAGGTGAGTCTGGGGTCTGCCTCAGTGGCAAGTACTGCCTCTCCCAGGGACCTGGGTAGACAGGCAGACCCTAGTGGGCAGACTCTAACTGCTCACCCCACAGCTGCTAGTCCCTGCACCCTGACATTCAGGGGGTCCTGCTCCAGCAGGTCCTGAGATATGGGACTTCCTCAGGTCCCACCACTAGCCCAGCCTCATCACTCCTTGCCTGAGGGGGGTCTTTCCCCAGGGGAGGCCACATCTCGAGGTTGTTATTGTGACACTTGCCATGCCAGAGTGTCCAGGTGTGAGCACAGGCCCTGGTGGGCGGCAGAGGAAAGATGCCGCAGAACAACTGGAACACAACCAGCTGAAGAAAAGCTAAGGTGTGCTCTCTCAGGGAGAGAAGTGGTGATCCACACAAGCACAGTCGTATAAAAAGGTGGTCCTTTAAGATTTTAATCCTGGGCTGGGTGTGGTGGTGCACACCTGTAGTCCCAGCTACTGGGGAGGCTGAGGCAGGAGGACTGCTTGAGCCCAGGAGTTTGAGGCTGCAGTGAGCTGTGATTGCACCATTGCACTCCAGCCTGGGCGACAAAGAAAGACTATAATCCTGTATTTTTACTGTACTTCTTCTATGTCCCAACGCACAAATACTTTCCACTGTGTTATAGCTGCCTACAGTATTCAGTGCCTCACACGCCGTCCAGGCTTGTAGCCTAGAAGCAGCAGGCTGTACCATACAGCCTCAGTGTGCAGTAGCCCCCAGGTGTGCAGCCCCCATGTGTGCATTAGGCCATGCCATCTGGGTTTCTCTAAGTGCACTCCCTCTAGGGTGTTCACACAACAATGAAATCACTTACCAACGCATTTCTCAGAACTGTCCCCACTGTTAAGTAACATGATTGTGGCTTGACCACCTCAAAGTATTTGAGAAAACCCACCAGAGATGAGTACAGGTGCTCTGGAATGTTCCAAGGGCCCTGCAGGAGGCCTCATCAGAACGTGGCCTGACACATTCTCCTCCCTATGACTCCTCAACACCCACCCAACATCGATCCTGCTTGGCCCATGACGGAGGCCATGCCAAGAAGCCAAGCCCAGACGCAGGGCACAAAAGGCCACCAGCAGCCCTGGGGGCTGCAGCTAAGTCACTGTCTCTGCCTGGGCCTCAGTTTCCACATCTGTAAAGGGACATACTGGCTTTCAAATTCCAAAAGCTGTAGGACTCACTCTTCAGAGTAAATTCAAAGACTCCCTCATGCCTCTCTCTCCAAGAGAGATCAAAGGAAACTCCTCAGTTTCAGTCAAACATCCATGAAGCTCTGCAGCCACTTCTCAGGAGGGGAGGGAGGACAGACTTCCAGATCCACAGACTATTCACCTGTGAGCTGGACCCATCCCAGGTTACCTGTCCAGCACCGACCAACCAGCAGTTCCTGACCCCACACAGGGGTGGTTGGTCCTTTGCCCCTGGGCTGGCCATGTCCTCAAGGTTTGCAGAGCCACAGAGAAGGTGGACCCCCACCTTCCAGTACATGGGGCCCCACTCCAGGTGCTGACGGTGAGGCGAATGCTCCTCTAGTGGGCACCCCCTGGGGCTCCCCCAACCTCGGCCATTCTCAGCTTTCCACAGCAGGGCAGGGCCCGCAAGGCCAAGCACAGGCCCCCGAGTGTAGAAGGTCTGAGCTGTGGGTCTGTGACTGCCCACCACTGCAGGCCCCGCCATCGGTACCACAAGACACACAGGGCCCCCTGGGGCTACTCTCACACAAGGAGTGTCTGGGAACAGGTCTCAGCCGGCTGTCTAGCCTCCTCTTCGTTCCACCTGCCGGCACCGCCTGCTCCCTGGACAAGCTGAGAGACTGTCCACCCACAGCCTCTGGACCAGCCGTGACCCCCAGCAAGATCTCTCTAGCCATGCCTACACGCCCCCTTCCGAGAGCTGGCTCCCGAATGAACACACGCATGGATTCGAGGTCTGAGGAAGTCCTTTATCCTCACACAGCTCAAAGGCTGAAAAGAAGCCAAGTCTCCCAGGGAACACAATTTTCAACCTAGAGATGAGGACAATTACAAGTACTTTAGGATAAAATTGCTGATTATAAATTGGCAAAAAGAAATTCACCTGCAAAAGTTAGAAAACCTCTTACTAGTGACATTTTCATTCAACATACACGAGGGGCCTGTCAGGTGTGGAGAGGTACCCCCAGGCGGAGGTGGGCTCTGCTATTTGCACTCAGGCCTGGGGGACCCAGCTGTCCTAGATCCAGATGGGGGAGTTCTCTGCAGGAGGCAGTGGGGACTCCTGCCGACACCTTGGTGCTGCAGTTTGGCTCCCATGCGCTTCTGACCCGCCCTGTCCGCAGACCTGTGACACGGTGCCCCCACTACGCCAGCTGCTCCCACACAGAGCTTTTACCCAGAACGCCCGAACCCCACTACCTTCTCCACAAACCTGGGTGGCTCCCGACTAGGTGGTGCTCCTTCTGTGAGACACAGGCTGCGGGAGGCCTCCACCCGCGCCAGGGCTGTCACCTCCACCCAGAACAGTGCAGAGGCCGGGCTGGGGCGGCAAGAACACGAGCCAGGGAAGGGCCCCAGAGAAAACCAGCAGGTCGCCAGCCCTGACAGCTACATAAAAACTCTTTAATGAAGGAGGACAGACAGCGTGGCGGCCGTTCCCAGTCTCTGCCAGGTGCTGCTCCAAGGCTCCACCCCACAGACACAGGACAATCAGAAGGTGTTCTTGATGCGGCCGGCCACCAGCACGAGGATCTCCCCGATCTTCCTCTGCCAGTTGGCGATGTCCTTGGACACGGCGCACCACAGCTCCCCGTGCCGAGGCTCCGCATTCTCACAGCGCTTCCGCACCTCCCCCTGCTGCTCCTGGGGGGCACACGGCACTTCAGGCAGGGCTCCTCCCTGGCTGATCCTGACCCTCACCTGCCCCACACCTGCCCCCACGCAGACCTGGCCCCAACAGCACCAACCCCAGCGTGGGGGGGTGTGGGACTAGGGCACATCCTGCACCAGGAGGCAAAGTTGTCTTGCGCTGTCTTTCAGGTGAGCTCCTCCAGACAGCCCCTCCTCCTGGGGCGCAGGACCCCTCCCCTCAGTCAGTGTGACCCCAGCCTTGGCTCACAAGTGTGGAATCGAGCCGGGCTCCCCAGTCTGTGCCTCACACAAGAGCCCACGTCCACCCTCTCTGCATGAGCTTATCAGACTCAACATGGTCCGGCTTCCTGCTTCCCAAGGAGGACTCCAGGACAGCCTGACTGCACCCCAGTCCTTGTGAGCACAGCTCTGGCAACGCTTGGCTCTGGGGGCAGCGGGGAGAGGGGGCTGCTGCCCAGGCTTCCCCAGAACACCCCTGGGCCGAGGCCCCAGTTAAAAATGACTCATTAAAATGTGCTAACTGGCCACATAAAATGGACCAAGCCTCTAAATTTCAGGGTATAGGGCCATAAGGCTGTAACCAAAAAACAGCGGGGGAGGCAGAGGCTGCCTTGTGAAGCTGTGGAGGTCCCTGTGCTCCATCTCAGCCCGGGCACCCCCGGTGCAGAGTCGTGCTGGTCTCGGCCACCTCCTGGCTGAGGGAACCCCGCTGAGTCCCAGAAGGCACCAAGCGGCTGGTCGGCCAGCAGAGCCTCACCTCAGTGCCGTGCTGCAGCTCAAACTTGTAGAAGAAGGCCCAGGCGTCCCCCAGGTCTGAGTCGATCTTCACAGTGCGGTGGAACCATTCCCTGGCCTTGGTGATCTTCCGCTCACTCCAAAATAGCCTGTTCCAGAAGGAGGGTGGTGGAAACCCAGAGTAAGTGGCCACGGTGCTCCCAGGGCTGTGCTGGGACCCGACCATGAACAGTGCGGGGAGGGCCAGGGTCTCAGCGCCACCCTCCTCCCGCAGCCCGGGAAGGCTCAGGATCAGGCCTGGGCCACCTGGAAACTGCCCGAGGCTGCTAACCTGAAGCCGTCCTTCGAGTGTCTAACCTGACTGCTGCTTAAAACAAAAAATCACATACGGAGTAAAATTTTCAAACTCCTTAAAATTATTATTTTTCTCTGGGTCAAATACAAGGAGATGAAACTAAACCTGGCAAAAAGTTAAATTAAGACTTTGAAGTTTCAGTCTGCTCCTTAGTAAGATACCTCCTGAATCATTCCGCCCCTCCAGAATCCAGCAACAACCCCAGCAAACCCTAAGAGGACAGGCTTCTGGTCACACTGGGACCCAGGGTCCACAGCATGCACACCCACGGTGCCCGCCAGACACAGACACCTGAAAAACAGGCCTGAGGAGGACCACACTGGCTGTCAGGGTTAGGGTCTGTGTGGGCCCCCCACTGCTGGAGCAGGCAGCTCAGTGGAGTGCTGGGGTCCCCGACAGGCTGGCTGGGGCTGTTGCTTCCACTTACCTCCCCATCACCAGAGGCACCGCGGCAGACAGAGGACACGACTAAGCCCTCCACTCCAGGCAGCTGTTTGGCCTGGTCTCAGTTACCAAACGGAATAATTTCATGCTGATAACCTGATTGTTTTTTAAGCCTTGTGGTATTCTTAATTGCTTGGTGCTAGATAAACTGTGATTTAAAGAGCACAAACCCAGATAGCAGACACACAGAACACTAGCTTGGGAGCAGCGAGGAGTGACTTGTTTACCTTAGCAGAGCCTTTTATGAGGTTTTATGGCTGCCCTATCAGAGTGTCACACGAAAGTCACTCGGGAGCAGAAGCACAAAAGCAGGACCGAGGGAGCCAGGGCAGACTCGAGCCAGACCAAAGCCAGACCAAGAGAGACCTGTCTTCCACTGGGGGCCGCAGGCACCGGAGGGGAGGTGCCCAGGCAGGACGTGAGAGCACCAGGCCCAGGGGTAGCCACACCAGACCTCCAGAGACCAAGCACCCGTGCCCAGGGCTGGTGGGGAAGGGAAGTCTCAGTGCATCACCACGCATGGCGCAAGGCACGCACGGGAGCCTCTGAGGCCAGACACACGGCCCCCGCCAGGCAAGCTGCCCATCCTGCGCAGCAGCCTCAGGAGCCCAAGTGGGGACCGAGGTTCTTCCTGACAACCCCTGCATCCCCACAGTCCCCTCCCAACATCCTGGCCCCCCACACTCAGGTCCAGCTCTTCTCAGGCCATTTCCCTCTTTCTAGAAGGGGGCAGAGACCCCGTGAGTCAGGATGGCTCTCAAGGCCCTGCAGGCACCGGCCCCGCCACACCCTCACCGACCACCCCACGCCCCACAGGCCTTGGCCTGCGCTACGCACGGACAGCCGCACCCTCTGCCACACGGCCACATGCGCTGCCCTTCCACGTTCCAGAGTTGCGTCCCCAGGGAGCCCCTGACCCAGCACCCAGCATGCCAGCATCAAACATACGGTATGGGCCGGGCGAGGTGGCTCACGCCTGTAATCCTAGCATTCTGGGAGGCAGAGGTGGGAGGATCGCTCAAGGTCAGGAGTTTGAAACCAGCCTGAGCAAGAGTGAGACTCCATCTCTACTAAAAAATAGAAAGAAATTAATTGGCCAACTAAAAACATATAGAAAAAATTAACCGGGCATGGTGGTGCATGCCTGTAGTCCCAGCTACTTGGGAGGCTGAGGCAGGAGGATTGCTTGAGCCCAGGAGTTTGAGGTTGCTGTGAGCTAGGCTGACGCCAGGGCACTCTAGACCGAGCAACAGAGTGAGACTCTGTCTTAAAAGAAAGAAAGAAAGAAAAAAAATGGTATGAGGTCCCTTGCTGACCTCCTCCTCCCCTTCCAACCACACAATGTGAGAGACGGCCCCCAACAGTCATCTCCACACCCTGGGGAACACTGATCAGGTCCAATCAACTGGATCTGGACTGTTTCTGGGGTCACAGAGCTGAAAGTGTCTGACTTCTTGCCCTAACACAATAAATTTCTTGGCTAAAGCCCCTGCGTTCTGTACGCTTATTACTTAAATCCGGTACGGATCAGCACCAGCAGATTTACCCATCTCGTAACCCAGGCCATGCCAGGTATAAACTGAAAAGCGGCGGAGACAGAGAGAGCAGTGCCCCCCAAGAAGAAGCCAGAACAGAGGAAGGGCCAAACGCATCCAGGGGAACCCTCGAGAGAGGAAGGTACCCAGGGAGCCCCAGAGAAGGCCTTCTCTCTCCAGGGGTTTGGACAGAAGCCCAGGTGACATGTCGCATCGTCTTCTCTGCCTACAGATGCGCTACCCCAGGAGATGAAAGCAAAATCGACTCATCACAGCAGAAGCCATGGCAGCCGAGACCAGGGGAGCCCCACCTGTCCCCAGCACCTTCCAGACAACCAGGGAGAGGCAGGAAGACACGGGTGACCCCGTGAGTACTCCACACTCACTTGGCCACGGCCAGGAGCACGTGGGGGTCGTGCTCACACTTCTTCAGGGCATCCACACTCTTGGTCTTCCTCTGGGGCCTCGCCTCAAGGAAAATGGCTTCAGACCACAGGATACCTGAAATTCAGAAACAAAGATCTGCACCCCAGCTCTCACCTCTGCTTTAAGAAATATGCCTGACCTACAATGGCAGCCCTGAGAGGGGCCTGCAGGGATTCGAACCCTGGACCTCTCAGGCCACGGCTGGGGCCTCCCACACTGCTAACAGAGCTTGTGGCCGAGAGCCCCACCCACGCAGCTGCCCACGGAAGGACAGCAGCCCTGACAGCACAGACCTGGCAGCAAGCTGGGGGCCCCTGGGCTGGAAGCATCACCAACCTGTAAGGGTTCATTCCTACTGACTCGGGAGTTTCACATCTAAGCATTTATCGTAACAAAACAACCAGAAATACTAGTAAAGACCCATGCAGAAAGACAGTCAACTCAAAGCAGTATCAGATTAAAAACTGGAGATCACCTAAACGCCCGACAGTTGGCCAGCAGGTGACGGTGCGTCCCTGACACAGCCACACGATTATACAATGCTACTAAAAACATTTATTTATTTTTTCCTGAGACAGAGTCTCACTCTGTTGCCAGGCTGGAGTGCCGTGGTGTCAGCATAGCTCACTGTGACCTCAAACTCCTGGGCTCAAGGGAATTCTCCTGCCTCAGCCTCCTGAGTAGCTGGAACTACAGGCACACCACCACACCCAGCTAGTTTTTGTATTTTTTGTAGAGACAGGGTCTCACTATGTTGCTCAGGGTGGTCTGAACTCTTGGCCGCAAGAGGTGATTCTGCTACCTTGGCCTCCCAGCATGCTGGGATTACAGGTGTGAGCCACTACACCCAGCCACATTTATATCCTTGAAGACTCAATGAGAATATAAAATTCTCACAAAATTTTTAGCTTTAAAAAAAGATACAAAATATGACTTTAACTCTGCACAGTAACATAACACAAAGTGCAATAATATAAATAAGCCAAGAGCAGTGATCCTAAGTAGTGAGCCTATAGGTGATCTCCATTTCCTCCTTTTTCCTCCAAATTTGTTTATTCTACATTTCCATTACTTCGAGTAGAATAATAAAAGTTAAACTTCAAAAGAAAAATAAATGGTAGTGCTTCAGAACATGAAATCATATTCTCCCACATTGAGACCAGGAATTTAGTTCAAATGTCCTAGTGACCAAATGTAGCTGAAACACCTGACTGGAAGGATTCTCACGCTCCCAGGAAAAGCCACTCCCTGCCATGTCTGGGGAGCTGGGAAGCACCCCTTACCAGAGTTGGGGCACTCTTGCAGCGCCTTGGCCATGAGCGTGTTGGCGATGTTCTTCAGCCCCGCACGGTACTCCAGCCGCACAGACTCCAACCTGAGGAGACAGGCCCTGAATGCACGATATCCGGCAACGAGCAGCACAGCAACAAACTCAGCTGATGTTCTGGTAGCTTCTGGGAAGCCTTGCCTGAGAGGGCCCCAGACCAGTCACAGCAGCAGCTCGAATTCCGTTCCGCAGAACAGAGCTCATCTGCCAGAGAAGTGAGGCGCCAGTGCCCATATCCCACCAGGCCCACCGGCAACTGCCCCCCAATGAGACCTCCGACCCTGACATTACCCACATGCAGGCGACGGTGGCCAGAACAAGCACAGGCTGCACAGGAGACTACGTGCCACGTGAGAGGCCCCCAGGAGCAGCCCGTGTCCAGCAGCCTGTGCCATCTTCACCCAGGAAACACCCACTCTCTGCTCTCTCAGCTTTGTCCTATCCTCGTCCCAGGTGTCACGAGCCCCTCACTCCACCTGGTGCCCTCATCAGAGCACAAGTCAAATGGCATCAGACCATCTCCAGGCCTGTCCCAGCATCTAGACCAAACTCTCCCACAGCAGGAACGGGGACTCCTCATGGCCAGCACCTGCCACCCCCACCCACAGGAGCCCAGAGAGGATGCCCAAAGACTCCCACACAAGTAGCTGGGTGAGCACAGCCCCCAAGGGTAAGCTGGACCAACAGCCCAGGCTGCCCAGAACCCCTAGGACTCACCACAGCCCAGGATTCTTCGGGTTCTTCAGACGAGACTTCTCCAAAATGGCCCGTGCCCGGGTAAGCTGCCCAATCTTCTCCTCCAGCCGGGAGAGCAAAAGCCACAGGGGTG
>VBSM01002299.1:344711-356597 GCA_008086735.1 Cheirogaleus medius | reverse complement strand
CTGCTCTTCGATCTGCCCCTTCATCATCCACAGCTTGGGGAAGTCCTCATAGGGCCGCAGCGCCTCCTCGCATAGCTCCTGCGCAGCCTCGATGCCACCTAACACCCACTCCAGCTTCACGGACTTCATGAACACCTGCGTGGCAGACAAACACCGGCACACTCATCCTTAGCACCTCTACTCTACCGTGTGCACCTCTGTAAGCCTCACAATTCCTTTGTGTACACAAAAGGTGGGGATAAACACAGGGATACGTTTTAGTCCAGGGGCAAGGAGGGGTCTGTGCTTGGCTCAGCTTGCCTGCCCACATCTCGGCCCTCCCATCACACACGGGCCAGGCTCAGGGCCATGTGCATACGCCTTGCACCCCAGCTCACCCGGGCGGTGGGGGCACTGCTCCGCGCCTTAGCCAGCAGCCTCCGGGCCCTCTCGTACTCGTTGTTCTCAGACTCCAGCTTCACGGCCGCCAGCCAGATCTCCTCGCTGTTAGGGTTGGCCTGCAGAGCAAGCACAGCCACGCCCGCGGGGTCAGAGCAGGGCCCGCGCTCGATCACACTTAATCAAAAGCAGGCGCCTGGAATCAGGCTGGCCTCGCTCTGCTGTAGGACCGGTCTGGCTTGAGCCCTTCCTGGGCTAGGAGACGACAGAGCAGACCCCAGCCCAAGAACCCAGACTCACCTGGAAACACACACGTCCATTTCACTCTGGTACAGAGAGGAGGCCTCCACAGTGCCCAAACAACGCTGGCAGCTACCAAGCCATCTTCTCCAGGATCCACCCAGACCCTCTCAAAGCCCCTGAATCGGTTACTCACATCCTACACACGTGGACCCACCGCACTCAACCCCACTCTTTTCCCTAAGCCCTCTGAAAAGGAACCAGCCGACCTGGTGTGTCCATATGGGTAGGACAAAAGGGCGCCCAGCATGTCGCCCTTTGTGGAGAGGGCTACACACAACCCAGAGTCCAGTGGACATGCAGGCAGTGCCCAGACTAACCCGCACCTACACAGCTGCCCACTGGCCATGGGCAGGATGATCACCTGGAGGGGCAGCAGGCACCAGGTGGATGGAGGTAGCCCTGCAACTGCTCAGAGCAGCAACATGCCGCTCTAGGATTTCTCAAACAGGCAACTGAGAGAAAAAGGCTAACCCCAGGCCAGCCCCTTCTCATGGTATTTACTTAAGGACGGACCAACTTTATGATGTTAGCCTGGGTTACAATAACAGACTGACATTTATACAGCATTCTATAGATTATTAAAAAATATGCTGCAAAACTATCTGACTGACACCCACATTGACATAAAGTACTACGGTATTATACATAGCAATAAAAATAATGTACTTCAAAAACTGCACACCTCACGACAACCAGGCACCATCAGGCCTGAGGGTGCAGCTGCTTGAATGTGGCTCCACATACTCACAGGGCCCTGCTGGCACCAGGCAGCCCACGTGCAATCCAGGGTTCTGTGTCCTGGGATATTTATGTGGCCACACTGAGTGGTAGGACCAAGAGGTAAGTGTCCATCAAATGGGCTGTTTTTCCTGTTCTCAGCCCCCCTCAAAGCCTAGGTCCAGTGCACCCTGACTAGAGCACGTGCCAAGGCATGTGTGCACGGAAGTTCTCAGGCACCGGCCGGCACTAAGGCCAGGGTCTGTGTACACGATGACCCTCACCCACCTGGAAGGCCAGAGCCAAGATGCTCCTTGCTGCGGGCACATCCCCCGCCAGCCACTTGGACTTGGCGCCCATGAGCCACAGCACCTCCGCTTTGGGGCAGTGGGCCACGGCTCTCTGCAGGAGCGCTTCCAGGGACTCCCTGCAAGACAGAGGGCCGTGGTCACCAGAGCCAGGGCCATAAACCAGAGCACACATTGTGTGCACGGCCACAGTGTGGGCACGAAGAGACAGTTACTGCTCCAAAGTTCGACACTATAAATGATTTACCAGATTTTACAATGGGGAGAGTGTGGGGAAATCTTCTCTCTCCATAAAGGTCCTAAAATCAACTACCGAGGAGGGTTCCACAAAGCGATGCATTGTTTGAATAGCAGAGCCTGATAGAGGAACCACACAAGAGACCCTTTTACAGCCATGTGTCCTGGAGGCAGTGATAACTCCAGGGTCTGGTGACAGGGGAGGCCTTTTCATCTTGAACCACAGAGTACACCCTGGATGCACCAATAAAGATTATGACCCCAAGTCTATTCTACTGGCATCCAAAAAAATGATCTGACTGGAAGAAAGTGATTTTAGGTCACTACTGATCAAGACGACCGCCAGCCCTGGGTGTCAGGTGTGATGCCCGTGGACTCTCCTGCGGCCACTGCCCCTTGGACACATCTAGCACCAATGGCCCCTCTAAGCCTCAGCTGAGCGCAGCAGCACGCAGCAGCAAGACAAAGTGAGCACGTGAAGTTGTACTGCGTGGAGTGAGGCCTGAAGGAGCACAAGCCCCAGGCTCCTGCCTCCCCTGCCCTCTGAGCCAACGGCAGGGAGCACAGGATGGTAGGAGGGTCTGCTCACCAAACCAGGGGTCCAGGGCAGCAGATGCTACTCCGGTCTCAGCCCACACCTGCCACCACCCTGTTTTGCACTTACACAGCCCCAGGTGAATTCCTGCAGGGTGAGCCATTGGGGTCATTTCAAAAGGTCCCCAAAGGAGTTAATTCCAAAACACCAGGGGAGGGGAGAGGGACGGAGCTTCGGCAGCACACGTGGAAAGACACCCTGAAGAGACTGAGATTAAACAACTCCAGAAAAGAAATGAAACGGGGCTCAGCAAACCCAGCTGCAGCCCCAGTGAAACCCAGTACAGGGAGCAACGCCTGAGGGCCTGGGGCGGGACTGACAGGGGTGCTTGGGGACACCCTTAAGAGATGCCCATTTAAAACGAGAAAATTGCAAAGCCTAATTTAATTAAAATTTATAGCCAATAAGGCAGACCCAAAAGGCTTTTTCAATTAAAGAGTACAATTAAGGAAAACTGTTGCGGACCTCCTCTGAGCATAAAAACTAGCCAAAACTCAAAAACCAGCAGAGCTTAAATGGAAAACACAGATGCTGCCCTGGCCACTGCTGCAGGCATGAACCGTGCTGGCCCCAGCCTGCAACGAGCACCCCTGGCACTCCTCGAACCACAGGGTACTTGGGCAGGCTCCCTCAGTGCCCAAGTTTTTCAACTATGAAACCATGATAATCCTATCGCAGAAAGGGCTACAAAGACAGCTCCAGTTAAAAGTCCAACATGTCATAAAAGCTGCTGACCCCATCGCTGGAGAGGGCCAGACCTCAAAGGTACACTAGCATATCTCCAGGGATGAGGGGCTTAACATGAGTGCTGGACAGACGGGAGCTGGAGGGTTAATCAGCCCACTGGGCAGGCGGGGCCCACCATGTACCTGGTGCCATGGTTCTTCTCGAAGTACGCAGCTCGCAGCCACACGCTCTTCTTGCTGGGGAACACTTGCAGGGCGTAGGCGTAGATGGCTCGTGCACACTCCAGGGCATTGTGAGCCACACACTAAAGCAGAGACAGACATCAGAACGGGGGCCCAGCACTGGCCACAGATCAGGTAGTGTGATGCTCTCCCCAGCCTGTGTGATTCTCAGTAATGGCATCTGTCAGCAATCATACAACGCTGGTTGATCTAATCAGAACTACAACCCAGGACAGGGACACCCTAGGATGGGGACATGGACACTAAAACAGGAGCATGTGAGACTGCCCGCTGGCCCCTCAGCCTACAAGAGGAGTCAGCACAGAACACCAGTCACCAGCTGCAGGCAAGCGAGGTGCGCACACGCCCATGCACCCCCACATATGTGGGGCTACGGCCAAGGCACACGCACGTATGTGCACTTGCACACACAAACTGTAACTGCAAACCATGCACATTGGTTCCTTTTTTAAAAATTAGGTGTAGTATATGTTTTACTTTATAAAAATCATACTAATTTGAAATCTATAAGAGACTAGTGAATACAAAAAGAAAGAAAAACCAACCCATCCACTCAAACAGAACTATACTCAAGAGTGATTTTAGGATGGGCGCAGTGGCTCAGGCCTATAATCCCAGCACTTTGGGAGGCCGAGGCAGAAGGATTGCTGGAGGCCAGGAGTTCAAGACCAGCTTGGGCAATATAGCAAAAAACTCCATCTCTACAAAAATTTAAAAATTAAAAAAATTAGCTGGGAATGGTGATGCACGCCTGTGGTCCCAGCTACTCAGGAGGCCAACGCAGAAGGATCACTTGAGCCCAGGAGTTTGAGGCTGGGGTGAGCTATGATCACTCCACTGCCCTCCAACCTGGGTAACAGAGTGAGACCTGTCTCTTAAAAAAACAAAAAAGTGATTTCTTGGTTAGCATCAAACAACAGAACAAGAAAGCCAGTCTCCATTGCAGTGATACAATATCCAAGTGTTAGTCTAACTGACCTCTCACAACAGTCGTGACACCCAGAGACTAGAACAGGCTCAGATACCTGCTCTCACTCAGCCTCACACTGGACAAAGGCACAGCCCCTGAGGAGTCACTGCCCTCCACACTCTGCAGATGCAGGAAGTACTTCTGCACCAAGAAGGGATTTGTATCTGAAGGTAAGTGAAAGGCCATTCAGAACTGGGACAGCAACAAAGTTTTGCAACCGTGAATGTCAAAATGGTGTGGACCTGGACTGGCAGCTCACAACTGTCCAAGCTCCCCCAAGGGCGGGCACCTGGGCCACCCAAGACCATGCCCAGATGGGGGACAGTGAGCCTCCCAGTGTTCAAAGACTCCCTGCATGGAAATGGGTGCAGGGAAGGAACAGGAGCAGGGATATAACTAGGGTCTCCTCACTCAGACCCCATGCCTCTCAAAGTTACAGGGCCTCAATCTGACTCAGCCGCCAGAGAGCAGGAAGGGCCCTGCCTCGGGCAGTGTGCCCACACCAGGAGCACCTCAAGGGGTCAGGAAGGATGCCAGTGAGGGCCAGGCCCTGGGAAAGCAAACTGGTCTACGTCCCTCTCTGTGACTTCTGACCCAAGTCCTGAAGGTCAGTTACAAAGCCTTTCAGGCCCACCATGGCCGCCGCTGATCTTCACAATTGCCTGAGAATGGGTTTAACACCCCACAGGAGCAAGAGACACTGCTCAGGGTCTTGGATGTGGGGCCACGCCAGTCCCTGTGTGGGAGGACACAGAGAGCTCTCCATACCTCTGAGCACAGAAGACACTAGTTCTTACCCAAGCACTACAAAGCAGTGTGAGAAACAGCTGTGCTCGCCCCAGTATATGTGAAAAACACACCAAAAAATAAAAGGAAAACTAAAATGGCTCTTGGATTTCTGCTCTCATTCCATCTGAATGTACAGAAATGAATATAAAAAAAAACAAAAAAGGAACTTTTTTTAATTAAAAAGAATAGCTGTTTATTGTTATTTAGAATTACGGAGGCAAACAGCAGAAGTAGCAGCTAAATGAGCTGAGCATCATTCCCCCTGGCTGTCTGAACTATAGATTCCAAAGGACGATGGGGCAGGGGATTGGCTCTTTCCATGATGAAAACAAAACTACTTGGCATTTGAAACTATGAAAATGTGTTACTTTGATTAAAAGTAAATATTTACTATTAAAAAAAGAAGTGAATATACACATAAAGGAAGAAGAAAGGAGAGCTCTTCATTACTGTAGAATTCCAACTAATAAAATATAGGAGAAACTGTATTTAGAAAATCACCATTTGGCAAACACCATGGTAATACCTGATTCAGGACAAAAAAACAACATTAAGGATCCTCAAACTAGTCAGTCAAAATTTGGCAAGAAACAGAATATTTACAAAGTCTCAAACTGTCTCCCCATAAAATATTTACTAATAACAAAAGAAAAAATAGTCACCTTACAGCGGTAACCTGGCAGCGGCACCTGAGCCGGCTGGCCAGAGCTGAAGGGAACTTGCCCCTGCACAGGACACGCCAGGGGACCCCATGGCTTCGTCACAGGGCGAGACCTCCTTCCACCCAGCAGGAAACACCACAAAGACCCAGATCAAAGAGAACTCTACAAAATTACTGGCCTGTGGTCCTCAAAAAATTTAAAAAAAGAAAGAAAGAATAAATATGCCTCAAGGGACATAAAAAATTTTAGACTCATGAAAAACAAAGAGAGACTGGGCTTTCCCTTAGACTAACCAGTGGAGGCTCCCGCCAGAACACAGCTGGTCTTTTCTTTCACTAATAGGACGCTGAGGCACTGCGTTAGACTCAACTAAGGTCTGCACATTTTCCCAGAGCCCCGTCCCCGTTCTAACTTCCTGATTTGGATAACTGTCATGTGAGGTGACGGCCGTTGTGTGAGAGAATGTCTTCTTTTACAGAAACACACACTGACGTGTCTAGAGTGTGTCACACCTACACTCACTCTCAACACTAGGAAACCGTGACTAGGGTGTGTGCCTATGTGTGAAGAGAGAACAAAGCAAATGTGGTAAAACAGGTAAATCTGGGTGACGATCAGAGAACTCTTTGCACAGTTTGGCAATATTCCTATATGTCTGAAATTATTTTCATTTCAAAATGAAAAGCTAAAAAAAGAGGGCCACATCTGTATTAAGTATCTTAAATATGTTTATCAATTTTGGTCCCCTAATCTTTCTCTGGAAACCTATGCTAAGGAAATAATCTCAAAGAAGACAAACAGTTTGTATGCAGAGTGTTTTCTCAGGAGCCATTTATAGTGGAAATGGGGCCTGGGTGACAACTCAGCGGTAAACAGCTGTGAAGCTGTGGTGAACCACGCCTGCCTCCCAGGCTGACCCCCCCACCTCGGCCTGGGATTATGTGCTGGGCTCCTTGCCCACTCAGAAAGAACTCAAAACGTTAGCTCTTCACTTAAACTTGGGCTAACACAAAATTGTGTATTCCTTTCAATTGCAACTACGTTTAAAACAAGCGTATTAAAAAGATTTTTATTTTTTATTTTTTGATACAGACATGGCCTCAACTATGTTGCCCAGGCTGGTCCAGACCTCAAGTGATCCTCCTGCCTTGGCCTCCCAAAGTGCTGGAATAACAGGTATGAGCCACTGCGCCCATTTTTTTGTTGTTGTTTGTTTGTTTTTGTTTTTTTGGGGTTTGAGACAGAGTCGCACTCTTTGCCTAGAGTAGAGTGCCATGGCATCAGCCTAGCTCACAGCAACCTCAAACTCCTGGGCTCAGGCAATCCTTCTGCCTCAGCCTCCCGAGTAGCTGGGACTACAGGCATGTGCCACCATGCCCGGCTAATTTTTTCTACATATTTTTAGATGGCCAATTAATTTCTTTCTATTTATAGTAGAGACGGGGTCTCACTCTTGCTCAGGCTGGTCTTGAACTCCTGACCTTGAGCTGATCCTCCCGCCTCGGCCTCCCAGAGTGCTAGGATTACAGGCATGAGCCACCACGCCCGGCCTTGTTTGTTTGTTTTTTAATGAAAATATTTTTGAAATAGCCTCCTATTAATAGATGCCTGCCATTCCCCACAGAGACTCCACGATGGGGACAAACGTCCATGTAGCCAAACTTACACTGTCAGCATCTTCCATCCAGGTGTGCTTCCGGTCCTCCTCCTCAATCCCAATGCCAATCACAGCGCGCATGACGGCCTGGCAGGTAGCTACGCTCCCCGCCCTGTCACATTCCTCGGCATCCTGAAAGAGGGACAAAAAACTTGCTTTTGATTTTGAAGTCAGAGCTGCAGGTGCCTGACATGGAGCATGCCATGGTGGATGGTGAGAACCTAGACACCTGGTGCCCTGGGGGTGACGCTGCTCACCTGGCTGTTTCCAAGTCACAGATGTGTCTGTCCCTGCCTCCCAGTGCATCAGTGCTTGATAAATACTGAGCAACTGAAGCCACACCCACTCTCTCAACAAACTGTAAGCACCTATTATGTACGAGAGGTTGTATTAGGCCACTCAGTGGCTATGCTAAAGAAACTTCCAAAGTAATATGAGTAAAAGACAAATTCAAGATCATTTGTATTTGTTGGCTGGAACTCAAGACTCGAAACTGACAAGAGGAGGAAACGCTCTGATCCAAACAGATCAACCTGTCGGGTGGGGAAGCCCTGTGCATAGGAGGTGAGACAGCAGCCCAGGCAAGTGACGAATCCCAAAGGCGTTTTGTCGGGCAGGCCATCAAGCAGGAAAGTACTCCTGACCTCAGGAAAGCAGATTTCAGGGTGTGCAGAGAGAAGCCACATGAGAGTCCACAGCATGAGCTACAGAAATGGGTCACTGCAAATTTGAAGAAATGAAGTGAGCAAGGCTGGGCATGGTGGCTCACACCTATAATTCCAGCACTCTGGCCAAGGCAGGAGGATCAATTGAGGTAAGAAGTTTGAGACCCTAACTCTAAAATAATACATTTTTTAAAAAAATTAGCAGGCATGGTGGCGCGTGACTATAGTCCCAGCTACTCGGGAGGCTGAGGCAGGAGGCTTGCCTGAGCCCAGGAGTCTAAGGCTGCAGTGAGCTGTGATGACACCACTGCATTCTAGCCTGGGCAACAGAGTGAGACCCAGTCTCCAAAAAGAGTTAAAGTCCTTTAGGTAGAAGGAAAATGATACTGGTTGCAAACCTGGACTGACACAAAAGAACGGAGAGCATCAAAATGGTAACAAGGTGATTAAAAAAGACAAAAGAAGTAAAGGGGCTGAACAGATGGTTACATTTTAGCAAGACAAATAACCTGACACCTTACACTTGAGATTTTTAAAAAACAAATCAAAATTGCCCAAACACAGAAGAGGGCCACATGGCTCAACAAAACATTCCTGGGTTGGGAAGCACAGGAACATGAAGTGGCATTAATGCCTGGGCAGCCTCCTCAGGAGAGGACAAAGAGGGAGAGCACAGCACCACCTGGTAACGCCTGGAGCGGCACGTGGCTCGGGATGCAGATGGTGGGGCTGCTGGGAGAACACTTACCGCGAATGCAGTAGCAGGAGGCACCCAGGAAGGGAGGATGCAGGGAGGTGTGAAGTCACCTTCCAGGACAGAGGGGCAGAGGTGAAGTGGAGGGGCCCTGGGAGAATGCAGCTTTGGGACGTCACAGTGTGAGCAACATAAAGAAGCGCCTTCCGCTTGGCAGAGCCACATGACAGGGAGCTCACTCAGTGGATGGCTCCTTGGAGGAAGGCAATAGAGGGGACGCAAGACCTAGTGGTTAGGTTAGATGAACTTCAGAGGATTCCCTAGCCTTAAGTCTATAAAAAAGTTAGAAGGCAAGAAGAAGGAAAGAAGCCATGAAATTTTCTGTCAATTCTCTTCAGGACACATCATCTCCTCGAGCAAAGCAGTCTAGTCTCGTGTGGGTGCACACGGACAGCGCCTCAGAAGTACTCACCCCAAGACAAGCTCCAGGTCTACCTAGAGTGATAACAAGTGGCGCATGATCAATCACTTATACCTGAGCCTGCTTCTCCTGCCAGTGCGGGACTCCCCAGAGCCACCCAGCAGACCCTCACCCTATGTGAGACTCCAATGTGCAGGAGGACATGTACTTGTGAAGCAGACACCACAATACCTGGCTGCAGCCTACCTGAATCCACTGCTCACGGTTGATTTCCACGCCGTTGGCCCGCAGTGAAGTGATGGCTCGGTCAATGATCTTCTCCACCATCTGCGTGTTCCCATTGGCCTCCTCCAGCTTGGCAGCCGTGATCCAGATGTGCCGGTCTGTAGGAATGTTCTCACGCGCTTTGTTTAAGACTTTGCGGGCATTTTCATAGGTCTCCAGCCTCGCCAGAGCAAGCCAGAGCTACAGAAGAAGATACCAGCAGAAAGAAAGAACAGCACACTGAGAGGACAGCTCCAAGCCAGAAGGTGAACCCACGGCAACAGGCCCACAGCACTGCCACAAGGTTCTTTCCAAAAACCTGCAAGGACTGTGCAGTGGTGTGTGCCTGTCATCTCAGCTACTCAGAAGGCTGAGGGAGAGGATCACCTGAGCCCAGGAATTCAAGACCAACCTGCGAAACATAGTGAGACCCCATCTCAAAAAAAAAGCATCAATGAAAGCTTGCAAGGGCCACATAAATAGAGCCTGCAGGCCGGGCGCGGTGGCTCACGCCTGTAATCCTAGCACTCTGGGAGGCCGAGGCGGGAGGATCGCTCAAGGTCAGGAGTTCGAAACCAGCCTGAGCAAGAGCGAGACCCTGTCTCTACTAAAAATAGCAAGAAATTAATTGGCCAACTAAAAATATATAGAAAAAATTAGCCGGGCATGGTGGCACATGCCTGTAGTCCCAGCTACTTGGGAGGCTGAGGCAGAAGGATTGCTTGAGTCCAGGAGTTTGATTGCTGTGAGCTAGGCTGACACCAGGGCACTCTAGCCCGGGCAACAGAGTGAGACTCTGTCTCAAAAATAATAAATAAAGAAAAATAAAGAGAGCCTGCAAAATGTTCACAGTAGTATTTTTCCCCTGATCCATTGCTCATTTATGCTTCTGGACCTTTTACTATTTAGTGACTCTGGTTAGTAAGAAAGTAGGTAAGATTCTTGGTCAAATGTCCACAAACACTGGTCACATGTACACAGTGTGCCAGACTTGACACCAGGTGCTGAGACATAAGCTGGCAGGACGTGGCTGCTGCCCTCAAGGGTGAAATGGACAGAGGAGTGCTCAGCCTCCTAGAGTTCTCATGCTCTAGGCATTGTTGATTCTGCAACATTCCATCCCCAAAATGTGTATGGGGTCTATTTATTTTTATGTAAATAAAATAAGATTAATTTTGTTTAGAGAATTTCACAATACCCCTTAGGATAATTAAAGACATACTGGGTATTATAAAACCAAGACTAATAATCACTGCACAGAATGTTGTGAACTGAAACGCTTAAAGCTAAAGAAATCCTGCTAGCTTTGAGGCAAAGAGCTGACCTCATGCTGGGCTGGCAGGAAGACAGAGCACTGTTTTCTATCACTCTGCCACTGTCAGCTCCCATGACAAACTCTGGGCTGAATTAGGAGGCATGGCTGCTAAAAGAGTGCCCAGCAGAGAGTATTCTGCAGTGGTCGGTGACAAGCTCTCCTATACTTCCACCAGGGGCGTGACTAGCCGAAGCCACTGTCCGCCCTGCCTAGCAGCTGTTAGGGAACAGCATCCTGCAACTCCACACTGCCTTCTACTCCCAGAAGCCACAGCGTAGGTGAGCTCAGTGCTCCACTATGCCACCAACAGACACTGACCTTAGGCTCAGGCCTTGAGCCCAGCCAACTCACCTCCACGCTGGTAGGGCAGCACTCCACAGCTCGGCTGAGCATGATTCTAGCATCTTCAGGCTCTTCCAGCTCAACGGCTGCTTTCCACAAGCGAACTGAGTTTGGAACATGTTCAAGAGCTGGGCAAGGCCAAACAAGAAATCAGGTCACAGGGAGGGAAATCAAAGAGGAGGCTCACATCATGACCAAGCTGCTGCGAGCAGGGTGAGGCGGACCCTCCCCTGGTGACAGTCAAGGACGGCATACCCACCCTTCAGGGGATGCTTGCAGGTCTGGGGAGATGCAAACAAGACAAGTGCAGGGCGTCCTGCTATAGCAGAGAGCGAGGGAGTATCAAGGATCGCCAGGGTCACGTCAACAGGACCCAGCATACGACAACCACGTGAGTGGACCTCAAAAATACCCTGAGCAAAAGGAACCAGTATCCAAAGAGTCTACACCGTCTGGTTACTTTTATATGAATTTTGAGAACAGGCAAAACTAATCTTGGTAAAGAAATCAGAAGCTGGCAGGGCACAGTGGCTCATATCTGCAATCCCGGCACGCTGGGAGGCCGAGGCCGGAGGATCACTTGAGTTCAGGAGTTCAAGACCAGCCTGAGCAGGAGCAAGACCCCGTCTCTACTAAAAAT
>VBSM01002299.1:317051-334975 GCA_008086735.1 Cheirogaleus medius | reverse complement strand
AACTGGTTTTGGGTGGGTTTTTTTTTTTGTTTTTTGTTTTTGTTTTTTTAGAGACAGGGTCTTACTCTGTCACCCAGGCTACAGTGCAGTAGTGTGATCATAGCTTACTGTAGCCTCAAATTTCTGGGCTCAAGCAATCCTCCTACCTCAGCCTCCCAAAGCACTGAAATTACAGGCCAAACCCAGCCACATTTACTTTTTATGCAAAGGGGAAAAGACCTTAGGCTTCATCAACAGGGCACATGACTTGTCATGAGTGCCCTCATTACCTACCACGGCCCCCGGGTTCCCAAGGGGAAGGTAGATGTGACACAAAGGGCCAGCCCTTGGCTTGTGGCAGTCTGAACGCACTGGGCCTGCTCACCCTATAGGTAGACACCCAGACCCAAATGCACAAAGAATCTCGACCACTCTGCGTAATGGGACAGGAAATTTTACATTGTCACAGTCTGCTTATCTCATGACAAAGTACTTATAAAAAATGAAATTTTCACATTTCTGTTTTGAGTTTTTTGGTTTTTTTTTTAACAAGCATATATTAATTTTATAATCAGAAAACAAAAATTTTTAAATGCCATCTGTAAGATAAGCATTGCATGACCAATCCTCACCTGGCTCAGCCTCATGTCCATCAGGGTGTTCCTTGCTTGGCCAATCTTCCTCATGTCCAGCTCACCTGTGCCAGGTGTCATCAATCCTGGTGTCATTCCACCTGGGTAGGGAGTGTTCAGCCCACCTGGATAGGGCGTATTAAGACCTCCAAATTGCTGTGGGGAGGGGGAGAGAATAAACTGCTGGCTTGCACTGTCATGCCAAAGAACTTGTTCTCTCTGAAGTCTTTCCACTGTGGCCTGACATGTCCCCGTTCTGCAGACAGACTCAGCCACAGCACAGCCACTAACCCAAAGCACTAATCCAAAACTGCCCACCATTCCCACCACTGCTCATCTAACCAGACTAAGGGAGCCCAGTTGCCTTCTTCTTGGATGCTCACGGTTTGTCGGGGATCCACTGACGTATGATTCTCTCCAGTCTGTAAGTGCTTGGCAAAGAAACTGTCGGGAACAGGGGTCAGCTTCTCATAGCGTGGGTTCCGCTGGCGTTTGTTTCTGGCATCGCCAACCTCAGGGATGCTCAGCCACTCTTCTTCTGTGACTTCCGCCAACTTCCTCTGGAGACATCCAGCCCGGAAAACATTAATTCTCTGGCAGAATTTCACATGCACAGGTAGAAGCATGCTCTCCCTCACCCCTAGCCTCCTGATCTCCACGCTTTAGAAAGCATTCTGATGCAGAAATGATTTTCTACTTCACTTAGAAAAGTCAATATGTTAGATCTGCTCTACATCACTAAAATGTAAATTATTCTATTAAAGCCTAGTAAACATAGTTTAGAAAACCTTATGTAAACATGGAGTCAAAATTACAAAGAAAATAAGTTCATTTGTCCCACCTTTTACAGTAGCGGGAGGAAAGGGTTTTTTTTACACACATATACACAGAATTAAACATACTGAAGCAAAGACCGCCTTCTAAGATATAAGTCTGAATGAAACACAAAGCAACTAAGTCAAGTCTCTTCAATTCCACACCGGGACAGTCTGCTTCTCTGCCAGTTAGGGTAAGAGCATTAGAAACAGCATGCCATTCTATCTACTTATTTTTATTTATTTATTTATTTTTGAGACAGGGTCTCACTCTGTTGCCCCGGCTAGAGTGCCGTGGCATCAGCCGAGCTCACAGCAACCTCAAACTCCTGGGCTCAGGCGATCCTTCTGCCTCAGCCTCCCGAGTAGCTGGGATTACAGGCATGCGCCACCATGCCCAGCTAATTTTTTCTATATATTTTTAGTTGGCCAATTGATATCTTTCCATTTTTAGTAGAGACGGGGTCTCGATCTTGCTCAGGCTGGTTTCAAACTCCTGACCTTGAGCAATCTGTCTGCCTTGGCCTCCCAGAGTACTAGGATTACAGGAGTGAGCCACCGCGCCCAGCCTATCTACTTACTTTTAGATCCGAGAATTGCTGTTGGATTTTGGGGCGTTCCATACGGTATTTCTCAATTTCTTCTTTCTCCCTTTGCTCCCTAGGAAATAAAACATGTGCATACATTAGAAATAGTGGATGTCCATTCTGAACAAAGCTGCTTTATTACATGTCTTAATTAAATCATCATAAAGGACAATTCTACACTCTCAGCAGCTAAATCAAATATATTTTAAGGCCAGGTGTAGTGGCTCACACCTGTAATCCCAGCACTTAGGGATGCTGAGGCAGGAGGATCACTTGAGGTCAAGAGTTCAAGACCAACCTGGGCAACATATCAAGACCCCCATCTCCACCCAGAAAAAATTTTTAAATTGGCCAGGTGTGGTGGTGTACAGCTGTAGTCCCAGCTACCGGGAGCTACTTGGAAGAGTGAGACAGAAGCACTGCTTGAGCTCAGGATTTTACAGTGAGCGATGGCAATGCCACAGCACTCTAGCCTGGACCACACAGTGAGATACTGTCTCAAAAAAAAAAAAAAAAATCTTAATATGATGACTTTCCATATGTTCCCATGTCACCTGCTGTTTCTGTAAATGAATTAACCCCAAAGGATTTAAAGCAAATCTTTAAAATGCAAAACCATTCACACTTAATTACTTATAGAGATAAATTCATGCACTTTGATTTAATAACAAGCTTTTTAAAAAAATTCCCCAAAGAACTGCATTTACCTCTTCTACAATCATCTTGAAAAAATAAAAAACTCCGCATACATCATGGAAAGTTACAAAATTACATGTATAAAAAGCAACAGAAACAGGAAAATAAATCAAGATATTAACTGTTAGTTTTTGGGCTTATAAATAAATGTTGCACTCTTATCCATACATACTCGCATTTTCCTAATATTCTATGAGAATATTTTCTTTTTATGATAAAAAATACTAAAAGATTACAAAGCACTATGTTATTACACTTTGCAGCATCATGTGTTCACTTCACATAAATTTCCTTAGGACATGGACAGGGAATTCAGAAAGTTGCCATACAAACGGGTACCCTGAAGTAACACCAATACAATAGGTTTGCTAAACTAGAGTTCAGTGCAAGGTGCCCACCTTGGAGGTCTGCAGAGAAAGCCAAGGGCCTTGCAGAGGAGCAGGCACCCAAGGACAGAATGCTCGCCCATGCTGGCACCAGCACTACCCCCCCCCCACTCCACCCCGGCCTGCTCCCTGCACGGCCCAGCTTGACTCCTCAGGGCCATGTCACCACACTGACATGTGGAACGAGCTTCCCAAACCACAATCACCTACCCATGAGAATTTAATGTTCATTCGCCATCTTTAATTCATTTCCAAATTATGAATACTTGATATACATTAATCAGCACCACTAGGCCCACCTCAAAGATGATAACTCTGAGATATAGTCAAAGTAACCCCCCAAAATTCTGCTGGCTTCTGGAAAGGCAGAGCTCTTAAGCTCTCCACTCCAGCTCCCAGGTCCTAAGGCTGCTCTGCGCTCGCCCCAGTGTGGTTGCCACAGACCAAGACCCAAGCGGCCTTGAAGCTAAGCAGACACACATATTGTTTTTATTTTTGCAACTTTTCTCCAAGTATAAAACAAGTCAAGACAAAGTGTTTCAAAAAGTTAAAACACAGATAAACACCGTGAAAGGCAACAAAATTTGTTTTACCTTCTTTCTTTTCTTCTTTCATCCATCCTTTTATCCAGAGCTGCATAAATAGCATCTGCTTCCTCATCATCTTTTTCATAGGGCCCACTTGAGAAGAGGCTTCCAGCATAGCCGTTAAACTGAGAACCAAACAACATACTCAGGGGGTCAGCTTTTCCTCCAACACAATCCCCACTAGCAGGAACAGAAAATATTTGTCATTGTAAAATACTTGTTAAATTATTTTTTCATCAGACAAACCCAAATTAAAAGACAGTCTACATGATAACTGATCAGTACTCTTTTTTGTTTGTTTTTAAAGGTACAGGTTCTTGCTCTGTCGCCCAGGCTGGAGTGCAGTGGTGTGATCATAGCTCCTGCAGCCTTCAACTACCAGGCTCAAGTATAAGCGCTGCTCAGTACTCTGCAAGCATCCAGGGTGTAAGAGGTAGAGGAGCCATCCCAACCGAAAGAAACTAAGGAGACATAACAAATCGCAATTGGGGATCCTAGACCAGGTTCTAAGCCAGAAAAAGGACATTCGTGAAAAACTGGTGAAAGTCGAGTAAGATTGAGAGATTAGTTAATAGTACTGTGTCAATATTAATTTCCTCCTTTTAAGCGGAGAATCAAATCAGGAACTCAATCCCATTTACAACAGCTGCAAAAAAAATAAAATACTTTAGAACTAACTTAACAAAAGAGGTGAATATAAGAAGTTCTTCTCTATAAGAAGAACTACAAAACACTGATGAAACAAATTGCAGCTGACACAAACAAAGGGAAAGCATTCCATGTTCATGGATTGGAAGGCTATTGTTAAAATGTCCATACTGCCCAAAGTAATCTACAGGTTCAATGTAATTCCTATCAAAATACCAACATCATCTTTCACAGAAATAAAAAAACCCTAAAATTCATAAGGAACCAAAAAAGAGCACAAATAGCCGAATAAATCTTAAGAAAAAAGAACAAAGCTGAAGGTATTATATCGCCCAACTTCAAATTATACTACAAGGCAATATAACCAAAACAGCATGGTATTGGTATAAAAGTAGACACATAGGCCAATAGAAAAAAATAGAGAACCCAAAAATAAAGCCAAATATCTACAACCAACTGATCTTCAACAAGGCAGACAAAAGCATACACTGGGGAAAGGATACCCTATTCAATCAATAGTACTGGAAAAAATTGGATAGCCTCATGTAAAAGAATGAAATTGGATCCCTCTCATCATATACAAAAATCAACTCATGATGGCCAACATGGTGGCTCACACCTGTAATCCTGGCACTCTTGGAGGTGGGAGGATCCTTTGAAGCCAGGAGTTTGAGGTTGCTGTGAGCTAGGCTGATGCCATGGCACTCTAGCCTGGGCAACAGAGTGAGACTCTGTCTCAAAAAAATACAAAAAATAAAAAGAATGAAATAACGTCTTTTGCAGCATCTTGGATGGAACTGGAATTATTCTAAGTGAAGTAATCCCAGAACAAAAAACCAAATATTGCATGTTCTCATAACTTATAAGAGGGAGCTAAGCAATAGGTATGCATGGTCACACAGAGTGACTTAATGGATATTGGAGACTCAGAAAGAGGAGGGTACAAGGGGAGTGAAGGATGAAAACTTACCTACTGGGTACAATGTACACTATTCAGTTGACAGATACATTAAAAACCTAAACTTCTCTAACATGCAATTTGGCCATGTAACAAAAAAACACTCATACCCCCTAAAATCTGTTGAAATAAAAAAATACCAAAAAATAATAATTTCCTGGCTTTAACAATTGTATAATATTAACGTCATATAAGATAGAATAAGCATTTGATGAAAGTATGTGAAAAAAAATTTTTTTTTAACTTTTTTTGGTACTATTTTTGCAAGCTCCCACAAATTTAAAAACATTTTTTTTCCTTTTTTCTTTTGAGACACAGTCTCATTCTGTCACCCAGACTAGAGTGCAGTGGTATGATCATAGCTCACTGCAGCCTTGATCTGCTGGGCTCAAGTGATCATTCCACCTCAGCCTCCCAAGCAGCTGGGACTACAGGCATGCCACCATGCCTGGCTAATTTTTTATTTTTTGTAGAGACAGGGTCTCCCTACGTTGCCTAGGCTGGTCTCAAACTGCTGACCTCAAGCAGTCCTCCCACTTCAACATCCTAAAGCTAAAATCCTTTAAAAATTTTTTTCCTCAGAGGAAAGATGTCATTCGTTTGAAGACATCTGAAGAAACCTCAACTGATTGAACAATGATTAAGAGGGCAAACACTAACCTAAAAACAGCAAATATCACTAATCCCACTTTAAGTTTACATCATTAAAGACTGGTCAATACAAAATACCAAGGCAATGGTCCTAATATTTGCAAGTATCTCTCTGTCTCTTTTTTTTTTTTTAAGACAGAGTCTCACTCTGTTGTCCGGGCTAGAGTGCCATGGCGTCAGCCTAGCTCACAGCAACCTCAAACTTCTGGGCTCAAGCGATCCTCCTGCCTCAGCCTCCGAGTAGCTGGGACCACAGGCATGCACTACCATGCCCGGCTAATTTTTTCTATGTATTTTTTAGTTGTCCAGCTAATTTCTTTCTATTTTTTTAATAGAGACAGGGTATCGCTCTTGCTCAGGCTGGTCTCGAACTCCTGAGCTCAAAAGATCTGCCCGCTTTGGCCTCCCAGAGTGCTAGGATTACAGGTGTGAGCCACCACGCCCAGCCACAAGTATATCTCATTTGAAGAGCCAAAAGAAGTGCACATTTCTATTTTCCCTGCTCCCCCTCATGCTATCCCATGAATAGCTAAAATATTAAATGCATGGCCCCCTGAGCCACTCATCACAGATGTCAACAGCATGCTGGGTCACGAAGCTGGTGAGCCCTCCTGGGACTGGCTGGAGGAGCCATAGGAACCCAATACAAGTTACCTCATCATAGTTGGTGTCATTCAAATCCTCATCGTCATCGTCAGCAGCCTGATTTTTCTTCATCTGGTCCCCGACAGTTCTCTTGCCTGGCGGCGCATGGCGATCATCCACAGGGTCATTCGCATCCCGGGCAGGCCCGATATCTGACCGAGTGGTAAAGCCAGTGGCCCTGCAGGAAACCCCAGGGCACCCGTTATCTGGGAAACCCGGTTCCTGTGCTCTCCCCTCCACCTCCAGTCACCACCTAATAACATCTATCAAAAACCTCTGAGAAACCTCCAAACATGCTGGTGACAGTGAGCTGCACCCTGAAGCACTACCTACCCTGAGGAGGTTACCAAGGCAATCTCTCTCCACTCTCAGGTTTCAATCACCTTCCCCTCCACATTCAACCAGGCTGTCAAACCCAACTTGGTCCAAACAGAGCTCCTCTTCTATGCCTACCCTACAGCTGCTCTGGGCTGTTTCAGCTAATAGCACCACCATGCCAGGTGCCAAAGAAGGCACCATGACATCACCTTTGCCTCCCTCTCCCACCTCCTGCATCCTGTCTGCTCCCCTCCCCAAGCACCCCCTCACCCCCACCAATGATTCTACCTCCAAAATCTGTCCTCCCTAAACCATGACTCCCATCACAGGTGGGACCAAGTTGTCCAACCCTCTTAGCCTTCCTCTACTTCAAACCATGCTCTGCTAGATGATTCTTCCCAAAATGCAGCTCTAAGGAATTCTGAAGTGTCACTGTCTTTCTGATTCCTCCAGGAGCTCTAGCCTGACTTTTAAGGACCCTCTGACCTCCTGCAGCTCCACCCATGGATACACATTCCACCTGCAGTGCACTCCTGATGTTCCCTCTGTGCCTTGCCTGTCTGTTAACTACCCACACACAAAATGTCAGTTTCTCTTCTGCCCCTGCCACATTTCTTTTCTTTTTTTTTTTTGAGACAGAGTCTTACTCTGTTGCCCAGAGTGCCATGGCATCAGCCTAGCTCACAGCAACCTCAAACTCCTGGGCTCAAGTGATCCTTCTGCCTCAGCCTCCCAAGTAGCTGGGACTACAGGCACATGCCACCATGCCTGGTTAATTTTTCCTATATATTTTTAGTTGTCCAGCTAATTTCTTTCCATTTTTAGTAGAGACGGGGTCTTGCTCTTGCTCAGGCTGGTCTCGAACGCCTGAGCTCAAACAATCCACCTGCCTCAGCCTCCCAGAGTGCTAGGATTACAGGTGTGAGCCACCGAGCCCGGCCTCCCGCCACATTTCTATAGCCCTAAACCCAGCTCTCCTTCTAAACTTGGCTCAAATGCTGTACTCCATTGCACATCCCCTAATCTCTGGAACCCCAGAGTTCTAAATCTGTTCCTCTTTATGTACTTATTTGTACTAATATCAAACCTCCCCAAGTAAAGTGCAGGTCCTCTGAAGATGGTGTCCAATACCTGAGTCTTGGATGTACCCCACAGATTCTAATATAATACCACCAACAAGAGAAACCAAATAGTTTTCTAATCAAATGAATAACCAAGTTGGATGACAATGACTGTTTATCCAACAACTTATGGTGGTCATATGTGGTAGGCAGGGACCCAGGCACAAGCCTCACAGATGCCATCCCTGCCCCAGTGGAGCTGAGTTTGAACAGTATATAACAAGCAATGCTATAGGAAAAGAATGGGGTACTATGACCAGCCACACAGAGGAATCTAATCCAGACTATATGGAAAGGATCAGTTATGCTTAAGACGGGATGAGGGAATAGTCACGTGTTACTACTACACAACAGAGACTCATCTACTCCTCACAGCCCACCTGCATACAGGGTTATTGCCCATTTTTTTAATTTGAAATACAACTTTATTCTGATTCTAAACGAAAAGGAATGGGAAGGACAGTTAACAAACAGGATTTCACCACTGAATACTGTGATGTAACTGTAGCAGTCTTATATTTGAAACTCAAGGAGGAATCAACTGCGTTCCAAAACAGCTAAATATGCAGGTCCAAACAATAAAGGTATTTTTTAAACTGCCATTCACTCCGAAGCCCATTCATCTCCTTCAGCAGTTATTACCCATTTTAAGAGACCAGAAACCTTGGGCTCGGAGCCAATACGTAATTAAGCCCCAAGTCACATCTCCTAGGTCGCAGGCAGGACACATACCCAGGTCTGTCCTGACCGCAAAGCCCGCTGCTTCCCACAGGAATTAAGCCAAACCACCTAGCGTCCTTCAGACCGTGTGGCCACAGACCCCCACTCCTGAGCGCGCGCACCCTGCCCCGCCAGCCGGTCCCGGGCTCTCGACGCCCGCCTAGCCTCACCCCCGGCCCAGCCCCGGCACGTAGCCGAGAGGCGCGGGCATGCCCAGGAACGGCTTCTTCTTCTTGTTCATGGCGGCGATGACGACCAAGGCTAGGAAAGGAAGGAACCAGGTCGCGGCGGAGGCGAAGACGCAGAGACGTCTCAAGATCCGCCGTCTGATGCTCGCCCGAGGAAGGGGTCGCAGCCGCCGCGTCACCGGCGCCCCGGAAGCAGAGCGCTCGGTCCGCGCGAAGACCGCCCACCCACGACTCCCCGGGCGGAAGTCCCGACGCGCTTCTTCTGACGACTTCCGGTTGTGGTCGCGGGGCGGGGGTGTGGAGTGCGCGTGCGCGGGAGCGCTCGACCGGGTCCGAGTGGGTGACTGGGCACACCACCCTGAGAATCCTTGGGAAACCCCAAAACTGAGTCTTGGGCGTCCTTGCCCCCTGAGTGCTCGTGATGCATTCCTGAAGAGACCTGTATGAAGAGAACCCACGGTCCCCTCCCTCTGTGAACCAGCCCGGCCTCCCACCCTGCCCTTCGTGGCGGAGCGGCCCTGACCTGGGCAGGCCGTGATGACTTCCGCGCGGAGCTGCACACCTACCTAGTTGTGTACAGCTCGTGTGTTGTGGTTGTAGGCACACTTGTCTGTGCGTGCGTCCTGTGTGCAGATGGCTGCCTTGCGCTTTTAGCACTCTGATTCTTGGGCCCCAATTCAGGCGCCTGTCCCTGGAGGTAAACATGGGGACCCCGGCCAGACCACAAGCTCCACCCACGCCCCCCACCATACCTTGAACATTCTGGTAAGGGTTAGGGTTAGGGTTAGCCCAGCCACATCCCTGGCTCCTGGAGAGTTACTCCAAAATAAATGAATGCAGTCAGACCTGTCAGGGTGAGGGTATGTGAACATGCTGGTCACAAGCATGTGGGTAAATTCTGTGTGTATTAGTGGGGTGTGTGTACAGGTCAGATCACGCGCGCTCATGTTTTGGGTGTACATGCATGACTGTATTCTGTGCATGCAATTCTGCATGTCTACATGCACTTCGGCTCCTCCTGCTGTGAGACATTCTCCAGTCCTCACATGCACCTGGAGAGAGCATCAGGCTCCTGGGCAGAGCAAGCAAAACTCAGCTGCTTGCAAGCCTGGCCTTCTGCAGGACCAGGCAACCACGTTTTTCCTGCCTCCAGCTCACCCAGTACTTCTCACTGAGGTCCTCTGGAGTGACGCATCCCTCCCGCCCTCCTACTACAGCCTCCTTGAAGTTCTTTCTCCCCCACTTTAAGTTAGTGAGCACTGTGTCACCGCCCCTCCCCCCAGGCACTGAGCCAGATTCTGGGCTGCAGAGGGAAGGGAAATTCAAAGCTGGGAAGTAAGCAAAGGTGAAGCTGGCTCCTCTGGGGAAGCAGGTGCCATTTGGGGAAGGGCTAAATGAGTGAGTAAATTAATGAGGTAAGAGAACGGAGGGAAGCGTTTGGGAAGGGGTTGATCTGGCCCTTGGCCAGGACTCCGGTGAATAGAAGGCCTCAAGAGTAGGTAGGATGGCACCCCCCCACACACAGAGGGGACTGACAGTTCCTCACTTCCCCGGCTCAGAGACCCCCCGCCCCCGCCGCAGGTGCACAGAGACACTCGTCCGTCCGCGGAGTCCTGCCCAGGTGCGCATGGACACCCTTTGCCCTGGCAGACACCCTTTGCACACGCAGACCCGCGCGCCACCGACACACCTCGGAGCTCCCGGAGCGCGCCCGGCACACAGGGCTCGGCGGCAGGTGCCTCGCCGCGCAGACTCGCCGGCCGCGGGGACCGGCTCAGGCGCGGGGCCGGCTGGGGCGGGGCGGGGCGGCGGCGCGCGTTCCCCGCCGGCCACACCGGCCGCCCTGCACTCGGCGAGGGGCGTGTGCGCGGGCCTGGCACCGCGGGCCCCATGTTCACCGAGCTGAGGTCCAAGCTGAGCCCCCCGCGAGGCCGCGCCGGGGCAGTGCGTGCGGGCTTTGGGGAGCGCCGGGATGTGGACGGTGAGCGGGGCTGGACAGGGGCGCGGCGATATCGCGAGTAGGGGGTCTCGGGGACCGAGAGGCATGGGGGGCGGGACCGGGTGGGCTTCGAGCAGCGGCGGCGAAGGAGCTGGTGGCGTCCTGGCCTAAGGAGGTCCCTGTGGCCTTTGTCCTGCACTGGGAGGGCGGGGGGCAGCCTCAGGCCTTGAGGATCAGCGCGCCCTTGGGTTGGGGTGAGGGGGTGACAGGCCCGGGCTCGCGTCTCCAGGCTGGCACCACACTCGGGTCACCTTTTCCCTCACGCGGAGAAAACCTCCCCAGCCCTTGCGGTGGGGCCGAAAGGGGGCCGAGGTCACAGCCCAGCTCGGCTGCCCCCGCCCCCTTGCCTTCTGGAATTCTGACGTTGGGGCTGGGAGGTACGGACCGACCGACGGACTGGCTGAGCTACCTCCCCGAGTGCGGGCAGGAAATGGGCGGGGTCTGGTTGGCCGGGGCAGGTGCGGCGCGGGCGGAGGCGTCCGGCTGGTTCCCCGGCAGCGGCGGCCGCACGCACCCGCCCCAGTCCAAGACCTGAGACCACCGCGCCTGTCCGCTGGAAGGTGCGGGCTTAGAATAAGTCTTTTTCCAGGGCACTAGAGGCTACCTCGGGGCGGTGGCCCACTGGTCACACCCTCTGCTGACCGCAGACCCCAAAGTTGAAAGAATTGTAAAGGGGGCTGCCAAGTCTCCGGAGTCTTGCAGGGTTGGAAGGACAGTAAGATGTGGGTTTCCCCCATCACTCAGACCTCCTAGACTCATCACCAAGCATTGCCCCCAGCGTAGAGTGGGTGTCTGTGTCTGCGGATGGGCGGGGGTGCAGTCCTATCACTATACCGCTGCTGGGGTGAGGGGAGAGAGGCAAGGGCCTTGACGTGGGGACGTCATCCTGCCTTGTGGAGTCAAGGCCTGGGTGCTGAAAAGAAGGGGGTGAGCCTGTGCCCACCTTCCTATCTCCTCCCAGGCTCTGTTAACTTGCATACCCCATACAGAGCCTTCATTCATTCATTCACAATTCTTCTCAGGTACCTCCCATGCACCAAGAACTAGGCAAGGCATAGGAATCCCACCCTGGGATCTCATCAGCATGCCTGCCCCCTCCCAGACTCATGTCAGCAGTGACCCCAGAAATGAAGATAAAACTAAAATGTGATGAGTACAGTGAAGCTGGAGTAGGACGAGGGACCCCAGGGCATGGCCGTGGGTCCCTGAGCATGTGGCTGCATCCTAACATACCTGTGCTAAACAGCCCGTGCCCACTGGGCACCCACCATCCACACGGCGCTGCCCTGAGGGAGGTGGCCCAGCAGGGAAGGCCAACGTGTGTTTGGGGAATGAATTCACTTATCTTGTCAGCTTGCCCAGAGTTCAGCCTTTTTGTCAATGAGTCATAGCTGGTGAGCACAACATGGCAGTGGCCAAGATTCAAACACCGGGTTGAGGTCAGGGTGGTTCTAGGGTAGCCCACCTTGCCCAGCTGTAGGCTTGTACAGTGAAAGGTGTTTCCAGTTCTTCATCTTTGGGCTGGGTAGGGGTCCTCAAGACAGTACATTTCCTTCTGCCTTTGGGGGCTTGGGAACCCCTCTCTGGGGAAGCAACTCCCCTGCCCTCGGTGGTGGAGGGGAGATGGGCTAGGCTGGAGCTGGCTCTCAGGGGGAGGAGCCTCTGGCCCTGCCCTTGACTGCTCTGACCAGTCACCCTGCACACAGCCACTGCCCACTTCAGCTTCTGCCAGACCCTCCTAGAGCACACGGTGTCAGCTGAGAGCATCCCCTGCCACCTGCCTCGGACGCAGGTCACCAGCCTCACGTGGCATGACTCCCGCAGCCAGAGGGCAGCCGGCAGCAGGCCAATCAAGCTCCTGCAGCAGCCGGGCACAGAGACCACCCAGGTACCTGCCCAGCTAACCACCTCAGTCCCTGCCTGCCCTGCCCACCACTCTCACTCTACCTGCCACCCTTCTCTCCTACAGAGCCGGCTGTACTCTGACCACTATGGCCTGTACCACACAAGCCCCTCGCTGGGTGGCCTGACTCGGCCTGTGGTCCTGTGGAGTCAGCAGGATGTCTGCAAGTGGCTCAAGAAGCACTGTCCACACAACTACCTCGTCTATGTGGAGGCCTTCTCTCAGCATGCCATCACCGGTACTGCAGGACAGGGTGGGGGAGGGGCCAGGATGCCTAGGAGAGCCCCTCCTCCACACTCAGCCGTCTTTGTTTCTCTTGCTATTGTTTCCATCTCTTGTCTGTTTCCTCCTCTCTCCCAGTCTCTGTTATGTCTTCGTCTGCCTTTTCCCTGCGCAGTCTCTGTCTTTTCTCTCCATGCCTCCCTCCATCTCTCTCCCTCCAAGTCTCTTTCCCCGGATTCTCTTTCTATCTGAGTCTCTCTGTTCCTCTCTCCTCACCCCTTTCTCTCTTGGTCTCTGCCTTGGCTCTTGATGCCTCTGTTGGCCTCGACTCAGCCCCTCTTCCCTCTCTCCAGGCCGGGTGCTGCTGCGGCTGAATGCGGAGAAGCTGCAGAGGATGGGGCTGGCGCAGGAGGCCCAGAGGCAGGAGGTATTGCAGCAGGTGCTCCGCTTGCAGGTGCGAGAGGAGGGGCGGAGCCTGCAGCTGCTCAGCCAAGGTCAGTGTGAGGCTCCAGGCGGGGTGCCAGAGCAGCCTGGAGGCTGGACTGAGAGGCCCCTCTGGGTACAGGGTGGGTGGGGTGACCTCAGGAGAATGCCTGGGGGACCCCGTAAGGGCCGTGCTGCCGGTGGTGCCAGGGACCCCAACCTTCTCACCCTTATCCACCTACAGCTTCCTTCGGAAACATGTCCTAGCTGCTGTCCAGGCTTGAACCCCAGACCCCAGCACTGTGACCAGAGCCCACAGCCAAGGACGAGGCAGAGCTGGCTGTGCAGCCCCTCGTGAATCCTGCCGGATGCCCTGGTGGCCAAGCCTGGCTCAATGGACAGGCGGGACCAGGATCACCACCTCCAAGCGCCTGGGGTTGGGCATTCCAGGCTGTGCCCTGGGGCTGGGTGGGCAGGGAGCTGCTTGAATGTGGCCCCTCCTCCTGGAACCTGAGCCCACACCTGTCCCCAGTGCACCGGCAGCATGCAGGGCAGCTGCCTGGAGCCAGAGCTGATGTGGACATGCCCAAGCCTCCCAGGGACTCTGTTTATTTACATCCCCGACCCCACAACATCTGTCCCCCACCGCCTGCTGAGCCACTCGTCTGCCCACCCCTCATCTAGTCGGCTCTGAGCCCTCCCTTGGCATTGCCAGCTGGCACAGGTGGGATAAACTGCCGTGGCTCCCTTTGCTTGTGCCCTTCCCCTGCCCCTGCCAGGGCCCAGCAGGCCCAACCCGCCCTCGAGAATAATGGTCATCAGCTCCCGCCCAGCCAGGCACCATGCCGAGCACTTCCACTCACTCATTATTTATAAACCCTCACCACAGCCCCATCTATTCATGAGAACTGAGGCCGAGAGAGGTCTGATGGCCCAAGCTCCAGGGACAAATGTGGCACAACGAGGACTGCAGCCCTGTCCAGGTGGCTCCACGCCCAGTATCCACCAGGCTCAGCCGTGCTCCTGACCTGATGTCTGGGAAAATCTTGCTTTTGCACCTCTTCCCTACTCCCACCTTCCAGGCACAGTTGTGCACGGGCATTCCCATGGTGGCTTTCCCAGGAAGACCTGGATTCCCAAGAGAGGCTGTCCTGAGGGTCGCTCCCCCATGTCCACCCAACAGATGCCTGAGCAACCCCTCCCTGGGTGGTTTGGGGCTGGTGCTGCCTGGCAGAAGGACAGTGAGATGGCCAGTGCTCCCTCTTGCTCCTCTGCCCTCTCCGACTCCCCTTGGGGACTCTGAAAATCTCAGGGACAGATGAAGCTGAGCTCCCAGTCCCCTCTATGTGTTTTGAGCTGGCCTCGGGACTCGAAGCTGGTCATCGCAGGTCCCGAGTGGAATTTGGACAACTGGCCTGACCTGGCCCTCCCACCCCGTGGGCTCCCTGCAGGGAGCACTCTGGCCCTTCTGGCTGCCCAAGCGTCCTGCCCACCTGTGCCATCAGCCTTCTTCCAGAGGGCCCTTCCTGGCTCTGCCCCTTTCCTGCCTCCTCTGTCTTGCCCCACCCTTCGTGATCCTGTCTCGTCTTCCTTGTTTTGCGCTCACTTTTTTATACTCTGACAAAAAATCAGAAATAAACCTAGTTCTCAAGTGCCCAAGGTGCTGGCTCTGGGACGAGGGGGGTGTCCTGCACCTGTGGCCACCAGGGGGCAGTGGTGTCGCATCCTGGAGGGGGCGTCCTGCTAACCCCAGGACGTCACCCGGGACAAGAGGCAGAGGCTGGGAATGTGGGACTGAAAGCCACAGGGGTGGCACCCAGCACTGGGCACAACACCCAGACACACCATGTGTGAGTTTCCTAGGGGGACTGAACAAAGGGCCACATGCTGGTGGCTGGAAATAAGAGAAATTTATTCTTGCACAGTTCTGGAGGCCAGAAGCCCAAAATCTAGCAGGGCAGCATGTCCCTGGGGGCTTGAGGAGAGGATCCTTCCTTGCCTCTTCCAGCTTCTGCAGGCTGCCCGGGGACTCCTGGGCTCAAGGTTGTTCCAATGTCTGTCTCTGTGATCAATCACCACCTCCTGTTCTGTCTCTCTCAAATCTCTCTCTGCCTCCCTCCTATAAGGGGACCTGGATGCAGGCCCACCTGGGTAACACAGGATGATCTCCCTGTCTCGAGATCCTTACTCACATCTCCAAAAGCCTTGTTTCCAAATAAGGCCCCATTCACAGGTTCAGGGATTTGACATGGACATCTGCTGGGAGCTCACCATTCAACGATGCCAGACACAAGAAACACACAGATTGCAGCACACACTGTGACACACACAGCAGTCAGACACGCAAATATGAACACAGAGGCAAAAACCACACGTAGACACAAATGCACAGAGACACAATGACACTGACATCAACAAACCGCAATACACACACACAGGTGCTGTGGGCGAGACAGACACAGTGAAACCCTGACATGCAGACACAAAGATATATAGCAAACCCCCCAAAAAACAGATGTAACTACACAAACACAAATACTAACATGCAGACACACAATGACTTGCTAACATGTAGAAACACACTATATCACACAACACCCTGGCATCTAGATACACACAGAAAACAATCACACCCTGACATACAGGTATTTAACACAAACAAACTGCCGACACCCTGACAGTCATGCCACAGCCTGGACACAGGTATGCTAAGATCCAGACACACCGCCCCATGCACCCTGGTGTCCAGTCACCTGGATACCGGCACACAGACAGGCATCAACCTTACCAAGCATAGAACACGCACACAACCAACCCTGCACCGTGATGTCCAAACATGGGTGCTGCTGAGCACACACCTACCCACAGACACGGACACGTCCCATAGGTGTGTCAGTGCGTTAGACTTGCACGGGGAAAACTGACAAGCTTGGATGCACCTCAGGATATATGTACTGACTCCCCCCGCCCCAGAAATCCTGCTGGTCCTGTCCCAGGGTGGGGATGGTCAACGAGTGAAGGACACGGTGGCCCTGGCCTTGAGGAACTGCCCCCTTACTCCAGGGGGCCACAGGTTGGCTCACACCAGCTTCTCTCTGGCTTATATTTCCAAGGAAGTGACTGACTCCTTGGCAGACAGCCTGTTTCCATGCGAGTGCTCTGTGCCATCCTTGAGCAAAGCACATCCCAAGGGCCCCTTTGAGAGAAGGCAAAAACCTGCCCTGCTCCCAAGCAGTGCAGTAGAGCTTGCTCCAGAGGAGACAGGGCAGGGCACGGCTGGGCAGGAAGGGCCCTAGGAAGGAGGTGCACCTTGTAATTCCATTTCCCAACTCACAATGTCCAATCCACACCAGTGTCGGAGAGTCCAACGTGTTTGTGGAATGCAAAGAGGGGCCTTAGAAACTTAAAGTCAATTTTAATTTTAAAAGTAATATAGGCACATGGTAAAAAAAAAAAAGTTTTGATAGTATTGTGGGCACAAGATGAAAACCCAAAGTCTCCCTCTCTTTTCCCTTCCGAGGCCTGATTTCCTCCAGGGAGATAGGTGCTATGAACAGGTACGAACGACTCTCTTGAGGAGATGGCTCTGGTGGGTCCCTTGCCAGCTTCCTGTGTGTGGGGGTCTCCCAGAGAAACACATGCTCTACCTCCTCCCTAGTGCCCCTTGGGGAGAAGCACACCCTTCTCTGCTTCATCCTGTGGGGCCAGTGCCCCGTCACCCCCAAATCTTGGAGCCCAGACCTAACAACAGTGCCCCTGCGCAACGCGGGGCTCCAGGGCAGAGAGGAGTGAGACACTGGCTGCTGGTTTAGGGTCACCGCCTCCAAAGCTGGGAGAGGTCGATCCAATGATCAGCGCCCCCAACAAAGCTCCAGGGCCTCAAGCTGCCCCAGCACTGCCAGGAGCCAGGCGATCCCCTGACAGTGGTCACAGGGCTAGCTGGAGCAGGGTCACTCCTGCCCTGCCAGCCTATGGGCCCCAGGGCCAGGAGGCCAGGGTCCCGGAGCACGTGGCCTCCCTTGTCTCACCTGCCCGGGGCCAGGACGCACAGGCGTCGGGTCACCTCATTCCCTGCGCATCTGACTTGGGGCTGTGCTCAGAGCCCCTATAGTGCCTCAGTTTACCCCACTGTCCACAAAACGCCTCCCGCCCTACAGGCAGCATAACTGGCCGCTGTGGACCGGAGGGAGGCCCGCCTGACAGAGGCGGAGGATCGGGGAGCCCGGCGGTGCAGGCCTGCCTGGCGGGCCCCCTCCCCCAGACCCATCCCTCCCCGTCGCGGAGCGGCGGCAGGAATACCGCGAGAGTTCTCCCCCCTCCCCCCCACAGTAAAACTGTCAAAGGTGGGAGGGGCGGGAGCGCGCATGTGCGCAGCGCGGCGCGCAGCCTGCGCCGCCCGGACCCCGCGCCCCGCGCCCCGGCCCCGGCCCGGCCCCGGCCCGGCCG
>VBSM01002299.1:301665-316951 GCA_008086735.1 Cheirogaleus medius | reverse complement strand
GCTCACGGGGGAGCCTGAGGTGCCGGGACGGGGCCGGCCTGGGGGGTGGGGGGATGGGGTCCCGGGGCAGAGTCAGAGGCAGCTTACAGGAGGGGCCCTGGGGGCGCCCGACACGTGGCCCTGACCCCGGTTGCCTGCAGCTCCACTACCTGCGGCTGCCCAAGGACATCAGCGACGACCACGTGATCCTCATGGACTGTACGGTGTCCACGGGCGCTGCAGCCATGATGGCTGTGCGCGTGCTCCTGGTGAGTGGGCTCCAGGCCGGCTGCGGACAGGTCCAGCCGAGGACTGGGATTCACCTGCCCCTTGTGCTCGGCAGGACCACGACGTTCCGGAAGACAAGATCTTCCTGCTGTCGCTGCTCATGGCAGAGATGGGCGTGCATTCAGTGGCTTACGCTTTCCCACGTGTGAAAATCATCACCACGGCCGTGGACAAGCGAGTCAATGACCTTTTCCGAATCATCCCGGGCATCGGTGAGGCTGCCTGGGCCCCTTCGGTAGAGCATGGGGGGAGGGGGTGGTCCCAGGAGGCCCTGCCATGCTGGCTTCTTTCTCTAGGGAACTTTGGTGACCGCTACTTTGGGACGGACGCGGTCCCTGATGGCAGTGATGAGGAGGAAGTGGCCTCCACAGGTTAACTGCCCAGGTGGAGCCACCCAGTCCGCACCTGACTTCCATGTACCCCAGGATTGCAGTATGCAACACATAATTTATTTTAATTTTTAAAATGTCATCAATAGAGCTTACGCATTTTATAAAATAAAGCTTTAGAAAAATGGAGGTGTGGCTGGTTAGTTATGGCACAGGTGTGGTATCCCGGCCAGACGTGGCTTGTGGAAGCTCCCCCAGGCTGCAGGAGCTATGAGCCACGAGGCCCGGCCTCTCCCCAGCAGGACCAGGCACTCCCAGCCTTGCACTTGCGCCAGACCAATCGAGGGAGGCACTGGGACTGCGGCTCCCAGCTCTGTTAGATGGGTACCCTGGAACCATGCAGCTTAGTGTCCACCTGGCCTGGATCTGGGGCCCACAAGAGGCAGCCCCACCCTGTGACTGCTCCCCGCTACCCACAGATTTGTACCATCAAGGGACCCAGCGGAAACTGTTGTGTGGGCGGCTGTGGGAGGGAGGCCTCAGCTGCAAGGAGCTGGCCGGGGCCTCAGTGGACCAGCTGTGCTGTTCAGCACTAGATGCTACGTCCAGCCCAGCCATCACTGCTCCTGGACTCAAGGGTGATAGACGTCCCCGCCATGGAGAGCCTGCCTGGGTGAGGTGTCCATGATGCATACATGCACACGTGACAACCCGTGCTCGTGGGGGCCGTGGGCTTAGCTGCGGCAGATGGGCTGGGACCCTGAGGCAGGCTCCCTCCTCTGCCCCTCCAGACCTGCTCTTGCCTCTTTCCTGCTTCCCTGGTCTCCCCTCCCCCCCCAGGCCTTGTCATGGAAAAGCTTGAGAGGGGGTGGGGACAGGAAGTCACCGGGTGGAGACCAGGCCAAGGCAGGCAGATAAAGACAGGAGGCTTGTCCAGGGGGCAGCCAGCCACCACTGGGGACAGAGGACCAAGGTAGGGCTCAGAGGTCAGCAGGAGGGTCTTCCCTCCCTACCGTGGTGAGTAAACCCCTCTCCCATCCCTCCGGGCCCTAACCCTCACTCACTCACGATTGGGCGAGAGCCTGGCCCTGCCCTGTGGCCCCCCCCCAGGAGGTGTCTCTCCTTCCTTTCATCCAGGCCTTCCCAGGAGAGGGATGGTGGAAACGGTTAGCCAGGAGCTGGCAGGGGCCAGGTCGCTCCTGGGAGGACCCCAACCAGGGGCTGATCTGCTGCGGAGAGGCACGTGTGTGCCGACACCCCCCCAACACACACACTGCATGCACAGCAGCACAAAGCACTCACCCACAGACACACACACTCATGCACCATGCAACGCGGCTGGAAGGAGGGGTCCAGCTGCGCCCACTCCAATTAGCCCCCAGCCCAGAGGGAAAGGCAGCTTCCTCCCTCTTCTGAGGGTCAGTGGAGGCCTGCGTGGAGCCCTGCCTCGGATCCTCACCCACATGGAGGCTGTGGTGCTGCTGGCAGGCCTCAGGCTGGGGTCTCCTTACCGGAGGGCAGCTCAGGACCTGGCAAGGCTACGTGACAATTTAGGGGAGTTCTTGGGCCCACTTCCTGCCAGGGCCCTGTGGGGTGTCAGAGGTGGGCCACCTTTCAAATAGCCCTGGGGGAGGGTTTTCAGGGTGCCAGTGGGGGAGGGGGCAACTCCTCCAGCCCTTGGGAACTTTCTGGTCCTACGAAAGAGGGCCAGAATCGAACGTCCAAGGCCTGCATGAGAACAAACCCCAACCCAGCTGCTGAGACACCGGGGCGTCCAGTGTGGGCAAGGCCTAGGGTGAGGCTTGGACCGTGCTCCCCAGGGAGGGATGGGTCCATCCCTGGGAAACCCTCGGAGGCCTGAAGTGGGGTTGGAGCCCTCCAGCCCTGTGCTGCCCTCCAGCCACGTGGGCTCCTCCTCAGCACCCTACAGAGGCTGAGGGGTGTGGGGCGGGCACCCTGCAGGAGAAGCCGAGGGGAGCAGTGACATGGGGCCTGGGCCCAGAGGTACCCTTCAGAGCCCAGGAGGGAGCGGGGCAGGCTGGACGCAAACCCGTGACACTCGGTGTGAGCGTCCCCAAGAGAAGCCTGCCCGCCCCGCTCTGCCAGCTGTCCCGGGCAGCACCTCCAGGACTGTCCAACCTGAGAATGGTGAGTCTCCAGGGTCAATCTCAGGTTCGTCAGCCCGTGAGGTGCCGCCCTTTCCCCACGGAGTCAGACATGGGGTGATGGGTACCCTGGCTGGGTGGGAAGGGAAGCCTGGGGTGCCCAGTACCAGGGGACAGGGGTCTTTCCCCAGCACAAGGCACATGTGGTTGTCACATTGACACATGCTATCAGCAGTAGGGTGTGAAAATCCAGGGTGGACTGTGGTTCAGGTGCCCTACCTGGTTCCTGAGCTGGGCCACCTGGAGTCAGGAAGAAGGCAGGAAACCTGCCTGGAGTCCTGGGCCCCCCCTGCCTGTTGTAGGCCCACGTGCTCCAGGATGAATCCTGGGAAAAGGGCCTTCAGGAGGAAACACCTGTGGGGCTGGACAGGTGCTCCCACCATGTGGGAGGCACGAGGCAGCCAGAGAGGACCCCGCAGGTTAGGGCATTCTCAGGCTCTCCAGGTCAAGTAGAGGGCTGGGGAGCCACGGAGGGTCCTAAGCAACGCAACGGGGAAGCAGGTGTGGGGAGTGGAAGAGAGCGCGTGGACCTGGCTTAGGAGGAGGAGGGCGGCTCGCCTATAGGGTCTGACCGGGGATGATGGCCCTGAAGGGACGGGGTTGGGTGCGAGGGCGACTTCAGCGGTGACATCTACTGAGGCTGCCGGTGAGCGGGCGGACCCTCCCCAGAGCGCAGGTCCACGCACGTCCAGCCAACCGGCTTCCAGCTGGAGGCCACGGCCCGCCCCCGCGTCACGCGGCTCGGGGGCGGGGCCGGAGCTTACCCTCCCCATCCCCGCCTGGCGCCCCAGTTCCTGCGCAGGTGGAGCCTAGCCGAGAGCGTCTCGGGCGAGGTGGCTGCGGCTGCGCCCTGGCGGAGGGGCCGCACGCTCGGGCGGCGGAAAGCGCGCTGGGCAGCGGGCGCTCGGGTTCCTGGACGTGGGGCCGGGGCCGCGAGACTGCGGGGCTCTGGGGAGTCTGCGGTGAGCTGGGCGCCCGCAGGCCTTGTTGGGGTGGCGCTGGGGGCCTCTGAAACCGAAGCGAGCCGGGGCTCCGGACCTGGAAGGGCGCGCGGGCGGGCTGAGGACAGCGGCCTCCCCGCAGCGACGGGTCCTTCCTGCCGGGACCGGGCGGTGGGAACGTGCGGTCGGCGGAGACCGACGGCGCTGGAGCCGCGCTACACGGGCCGGGTCCGGGGCGCCACCTGCTGCAACGCGGGCAGGTGACAGGGGACGGCTGGCGGCGCCCGCCCCGCGCACTTCTCCGGCAGAGCTGAAGCACACGCGCGTCCCGCGGACCCTGCCGCGCCCCCGCCAGCCGGGCTTGCTCAGGTCCCGCCCGCGCCCCGCCCTCCGCCGGACCCAGGGCCCAGGACGTAGCACCGGCGCGGGAAGGCGGTTAGGGTTAGGGCCGCACAGCCCTGGGCCCGGAGGGGCTGGGGCGGCGGTCCCGGAGGTCCAGCCGCCCACCAGAACGTCCATCATTCAGGCCTGGTGTCACTTCGTGTTTCTCTGCAAGAATCCTATATATAAAATACGGAAAATATTATAATAAACGTGGACTCTACCTAATTAAGAAAATGTAGAAAAATGAGAAACGTGCGACACCGCTAAGGCACGCAGGGGGAAGGTGAGGAGGGGATGGCAGAAGACAGGGAGGCCCCTTCCCAGGGCAGTTGGGGCCCCCCAGCAGTCATGGAAAGTCTTCCAGCCCCGCCCCAGCGGTCCCACCCCACCCCCCGGGCAGCTTGGCAGCTTTGTTTCAACAGTGAAAACCCAAAACCCCGTGTGGTCGAGTAGACCAGGGCCAGTTGGGATTAATTCACGTGCACGTTCTGCACAGCAGTTACAACTAAAGGCCAGACCTAGAGCCACACGGAGTTCTTTGTTTTTTAAGACAGGGTCTCACTCTGTCGCCCAAGCTGGAGAGCAGTGGTGTCCTCACAGCTCACTGTAACCTGACTCCTGGGCTCAAGTGATCCTCCTGCCTCAACCTCCCAACCTGCTGGGAGGCCTGTGCTACCACACCAGGCCTGATTTTAAAAAACTATATTGAACGACAAAGTCACACAGCAGGTGACTTAGTACAGTGCATACGATTTATGTAAAATTTTACAAACCAATGGTACACATTATTTGTGGGACCTGACCCTGGTAGACAAGGTTTGAAACTAGGGACAGAAATGGATGGAGTTGGGGAGAGGGTGCAGACAGGCCTTCAATGCTGTCACTTTGTTTAAAAAATGGAAAATCTGGCACGGGGGCACACGCCTGTAATCCTAGCACTCTGGGAGGCCCAGGTGGGAGGATCATTTGAGCTCAGGAGTTTGAGACCACCCCAAGCAAGAGCGAGACCCTGTCTCTACTTAAAAAAATATAAATTATCTGGACAAAACAATATATATAGAAAAAATTAGCCGGACATGGTGGTGCATGCCTGTAGTCCCAGCTACTCGGGAGGCTGAGGCAGAATCGCTTGAGCCCAGGAGGTTGAGGTTGCTGTGAGCGAGGCTGATGCCATGGCACTCCAACCCAGGCAACAGAGTGAGACTCTGTCTCAAAAAAAAAGGGAAAATCTGAATCAAATTATTAATACTTTGTATTTCTTAGGTCTGAATAGAAGATTTCAAGGTGTTTGTTACATTATTCTCAGTATTTTTATGCTTTTTCCCAAAAAATATTTAAATTAGCTTTAAATTGCTTTTCAGTTCTGAGAACTTTCTGCCTTGTCCTCAGGGCACAGAAAGGTCCTGACTCCTGCTCCAGAGGGGCACAGGCCAGAGAGGAGGGGTCCCTGTGGCTGCAGTCTGCATTAGGGACAAGTCACAGGGTGTGGAGGTGGCGGCTGCAGCTGACCGGTTGCTCAGACCTGTGGGCCTCCGGGGCTTTCAGGAGGGCTCTACTGCCCTCACTAGGTCCTTGGGCAAGAGCCTCGGGTTGGTCCCAGCTGTGCCCAGGCAGGCCTCTCCCTGGTCCCCGTGTGTGCATAGCAGGACCCTCAGGGACACAGTCCCCAGCCAGAGAGGGGCCTCCTGCAGGAGCCCAAGACCAACGCTCATCCCAGAGGTGGAGAAACTGCTAGAAGAGCCACGAGAGCCCAGGGTAGCCACCCAGGCTACAGCCAGCACTTCGTCCAGGTGAGCCTGCGGGGCCCAGGCTAACCTGTTCCTCCCCCTGCCCAGGTGCTGAGGTAAAGGGAATCTTGGAACATACCCGGTGGCTGCGGCTCCTGGAGGGCTGGGTGGGTGGATGGGCTCTACCCTGAGAAGTCAGGGCACAGGGCCGGGTCACCCTGGCTTGGAGACATCCAGGCAGTTGGTGCAAAGAAGTTGCTGCAGCTACATGTCCAGGTACCCTGGGTGGGGCAGGAAGCAGGACAACCCTGGGAAATCTGTCCCTTATAGCCAGGACACCAGGTAGACATGGAGATAGAGCTGCCCGAAGGTCACCCAAGAACACAGGCTCCGCTGCAGTGGTCACTGCCCCAGAGGACAGAAGGGACTGACCCGCCTGCATCAGAGCACTGTTGTCCAGACGCCCTCTGCCTCATCCTACCTTCCACTGCCATCTCAGGACAGAGGCCTGTGGTATGGCTGAGGGCTCAGGCCCAGAACTGGCTCACGATGGTGCCATGTGATCACCAGCGGCAGTCTGCTTTCCTGGAACTGAGGCCAGCAGCGACCGTCACCAGCAGGCACTAGAGAGTGGCAGGGAGGGTTCTCAGAGGCCCAGACAGATAGGAGCTGGCAATGGTCAGCAAGGTGGACAGCTAGCTGGACCAAGGGCTGTTGGCCACTGGCTTGGATTGGCCACCGAGGTCACAGGGCTACCACTGGGCACAAGTAAGGTGTTACTTACTCTGGGCAGCCAGCCACGTGCTGCAAGAAAGCCACTGGGGCTTTAGCTGTTGGGAGCTGGACATGCCTCACGAGGGCTCCAGAACCCACGGTCTGTCCTGAGCTGGCGGTGGAAGGTAGGGTGAGGCAGAGGGCGTCTGGACAGCAGTGCTCTGATGCAGGTGGGTCAGCCCCTCCTGTCTTCTGGGGCAGTGACCACTGCAGCGGAGCCTGTGTTCTTGGGTGACCTCGGGCAGCTCTATCTCCATGCCTACCTGGTGTCCTGGCCATAAGGGACAGATTTCCCAGGGTTGTCCTGCTTCCTGCCCCACCCAGGGTACCTGGACATGTGGCTGCAACAACTTCTTTATAAATCTTGGCCAACAGGTCCCTTTCTGTCACTGCAGTCTTGGCATCCAGAAAACAGAAGTCAAAACAGAGCCAAGGGGAGTGGGGTGGGCCCACACTTGGACCAGGCAGGAGGGAAGTGAAGTCCTAGCCCCCAGGGGGCCCAGGAGGGATCCCAAGGTCAGCTGCCCCCTCAGTCTGAGACTCACCAAAATCAGGATTCTGCAGGAAATCAGTGAATAAGACATGCACGTGGTCTGCAGTGAAAACATTTATTTTTACAACAGATATCTTTATTTTAGGTCAACATTCAGACACACAAGACAGCGATCACCATGCGATACCAGCCTGGCCCTTAGATGTGTGTGTGGGAGCCAGGATTGGCCAGAGGTTCTGACACAGCCTGCACCCAGCATGGTCCAATTCCAGTAAGAGGACAAAACCAGTGCATGGACAATTGGCTTCCATGCATCTGCATTTAATTTTAAAAACAAGGTATGTTATGTTTCAGTGTAAACTTCCTCCCCTCATTTGGCTTGAAACATTAACCCCATTTTCCAGGAAAACAAAATCTACTCACAGATGCTGTCTGTAGGATCTCCAACCCCTTCCCTAGAGGACAGTGCTGTGGCCCCAGACCCTACTGCGCAGACCTCTGAGGGTGGGCCTGGGGTCAGGGCGGGGCCTTCCTAGCTGGCCCAACATGCAGCTTCCCACCCACTGTATCTGCTGCTTGGAAAACTGGTTTTAATGCCTCAAGGGAGGGAAGGGTTTCCAGTCACCACTTAGATTCACCTGGGACACACACCTGTGGACCAGGTGAGGATGACAGCCCCCAGGGATGGGCATGTGTTCATGACAGTCACCCTCACACGCTCCCTGCACACCACAGCTGAGGTGTTTCCTTCTGTGCGCCCGCCACAGGGAGACCCTATCCCTGTCCGACTTGCCAAGAAACCAGAGGCCATTTTAGAGCCAACTTTTATTGTACTTGTTGCTTCACTGCCAGACAGCAGCATGACACGCCTGCTGCGTGATATATACATATACACATATGTACACACACGGACACATACCACAGCCCACACTCACAGTATGTGACAACGCGAACCGTGCTTGTAAGGACAGTAATAATGTAGCTTTTGCCAATTCCACAGGAGGATGACTCACAACCAAAACAACAGGTCAGTCCTGTGCCACACGGCGCACAGCTCAGAACGCGGGGACAGGAATGAGATCAGTCGCTTTTTATAACCCTCAGGAGCCCCCCCGCAGCAGGGTGCACTGAGAGCCAGGAGAGGATGGACAGGACCCACCCTGTGCTCTACCCACATGCTAGCGCCCACCCCGTCCCGTGCAGGGGAAGGCGGGCACCTCCCAGACCACCAGCTGCACGGAGAGAATTCCTAGCACGAGGCTCACCTGGAACAGACTGCCACGGGCTCCACAGGACAACGGCACCGCTACTGGTGACACTTGGTTAGAACATCTGAGGACAGTCCTGGCTGCTCTATGCTACGGGCCCTTTCCTGGACCGGACCCTCATGGCCAAGTCCAGCAGCTGACAACAAGGAGATGAAGCCTCCCGCCAACCACGCACACTCGGGTTTTTTTCTCTAAAAGGTCCCCATTGGGTGTTGGCTGCATTAACTGAATGTCAGAGAACTAGGGAAGTTCACAAACATTAAGCAGTAATATCTAAAGCAATTTAGAAATAAAGCAAAAAAGGAAGACAAGAAAAGCCCACGCACGTCACTGAGTGGAAACAGAAATCTACACATCAGCAGATACCGTGGAGGGACCCCTTTGTGGAACTGGAGGGTCTTCAGCACACACCGACCCCAGCACTCCCCAGCAAAACGCCAGCCGCGCCACCCGAAGCCCAGAGTGGGGCTGGGGTGCCCGTCCCCACCACCAGCAGGCAGAGGTGCTGGGGGCCGCAGGGCGTCCTGGTCTGGTAGCAAGTCGACAGGAAGGGGCTCCAGCTGCCCCTCGGACACACCAGCTCTGCTTATTAAAAGGGAAACAAACAGTCCACTAAAGAGAAAGGGAAACGAAACCAGGGAGATCTTTTTCCTTGAATCAAACCACGAAGCCTTATAACCGACGGAGTGAAACATGGAAAAGGGGCTTTGCCTCAGGGTCAGTTGGTGGGAAGAGTCCTGGGCCCTGGCTGTCCGAATTCCATTGTGGTAACGGTCATCACCATGAGAACTGTTGTCACGGCCATCCTTGATTTATGTTTAGTTTTTACAAATTATACAGGGGCCTGGCTTTCGCAAACCTCCAGACCTGCCGCTCTTTTCTGCTATACCCGGCTCTGCGGGGAGCTGTGTGATTCAGAGGAACAGTCAGTGGGGTTCTGGAACTGGGAGGCCACCTGGCCAGGGGCCCACCTGGCCAGTGAAAGGGCCTGGGCGTGCTCCGGCCACAGAGCTGCATGCAGACCCCCGAAGGCCAGGTGGAGCCTGGCTCTTGGCCATTCCGGGGAAAACAACTCACTTCCTAAGTTGTTTCTAGAACAATCACCAAGGCTGCAGCAGCACCACAGACGGAATCCTCTGCTGCACCGGGGTCAGCAGAGGAGGTTCCCTGTTATCTCGCCTCCTCCCTTGCTCCAGGATGGGTCAAACAATGAGAGGTCTGATTTTAACAAATTATTTCTAACTTAATAACGCAGTGCAGTGCATATCTTCCCTCTCACCGAAAGTCTTCATGATCATTTTAATGAGTAAAAAGCAAAAGCAAAATGGGACAAGCTGCCCCAGGACCTGATGCTGGCAGCCAGCTCAGGGCCCATGTTGGGTCCACAGGGGGCCACCTGGGACCCCCCCACCGGCAGCACCTTCCTGACAGTCCTCTCATAGCCCTGGGGGGCAGGGAAGAGTGGGCTTTGGGACCACCTTCTGGTTCGGCCCAGCCTGAGCCAGCAGAGGCACAGCCTCGTCCTCGCCTCCGTCTCTACTGCAGGTTCTGCAGACACTCAGAGCAGCCAGCGGCAAGATCTGCAGATACCAGCCCCTGGACTCTGCTCTGGGGCTAGGGCGGGGGCAGCTCCGAGCCCCGAGGCCTGGCCACTGGCCTCCCTGGGACCCAACCCTCCCACAGCCGAGGGACCTTTGGTCCAGCCAGCCCATCCTTTGGGGACCCAGCGTCTCTAGTCTCGCCTGATCATCGGGGACAGGCGAAGGCGAGTGGAGTCGGGGAGCTCTGGCCAACACACAGTCGCCAGGGCAGGGTACAGGCAGCCGTGCCCCACCCACACCAGAACTCACAGTCCCTCTGTGACTGATCAGACTGGTCCTACCATTTATGGTTCTAACGGTCCAGAAAGGATTTATTACAAAAAGGACAGGTGGCTTGAAGGAATGTGGAGGATGACCCAGGGTGGGAGAGGTGACACGTGGCCCTGACAAGCCAGCTGGCTGCCTGGGAAGGGGCAGGGACGCAAATGACCTCCCGCACACTGGTGAAGGACACAGCTCCAAGGACAGGAACCTCACAGTCCCAGTGACAAGGAGACTCAGGCTAGAAACACCGTGCTGAGAACGTGGCTTCCATCTCAGAAGGGCCCCGCCCACTCCTTCCACAACAGATTTAGATTTACCCACAGGAAAAATCCCACTGCGAGGCCCCGTCAACAAGGCAAAGAGATCCCACGTAAACCATGCCTGACACAAACACGAGGAACGGACGAGGATGCTGGTGGTACCCGGGAGGACGTTGCCCAGCCCCTTCCCCGGCAGGTGACATCAGAACTTTGCTGCGGCCTTGGGGCTAGGGAGCAGAGCACAGACCAGACCCTGCGGCCGACACGGAGCCTGCCAGGCGGCACCTGCCTCCGGCCACCAAGAACACAGGGCGGGAGGGGGCAGCTCCTTCCTTTCCTTGCCCACCTGGCCGGGCAGCACCTGGCGGCTGCGATCAACCCTCACCAGACCGGCCTGACCCAGAGCCCCCCGGCAGCTCCACCGTCCAGGTGACACGGCGGTGCCGTGCACGTCTACAACACAGACATGGAACATAACCCCATACATGCTATTAAAAAAGGAAAAACAGAAGAAGACCGTAGCTACACTGCTTTAAATACTGCATGCTACGCACTTCATGGGTCAAGGGTCGATGCTGGGCGGGCGTGGAGGTGGCGGGAGGAGCCCAGCGCAGCCGCGACAGGCAGGCAGCAGCCTCCCCATGTCTGTGACTACAGTTCATGATTCTAAGGTTGGGGTGGCCAGGCGCTGATCGCCTGTGACCACAGCTTCTCCTGGACTTAGTTGAACCCGTCAGTGTGGTAGCTGGGGTGGGAGTCGGCCGTGAGCTGGGTGGTCTCAGTGGCGGACGCTGGCTGTATGACGATCGGCGTGTCTGTGGCCTCTGAAAAGCAAGACACATGGGGCACTGCAGGAGGGCAGCCGCCTGGCCTGGCCGTCAACATCGTCCTGTGTGGCAGACACAGGACACTGCGGGAGGACAGCCACCTGGCCTGGCCGTCAACACCATCCTGCACACGACGTCCGGTCACCTGGGCAGACGCTCCATGGGAGAAGCTCCTTGCTGACCTCCACCCAATACGGCTTCCTCAGGCACCTCCGGTCACCGCCAGCCCTTGGCCCTCAGCCCCTGCCCGCCTGCTTGCCACCCGCCCCGCCTCTCAGCCCCTGGGATCTATGGCTACCGCAGGTCACGGGTGGGGACAGCCCTCTGCGCCTGCTTTACCTCCAGGGTCCACGTTCACACCTCAACAGTCCCAGCTGCCACCACAAACACTCGCGGCACAGTGTCAGTGCCCTCCTGTTTGACAAGACAGGTTGACAGCGTTCAGGGCCTGTGCTGGCTCCACCCCACGCACGCACAAGGGTTTTGGGACAGGCACTCACCCCTCTCATCGGACTGCAGCTGTGCCTCCAGGTCCTCAGGGGACACGTAGAACTCCGTCTCCTCGCCCTCAGGTGCTTTGGGCTTACACTTCCCGCAGCAGCAGTTGAAGCAGCAGCACAGGCAGCAGCAGCAGTAGCAGCACGTGAGGAGGCCACAGAAGACAAACAGGGCCTGGGGAGACAAGAGGCTGCGTTGCACCGGCAGGCCGTGGCACATTTCATGCCGAGAGCATTGTTTTCCAGATGAGCATAAAGAAAGAACTGAATAGAAGAGACAGAAAGGCATCAGTTGCTTAAAGAAAAATGTTTAAAGACGGGAATGACGGCTGATAAGTAAAAGCCACAACCGGGCTTCCTGTAGCCACGGACCATGGGATAACTCACATCCTTCGGCCTTACGTGAGAAGCACACTGGGAACAAAATAAGGAAACGAAGAAATGCTAATAAGAAATGAAGGCTTCTTCCCCACCTCATCCTTTTAAGAACCTGGAGTCACTTATGAAAGAACATTGTGTTGATATGACGGGCTCGCGCAGATCTCACTCTGCATCCTGTGTACTTTGATCGTGACCACGGGCCATGAGCCAGCCACAGACCCTCACCCACCACAGCTCGAGGAGAAAGACACCCATTTCTCAGGAGTGTAAGTGTTTGAATCAAATGCACTGGTCCTTCAGGTCTGAAGTCCTAGCAGGCGGTTCACCACCTGCCGCTCACCTTGGCCCACCAACTGGACAGCACGAAGTAGGTGTTCACGTTCTCCTCCCCAAACTGCTCCGCCACGTAGAGCCCCAGGGAGCCGTACTTGTCGTAGATGTTTCTTTTTGTGGCGTCTGTCAGGATGGCGTGGGCGTTGTTGATCTCCTTAAACTTGTCCGCGGCCTCTGGGTTATCAGGGTTCTTGTCAGGGTGATATTTCAAGGCAAGTTTCCTGCAAACCAAAATCATTTCCTGGCTGTATCTTGGTTTCAAGTTTTATACTTATCCATTGGACGGCCCAGTGGAAGAAATGTTTACCCATCGCCACCCCACTTTCCAGCTGTCCAGAGTTCCAGAACGTCAGGGTTGTTTCAGGGCAACCCCCCTCTCACCCTGACCCACCCACAGAGGTCCCGAGGTGAGTGAGGGTCTGGGCCCCGGTAAGTTCAACAGCGCAAAGGCAAACCCCACAGCTGAGTCCTATGTCATAGCTGGCTGACTGCACACTGTCAAAGGTGGTGGTGAGCGCAGAGAGCGTAATGACAGCATTTTAACGCTGAGTAAGTTTTACAGCGAAGTACACAAAAGGAGGACTATTTGAACTGTCTGGGTTAATGATGACGTCTGTCTCTTACAGGTTACTAAATGAAACTGTACCTGACAGTTAAGTTCTGCAAGTTCAACTGGAAGAACACAACAGAGCAAAGAGACTCTGTCATGACTGTGTTAAAACAAGTAACTCCTTCAGCCATTCCAAAGCTCTGCTTGCACCAAGGCAGTCTCTCAACAAGTTCAAACCCTGACTCCCTGTGGAACTGTGGGCAGTCCGTAAGATTGCTATTTTCTGTCACCAAGAGAGCATTAATGTAACAATTTTAGGCTATAAGGAGCACACTACACACACAAAGATGCAACAGAACTGTTACCAGTTGAATACCAAGTCTGCCAGGAAAAAGCACGAGCACTAGTTCTTGGTGAAATGCTGACTAAACCACAGGAAGGCTTCTTTGTCCTTCTAAGGGAACATGGTGGCCTATGCATGGCCTCTTACCGATAGGACTTTTTGATGTCATCTGAGGTTGCATTCTTGTCCAGCCCAAGAACGTGGTAGAGTGAGTCCCCCGAGGTAGAGAGTGAGCGCTGTCTCTGGTCTGCCATGTTAGGCTAATCTACAAAAAAAAAAATTAAAAACAAAAAAAACATCAACAAGTACAGATGAAAATATCAAGCGTGGAGCTGATGGACTTTATTCCATAAGACTGTTCAAAGCAAAAATCAAAACACTATCTTGGGCCGGGCGCGGTGGCTCACGCCTATAATCCTAACACTCTGGGAGGCCAAGGTGGGAGGATCGCTCAAGGTCAGGAGTTTGAAAACACAATCTTGGGGGGTTTATAATATTTGCAGACAGACCCCACAGCCTATGGGCATGTGGAGGAGCAGTCCCATGCTACACTGGACATGACAAACTACAATACTGCTACTCTAAGCAGACCCTGAAAAATTAAAGATATGTCTTTTTTTTTTTTTGAGACAGAGTCTTGCTCTGTTGCCTGGGCTAGAGTGCTGTGGCGTCAGCGCAGCTCACAGCAACCTCAAACTCCTGGGCTCAGGCGATCCTTCTGCCTCAGCCTCCCAGGTAGCTGGGACTACAGGCATGCGCCACCATGCACGGCCAATTTTTATATATATATATTTTTAGTTGTCCAGATAATTTCTTTCTATTTTTAGTAGAGACACGGTCTCCCTCTTGTGCAAGCTGGTCTCGAACTCCTGACCTTGAGCGATCCTCCTGCCTTGGCCTCCCAGAGTGTAAAGATATGTATTTTAATACCTAGAGCAACCCCTACATAAAAAATAAGAGGTATAGCTAAGAAGTTATGAAAATGAAACTCTTAAACTGTCAGAATGGATAAAAATGTAATACCCAACTGTAATTTTAATACTTTCTCCAGAAATCAACAGACATAAAAAAAAATCACGAAAAATACTGATGATTTAAAATCATACTCTCAGCTGGGTGCAGTGGCTCACACCTGTAATCCTAGCTTTCTGGGAGGCCAAGGTGGGAGGATAGCTGCAGCTCAGGGGTTCAACACCAGCCTAAGCACAGTGAGACCCTGTCTCCAGAGACAAGAAAGAAAGAAACAAAAAAAGATAAAACCACACTCTCAAACCACCATGACCTTCTATTGCCCAGGCTGGAGTGCAGTGGCCTGCTCATACCTCTCTTGAACTCCTGGGCTCAAGTGATCCTCCTGCCTCATCCTCCAGATTACCTGGGACTACAGGTGTATGCCACTGAGCCCAGCTAGAAAATATATTAAATTGAATAATAAAATACAACATAAGTGATGGTTAATTTTATGTGGAACCTTGACTGTGCCATTGGGTGCCCAGATTAAACATTATTTCTGCATTTGTCTGTGAGGATGTTTCTGGATGAGAGGAGCTTTAGAACTCGTGGACTCAGTAAAGTAGACTGCCCTCCCCAACATGGGTGGGCCTCATCCAATCCCTGGATCCCTGGGGTAGGGAATAAAAGGAAGAGGTGGAGGAGGAGGAGGAATTTGCTTGTTCTTTCTTACTACCTGTCAGGCTAAGCTGTAACACTGGTCTGCTCCTGTCCTTGGACTGGGATTACACACATACCCCTTCTCTCACACAGACACACCCCTCTCTCCCTCACACACACACCCCTCCCTCACACACCCCTCCCCCTCTCACACACACCCCTCCCCCTCTCACCCCCCACACCCCTCTCCCTCTCACACACCCCTCCCTCA
>VBSM01002299.1:268927-293605 GCA_008086735.1 Cheirogaleus medius | reverse complement strand
AAAGCCACTCAGATTTTAATATCAAACCCTACAGCAGTAGCTAAATGAACACCAAAATACAAAGTGTTAAAATCCCTTTTGAGTAAAGGGGAAAAGACACAGATACATTTGCCAGAGGGAATATAAATTTGGTAATACATGGCAAAAATTATAAAGTTTGTACTCTTGTACTCAGAATTTCTTCCATTATTTTTCTTAGAGAAGCCCTCTCACAATAAAAGACACTCCTATTTAATAGAGAAAAATGCAATAGAGCTGGGTAACTAAAAAAATGAAACATTTGCTCTGCTACTAATCCCTCCCAACAATAGAAGGAAAAAACCAAAAGCTAGGCAGTGGCACTCACTCCCTCTGCTGAGCTGCCGGCACTCCTTCGCCCGGCCAGGCACCTGCAGCCTAGCTGTGGCTGGAGGCCTCCGGCCTGGCTCACCTCTGCTCACCTCTGTTCGGAGGCTCTCCGGTGAGGAGCCCATGGACTGGACCTGCGGCCTGAATTCAGCCCCTTCCCCTTCAGGGTTAGCAACTCGGGGTCAGAATTAGACCTCGTCTAATTCTGTATCTGGGTGTTTGGGTTCTGTTGGTTTCACTAGAACACATTCCCACTCCACGCAGAGGAGAGCAGAGGCATGGTGCAGGGAAAGCTCTCTAAAAAGAGGCTGGCCACACTCCAGAGACCCAGGAGGGCGGGGCACAGCTGATAGGAGGCTGGCCAGTCAGCATTCCATCCCTCTGACTTGCCAGGGTCATAACTTTATAACCAGTCTGCACAGAACTCCTCAGAACACAGCAATACAGACACCAAAGGACTCTACACTTCCTCTGGTAAATGACCATTGCTGCTGGTGATACACGTTCAATGTAGAACAAGGACAATAAAAGGACAATAAAATTACAAACAACCCATGATGATAGGTTCATTTGTATTCACATATTTAAGGAATATTCACTAAGTACCCACAAGGTCTCATAAAATTTAAAAATATTAATTAAGGCCAGGCACGGTGGCTCACGCCTGTAATCCTAGCACTTTGGGAGGCTGAGGCAGGTGGACTGCTTGGGGCCAGGAGATGGAGATCAGCCAGAGCAATATAGTGTGACCCCGTCTCTATAAAAAATAGAAAAACTAGCCAGGCATGATGGTTGTGTGCCTATAGTCCCAGCTACTCTGAGGCTGAGGCAAGAGGATTGCCTGAGCCCAGGAATTTGAGGCTACAGTGAGCTCTGATGACACTACTGCACTCTCGCTTGGGCAACAGAACAAGATCCTGTCTCAAAAAAAAAAAAAAAAAAACCAACAGATAAAAATATTAATATGGGTTTAAGATGTCAGGTTTAATATGTCAGGAATAAAAGTTCTCTGCCACAGAACAAGGTTTGTAAAACTATTCATGTAAAACATAGAATGATTCTGGAATGAAGTGAAATTTTGGTGTATACAGATCAGTCCTGAAGAGGAAACTGATCAAGATAGAATTTTAAGTGATGCGTCCCAAACTTGGCCTCATTAAGTACTTCCTTCTTTAGAGAATGAGATGCTGACCTTCATTTCTCTCTCTCTTTCTTTCAAGAGAAAGGGTCTTCTGCTGTCACCAGGCTGGAGTGCAATGGCACAATCGTAGCTCACGGTAACCTCACACTACTGGGCTCGGCGCTCAGTTAAATTTTTTTTTTTTTGTAAAGATAGAGTCTAGCTGTGTTGCCCAGCAGGTCTCAAACTCCTGGCCTCAAGCAGTCCTCCTGCCTTGGCTGGGATTGCAGGTGTGAGCTATCGCACCTGGCCATTTCTTCAATTGCAATGTGAAATAGCAACATATTTGGAAAACTCTTAAAATTTAGAACAATTTTTATTTTTAATGACCTATATCTATTGAATGTCTGCCATGCACCAAGAATGAAGCAGAACACACTTTTTCATCAACACATGATGTACTCAAAGTTAATGCAAAGGGTGATGTGAGACAAAATCTACACTAAAGGTTGTTGGGTAATCTAATCCTTAAATCTTCAGAGCTGAATTGCTAGTGACTGGGAACAGACTAGCTGCTAATCCTCTTCCACAGATGTCATTATCTGGGGAGGGGGTCCAGGCAGTCCCAGCTCTTAGATTAGGAGTAGCATTTCCATAAAATAAGGCTATTATGATTTTTCAGCATCTCTGTCACTTCTATTAGGAAGCAGCGGATGAAATGTCTTTCTGGGCAGGCAGGGTAGGGACAAGTACCCTCATTTTACATAGTGCAGAGGCTCAGAGACAGAACGGGCCTCAGCCACGTGAGCCCTGGTCTCATCCTCTTTCAGGAAGGAAAGTCTAGTACAGACTCTGCTACTGCACAGAGGGAAGGCCTGTGACGGCAGGAGGTGTGTCTGACAGAAGATCACACTCCCTGGACACATCCCAGGAATCTGCAGCACAAGAATGTTCCAATCAGAATATAATAATGAACTCACTTTAGTAGTATTACAGTTTTAACTGCCCGATGTGGAACACCTGGAGGTGCATGAGGGCCACCACTGAAAGTTAGGGTCTCTTCTCCTGTGCAGGACCAGTCATCATGTTTCGTTTCTGTACAAATGTACTCCAACCTGTCTCCTGAAGACCCAGGAGTCTGTTTCCTTACTGGAGGAAAAACTGGCTGCTCTCATTTGCTGGTATGGTTTGCTCACAGCACCATACACTCCAAACCCTGTATACCACCCCTCTTCACCTTACCAACTTACCTCCCAACTTCAGAAGCAAACTTCCACCTTAGATAAAATTCTACCTTTTCATGACCTCTGGCCCCATTGCACTTTATTCATTCAATAAACACCTACTGACCATCTACTATACATCAGGCACCAATGTGAGCATCTCATGGTTCTAAAGCTATACCATCAATAGCTTATTCTAGGATTCTTCATGGTAACGTCAGGTAGGTGGTTAATGAATAATTAGAAGAAACCTGGTAAAGAAGGCTCGAGTTCAAGTTCCAGGTATAACAATCATTAACAGTGAGATGTTGTGCAAGGTACTGGTGGCCAGCATAGTCCTACAACTGAGCCCAGCAGTGTCCACCCTCTGCAAGTGAGGGGGACTCGAGAACACAGAAATGGCTTAGGAATGCATAGCAACTGTTTATTATCTGAACCATGTTAAAAGAATCATCTCTAGGAGCTCAAGAAAACCCACTCACTCTGAGTTAATGTGGGCATGAGGTCAAGGTTCTGGAAAGGACTCGAGTGCCTTGAGTCACAAAGCAGGTCCTGCTGGGCTTGCTACAACATCAGGACTGAGGGGCCTTGGGCTAAGGGCATCAGGAAGGTTCATCTCAGAAGTTCTTCTCAATTAAGAGCCAGGCACATGATTCCACCCACCCCACTCTACTTACCAAATGTCACAGCAGAGTATAAGGACTAGCATGAGGGTTTTTTTCTGGTAATCAAAGACAAAATTTCTAAAAGCATTCTTACCAGTGGCAGATTTGACTTTCAAAAACTTTTTAATTTTTAAATAATTATAGATTCAAAATTGCAATAAGATTTACAAGAAGGTACCAAGCACCCTCCAATCCACCTGGTACCTGGCTGTCTTTCATCAGTGGACAGGTGGGAGTTGGTGTCTCTGTCCCAAGGACAAATGTTACTCATCCCACAACTTCCAGGAACCCTGTACCTCTATGCGATCAGTACTCACCCACAAGCACTTCCGGGTGACACAGCCAGAATACTGCACAGCTATGGCTAAGCTCATTTTCATTCATTCAACAAATATTTACTGGGCACATACCAAGTGCCAGCACTGTTCTTTGCACAAAGCAGTTTCCCCATGGACCTCACCTTATGGTAAAATATTAAGTATCATAAATGCATTAAATAGGACATTAGAAGAATTAAGTGCTGTGGGAAAATTAAGCAGGGAAGAGAGACAGAACATAAGGAAGTGGAGAGTTGAAATAAGTAGGGTAGTGCCTCAGAGAGCTGTGAGGGCAAAGAAGTGAGCCTTCCAGGCAGGCCTGAGGACAGAGCACACGACTTTGTTCACGGACTAGAAAGGAGCCTGCTGTGGCAGGTGCAAAGTGAGTCAGGGGGCCACCGGTCACAGAGGGGTGGGGAGACTGAGACCCTGCAGGCCATCCCTCCTCACCAAGGGTTTCCACCCAGAGGCCACAGTCAGCCAGCCAGTGGCGACTCCCAGAGCCCTTCACTTGGCCAGAAGCCACCTGGAGCCCCCAGCCGCCCTCAGTCCTACAACACTCCAAAGTGAAAGCAGAAACATGGATCAGACACTTCCCCAAAGCCCTTAAGTTGAGGCTTCTAATTTCATCGTGTTTGACAGATTACATGTTCCTGAAACTCAGCATGATACTTTTTAAAAAGACAGAAGCAAATAAATGCACATAAAATCTCAGAAGCTCTGGGTATGGTTTTGCCTTCAGGCAACTGTGACAATAGATGGAGCACTGTCACTGTTTTTGCCATTAAAACAGGTTTTTCTAAACAAAATGTCTAACAATTCAAACCCAGCACCTATTAGGCTATGACCAGCAGGTTAGAACGACCAACAAGCCACAATCCAAATCTTCCCCACCAAGCCTAAACCTGAAAACAAAACTAAAGCTGGACTTTTTACTTCCTTTTCCTGTATGACACAACGGAATGAATTTTGAGAAATCATCTCAATGGGGACATGAAAAAGGGAGTCCTTAATCCAACCACTTAAAACCAAGTTAGAACCTGAACCGATGAGTTCCTAATACGCTCTCCGTAAGAATACGATACAAAGCGCTTCTTAAAATAATGTTTTTATACAGCAGATGAAAGTTTTTTTTAAAAACAAATCAAATGCTTTTTGGGATTTACAACATCTAGCAGATTCATTTACAGAGCGCTAAGGGACAATCCTCAATTCTCGAAGCTATAAATACAGTGACCCGGGGACCACATTATCCGGCTCCCTTAACCCAGCGGTTCCCGACTTCCTCGCGCCTCCCCCGGGAGGACGACGCGGACCCTCCGCTGGGTCGCGGGCGGGAGGGGCGCGCGGTAACCGGGCGAGGGCTGGGGAACCCCGGGGTCCGGCGGCCGCACAGCACCCGGGTCCGCGGAGCCGGCGCCCCGAGGCGGCAGGTGAGCGCGCCCCTGGCGGGGCCCGGCCCCGTCCGCCGGCGACGCCAGACCCGGCCCCTGCGCCCGCCGCGCCGCGAGCCCAGCCCAGGCCCCGCGTCGCAGCCGCTCGCGGCCCGCAGCCCGGCCCGAGGGTCGCCGCCATTTCCGGCTCCGGCGCGCCGGCCCCGCGCCCCCGCCCGGCCTGACGCGGTCCCGCCCGCGCGAGCTCACCTGCCCGTCCGGCCGCCCGCCCGCCGGCTCCGCGGCTCCGCTCCCGGCTCCCCGCTCCGCCGCGCTGCTGGGCAGCGGCCGAGGCGCTCCTCAGCCTGGGTTCCCGGGGCGGCGGCGGCGGCAGAGGGCGCGGGAGCAGCACCGGCAGAGGTGGCGGGGACGCGCACGCTCACGCACGCTCGCGCACGCACCCGCACCGGCGCGCGCGCGCCCCCGGAAGGACGTGGGCTCTGGCGAGTCGGGGCCGCGGGCAGGACTGGCCGCGCGTGCGCCCAGAGCGGCGTGCGGAGGCCCCGCCCTGCAGGGGCGGAGCCCGACGGACGGCCGGGGCAGAGGCTCTCGAACGCCCGGCGGAGGCTCCACCCACGAGGGGTGGGGCCAAGGTGACAGCCCGGGGAGGGGCTCCGCCCCGCGTGGGCGGAGCCCCGATGACGGTGGGGGGCGGAAGCTCCGGAGAGGTGGGCAGAGCTCGCGGCGGCCGAGCCGGAAGCTTCCGCCGCCCGGCAGGGGCAGGGCCGGACCCGGGTTCCTGGGTCGCCCGGTGACTCCCGTGGCCCCGTGGGCCGGCCGGTGCCGCGGCGAGCCGGAAGGAAGGAGCGGTATGGGGCTCGCCGTGTAGCGGAGCTTCCTCAGCGCGATGGTTCTCGTCGGAGACCTGGAGAGGGCGCCGGTGGGAGGAGGCGGAGCCCGATGCCCTCGCCCCGCCACGGTCGCGGGGCGGCACTCGCTCGTCCCCGGAGCGCCGATGTGGCACCCCCTACCACGCCGGAGCCCCGCCACCTCCAGAACCAGCCCCAGAGAATGGCGTGGGGGGCAGGACAGGCGTCCCCCGCCCGGCGCCAGTGCGGGGGCCGCTCTGCCCCGTGCCCAACCCCTGCAGATTCCCTCGTGTCTGCTTTACCTGCTGTTCCCAAATCCGGCCGATTCTCATAGCATTGCCTTTCCCTTGCGGGGTCTACTTCAGTCGTCCCGCCCATTCCTTCCCTGTGGTCTGCAGTCCCCAACCCCGGACCTGTTAGGGACTGGGCCGCTGAGCTCCACCGCCCGCCCCTCCACCCTTTGTCCGTGGGAAAATTGTCTTCCAGGAAACGTAGGAACTAGGCCGCACAGCAGGAGGTGAGCAGCGGACGAATAAGGGAAGATTCATCTGTATTTACCGCCGCTCCGCATCAGCTCCCCTCCCGCCCCGTCGGAGGAAAAACTCTTGAAACTTGAAAAACTCATGAAACCGGTACCTGGTGCAAAAAGGTTAGGGACCGCTGGTCTGGAAGCCCTGGGTCTGGGGGGTAATGGTGCGGAGATCCACCAACTCATCTCCTTTGGCCACTACCCAAGATGTGGCTTCTGTTTGTAAGTCCCTATTAAAGGTTTCTTTCTGAGACACTGGGTAAAGTCAGCCTCTTTCTCTGGCTGACTTTAGTCTGACTTCCTCAGACTTTGGGAGTAGGTTTGCATAGACCTGACCACGGCAGAACACCTATCACCCCGTGTAACTGTAATCAGCCGACCATTTACTGAGTGCCTACTCTGTGCTGCCTATGGGGGGATGTGCCACTTTTAATCCTAGAAGCCACCAGATAGCCCCCTACAGCCAGTGCTCCTGCCTCCTCACTTCCACTCTTGCCCGTTGACCATTCTGCATTTACTGGAGTCATCTTAAAACAAACCAAATGACGTCCAAGGTTTCCCAGGGCACACTGAATGAAATGCAAACTCTTTTCCAACTCACTCTGGCCCCACCTTCCTCTGCCATCTTCTTGTAGCTCACTGCCATCATGCCAGTCTTGAACCACCAAACTTGTTCCAGGCTCAGGGCCTGTAAGTGAGTGACTGAGAGCCTCCTAGTAGTCATTAAACTGTGCAACATCAAACAGGCAGCAAGAAAAGGCCAGATTGATAGCACTGTCTCTTGATTCAAGACAATGAAAGATTTCAGGCCAGAATTGGAGAAATGAGAGAACAAAATAGACCTAGTACCAATTTCAGATTGAAGCTGTGTTCAGCTTGTGTTGGGAGCTGCAAGAATGAATGAATCAGGCCTTAAGTGAGTCCCTCTGAGACCTGTAGTTCCACATCAGGGATATTCTTCTTAAGAAAATGTTCCCAAATACAGAAAAAGGTATATGCCCTTAGATGTTCATGATGGTGTTATTTATAATAGTGAAAAGGAAACCTGCCCTAGCATACAAGCAAGCACACTCAAATGGAATGTTACAGTTATTTAAAATGTGTACAAAGGCTACATAAAAGCAACAAAAATGTTTGAGATAGCTCCTGAAACTAAAATGAGCAAGATGGATGTCTATAAAAGGTGCATTACAAATAAGTTTATAATAAAACAAGCCAACCTGTTCAGAGGAAATGAGACAGGAAGATAGCTGTCAAATGTCAATAGTGGTTACAGTTTGGGAGTTTCATATTGACATCCCGTGCATCAGAACCTGTGTTAAGTGCTTTATACACTTTAAGCCTTTAATCAGATGAGGCAGATACTGATTATCTTCATTGGGAGAAAAGGGAGCCTTCAGGCAGTGTTGCGGCACTCCAATGCTAGCCCCTCCATTTGCTCCAGTCCTCAAGCGCTCAAAGCTCTTCACGCCTCAGCCACCACAAGCCACAGTTACTTAGGGGAACACCTCATCTTCCCCAACAAAGGAATCAGAGTCCTCAAGGGCTGGGTCCACACTAGACTCACCCTTGTACCCCACAATGCCCAGCAGACTCTTACCCAGAGGACATTTCCAATATTTGTTTAATAAAGACCACACAGAACCCATAAATACAGTTCCCATAAACCAACATAAACCAGAGTAAATATTGACTGCAGGTGGCGATGGCGCTTTCGCACTTTGTTGGTACCAGGTCACCATCACATTGGGGCATACATACCATATGATTCCAGGTCACTTAACTTTCCTTGCTGTTATATCTGGGGCGATCCCCATTACCTCTGACCAATAAAGGGGGTCCAATGCTCCCACTGAAGCAGCTTCCCAGTGGGAACTCCCAAGAAAGCAGGAATAGACAGGTGCAAAGCACCAGAAGTGATGCAGAATGGAGGTTCTCCCTCAAGGGTCTTTACAATGTGGTGAGCAACCCAAAGCTTGTTGCTAAGGAAAAGCAGGTGCAGAACATTGTATGCCATCCTTTTTTTTGTTTGTTTTTTGAGACAGAGGTCTCGCTATGTTGCCCAGGCTGGTCTTGAACCTAAGGGTTGGGTCTACAGGTGTGAGCCATTGTGCCCAGCCTATGCCATCTTTGAGTAAGAAAGGGAAAGGCACTGAATATTCATACTTGCTTGCTCTTGCATTGAAGAAACACTGGGAAGATGAGTAAGTAGCAATAACTGAGCCATCACAGAGGGTGGGTGAGGAGTGTTTCTGAGCTTCTGTACACTTAACAACAAAGGAGTCCTTGCATCACCCGGGGAGCCCCAGTTGCACGCACACTCCCCTACACCTCAGGCAAGCTTTCCACAGGCAGAGACTGCGTCCTTCCCCATGGAAGCTGACAGGATGCTGCCATCTTGGGGGAGCCTGCCCTGTGTGAGGGCCATTCCTCCATCCCATCTGTGCCATCTTCGCCAATTTGACTTGGGGCAACTACTCCAAACTTGCCTTGTTTGTTCAGCACTTGAGGGGCTTCAGGTACCCACCCTGCTTCCCACAGTCCCCTCATGTAGAATGAGATTCGTTCAGAGGGCCACTATGAGCATGGGGTGACAGAGCCACCTTGAAAGCCATCATGTGCTGAACCTAGGAGTGGGATCCTCTTCTTCCCAATGCCCACTTCCACTCAGCAGGCTCCCTGCACCTGGGTGTGACCCACCCTAGCTCTTCACCTGCACAAGAGGGACAGCACGGGGCCTTCCCAACGCCAGGGCTCCACACTATAAGAGCTCAATTATAATTACAGCTAAACGCTTGCAGGGGCAGGGAAGCCCCTTGAATGGGGGCCAGCCTGGCTGTCTGGCAAGCCTCTAGAGTGCCCAGACCACCCTGTAACCTGGTGGGCTCCTCCTCAGAGATGTCCTCCTCAGAGATGACCCCACAGGTTTGTCACCATTACGTTCTCAGAGTTCACTCCGTTTATCTTTACCGCATTCAAGATTTGTAATTTGTATTTGGGATTATGTTTCCTGCCTTTCCCAAGGGTATGGACTCATTGCACCAGGGACCTGTGTTGGTTTATTTACCACTCTTGTGTCACAGTCCTGAAAGACACACCACACAAGTTGAGGTGGGTTTTTCCCCAAAGGAATGCTTTATTGACAGGTTACCCATTATTCGCTTTAAGAAGATACATCACTTCCTGCCCCTGCAGCCTGCCTTCTCACTGCACCCCACCACACCATACCAAGCATCTGCCTTCCCTGGCCCCTGCACCCGGCCGTGTGTGGAGTGTCTGAGATGGCCTGGGACACTTGGTTATCAGAGGTGACACTTGGTGAGCCCGGCATCCCTTCCCCTCCAGGGAGTGCAGAGCAGGCAAGGCCTCGGTGCTCTGCTAACAGCCACTAAGGCACAGAACTGCCCCTCCAGACCACACTTCCTGACACACAGGGCCCTGATGGGAGAGGCTGTGGGGCGTGATGATTTAAAAACTGGAAAGAGATCTTTGTAGCTCTTGAGAAAAAGTGACAGCAGAGTCCTGGCTGATCCCAACATCCACCCTGATCTGACCTGTGGGGTCAGTTCTGCTTTTCATTCGTCCTGCGTGCGGTAAACAGGCAGGCTGGAGTCATGGGCTGTGGGCCAGGCCCTGCCAAGGCGGCACTGTGATGGGGCACATCTCTCCAGGAGACAGAGGCTTTTCCCACTCTCTCCCCTTCCCATCCCCAGGGGCCTGGGAGCCCTTTAGGGCAGAGCGGAGAGCCAGTGGGAGCTGCCGCAGTCCTGGAGAGAAGCAGGTTTTATGCACTGGGATGGAGTGTGCTAGTGAAATAAAATACACCAGCCAGGCAGATTGCCACGTGCGCTGGACATAAAATTCTACATAGTGCCCACAGCTCATTAAGGAACCCCCATTTATATATATAAAAAAACCATAAACAAAGCATAAGGCAATGTAAGGCTTGTATTTCAGCTTGAGTCCAAAGAAAGAAAATCCTCTATGAGGCTACAGTTGTTTGCCTAATTTTAATTTTGAAAAGTCCACTGCATTTAAAAAATAATAAATTTGCTTTTGTTAAAGCTAGATCATTAGTGTAACAATCAGCTGCTGTGGTAATCAGTTTCCCCATTCAGCATTTTGAGATAAAAAATTTCGATCAGGGAGGGCTTCTGTATTCTTTCTGTGAGTCAAGGAAGGAGGAGAAGGTCAGAAAATGCCACTTATTTCACAGAAGTGACCCTTCCACCCTTCGACATTCTGATGAGCTAACAAGAAGGCCCAAAGGAGCCTGGGCTTTGGCTCAACAACCCTCCATATCCTCCACCCTGTCCACTTCCTGCACCCTAGGAAGGATGGCACAGTGATCTGTTTCGTCTACAAACTTTAGTGTAAAACATCTGTGTACAAGACCGTGTTCTCTAATTCATGCGGACGCAGCAGCCACATCTCCAGTCGTGGACGGGCACGACTGTCCTCCAGCCGGCTCTGTCCATTCGCCCGGACGGTCGCCCCACTGCGCAGCGCAGATTTGGCTGTGATGAGGAGGGTGTGCTCGCACGTGTTCTGTGGCTGGGCGAAGCTGCTGCAGGCTTAGAAAGGCGCGTGATCCGACAGGGGCTGGTCGCCATTCCCCGCTGGGGAAGGGAGGTTGTCACTGCTGTTCTCTCTGTCACCCACAACCTTAGACTATGGGAGGGAAACGAGCAAAAAAGAAAAACCTGAGATAGAGCATATGGTAGGTCCTGGGTCCATGCTCAGTTCTTCACCTGTGTTTATGTAACGTGAACACCACTCAGCAATGAAAACGAACAAATCGCTGACAGGCAGCAGCCTGGACAGGTCTCCAGAGAATTATGCAGAATGAAGAGACAGCCCAAAGGCTACATACCGTAGGGCTCCATTTATGTGGCATTCTTGAAATGACACAATTATAGAAATGGAGAGATTAGGGGCTGCCGAGAGCAGGGCAGTGGCTACGAAGGCGCCACGAGGGATCTTGGTGGAGGGAAGTTCTGTATCTTGACTGTCAGTGTCAATGTCCTGGTTGTGAGCCTGGACTATGGTTTTGCAAAACGTTATCACTGGAGGAAACTGCGTAAAAGGCCCAAGAGACCTCTTGTATTATTAAGGTTGGTGCAAAAGTAATTGCAGTGTTAGCATTGTTGACTTTTGCCGTTTGATACTGGAAAACATTCTTAAATAAATGTGGTTATGTTCTATATCATTTTAATGTGTATTTCTCACTTTATGTTTTTTTGCTGATGACTTATTTATTTGCTGTTTATCTTATATGTATTTTAGATTATGGAAATGATGTTAGACAAAAAGCAAATTTGAGCAATTTTCTTATTCGAGTTCAAAATGGGTTGCAAAGCAGCGGAGACAACTCACAATGTCAACAACACATTTGGCCCAGGAATTGCTAACAAATGTACAGTGCGGTGGTGGTTCAAGAAGTCTTGCAAAGGAAACGAGAGGCTTGAAGACGAGGAGCATGGTGGCCAACAGAAGTTGACAATGACCAAATGAGAGCCATCATCAAACCTGATCCTCTTACAACTACATGAGAAACTGCCAAAAAACTCAACATCCACCATTCTACAGTCGCTAAACATTTGAAGCAAATTGGAAAGGTGAAAAAGCTCGTTAAGTGGGTGCCTCATGAGCTGACTAAAAATCAAAAAAATCGTTGTTTTAAAGTGTCTTCTCTTATTGTTCACAACAAAAACGAACCATTTCCCAATCGAATTGTGATGTACCACAGAAACTGGATTTTATATGACAACCGGCGACGACCAGCTCAGTGGTTGGACAAAGCAGCAGCTCCAAAGCACTTCCCAAAGCCAAACCTGTACCAAAAAAAGGTCTTGGTACTGTTTGGTGGTCTGCTGCCACTCTGATCCACTACAGCTTTCTGAATCTGGTGAAACCATTACATCTGAGAAGTGTGCTCAGCAAATTGATGAGATGCACTGAAAACTGCAACGCCTGCAGCCGGCATTGGTCAACAGAAAGGGCCCAATTCTTCTCCATGATAACACCGACCGCACATCACACAACTAACGCTTCAAAAATTGAACGAATTGGGCTACAAAGTTTTGCCTCATCCCCCATATTCACCTGACCTCTCACCAACCACCACTTCTTCAAGCATCTCGCCAACTTTTTGCAGGGAAAACACTTCCACAACCAGCAGGATGCAGAAAATGCTTTCCCAGAGTTCATGGAATCCCGGAGCACAGATTTTTATGCTACAGGAATAAACTTATTTCTCGTTGGCAAAAATGTGTTGATTGTAATGGTTCCTATTTTGATTAATAAAGATGCGTTTGAGCCTAGTTCTAATGATTTAAAATTCACAGTCCGAAACTGCAATTGCTTTTGCACCAGCCTAATACTTCCTACAACTGCATGTGCGTCTACAGTGATTCGATCACTAATGATAAGTTGATGTGAGTGATGGGTCACACACCCCATCAAGAGAACTGGATAGTCCAGGTACAAGTACCTTTATGGTCCCAACTCGGTCTTCAAATGACTTGAAAGTTGCGGAGTTCCTTTAGAGAGAAGGAAGAGACATTGGTGTAGAAAGCAAACTGTCGTGCCCTCCAAGACCTGAAGGGTCAGGGTTAGGGCCGGAGGCCTCCCTAACAGCATCCCGCAATCTCAATGCGGAAACACAACACACCAAAACAGGGGTGCTTCTTGCAAGAGGTCCAGCCAGGGTCACTAAAGAGGCCCCCCAGGTCAGAAGTGAGGCCACACACTGCCCCACAGGGCAGGCCCAGATGTCACACGGGGAACCACAAGCCCTGGACTGTGCAGTAGGGGGGACACCCAGCACATCTTTGGTGCACCCTCAGTGTACACCCTTGGCTCTTCTGTACTAGGATTATGAGAAGTCCTACAGTTCCTCAAACACGTCTCAGAAAAGTCAAGCAAAAGGAAAACCAAGGACAATGCTGGGACAGCAGAGTGGGGAGGAGGCAGAGGAGGACACAGTGGACCAGCCCGTCTCTCAGTCCCTCTTACACAGCCAGATCCCCTTCCTGCCCCGAGGCCTTGACAACACCCAGCCAGTCTCCAGAGCAAGAACAGGGCTCTCCTGAGAATCGGCTATGCCTGACCCAGCAGGCACAGGAACAAGAGACCACAGCTCTGGGGGTTTCCATAAAGGCTCTGAGACACTCAACACCCGCCCCCAGCAACAGCCAGTGGCAGCAGGTGCCAGTGCTCATTGGGGAGCCCCTGTACCCGCTCCCCGGGCTGACCTTGCAGGCTGCCAGGACTCAGAAAATGCGGGACAGGGCCCAGTTTGGCAGAAGGGTCTCCTCTGGAGGCTGCAGGATAAGAGTCTCACCCCAGCAACTCCCCCTCATCAGCCTCGGGGATCTTTCCCAACCTCAGCCGATGGGGGGTACACAGGAATGGAAAGGTGTGACCAGCAGGAGCTCCCCGACCCCCACCCACAGACACCCCAGCTCCAGCGCCACGGGGGCAGGCATACGTTACCTCATGGCTGGCATACTTATCGAGTGGCGGATGGAGTAGGTGCTGCTCGGAAGCATGGCAGAAGCAAAGGAGGAAGCAAGAGTTAACACCGAGGGTAAGACCAGCAGGCACGCGTCAGATAGTTCGCGTGTAAACCTGGCCTCACGGGACCCGCTGCTCCCCGCAAAGCTGGAGCGGGCTGCCTGTTCCTCCACTCAATGTCCCAGAGGGAAACCGGTCCCCAGGCTCCTCTCCCCCAGTCCTCAAAGAGCGTCCAAAGCCACCAGCAGTGTGGCACTGGGGGCGGGGAGCCCAACAGAGGAGATTGGGAGGAGACCTAGGCCTGGGCTTTCACAAAACATAGGGTACACACAGCCTTCAGATGCCCTTACTTGACTTTACAGCAAGTTAAATGACCTTTTAGTAAAAGAGAAACAACCAAGTCAAGTAAAAATATCTGCAATCAGATTGTTCTGGATTCAGCTCTAGACCTCGGAGCTCCGACGAGAAGAGCATGCTTTAGTTAGCATGAGGACAAGGACCACTTGGGAGGAAGACCTAAGGGCTCTCAGGTAATAACTGAGACAAAGCTCAACCTGAGGGGACAGGTGTGTGTCTCAGGAAAACAAGGAAACAGGACTAGTGTATGAAGGGTCAGCACAGCCCTTCCCAGTCAAGGTGCTGCTTTTTAGGAACAAACTCAAGTGTGGACACCGAGATGCCCATGTTGTACGAGGCACTGACCCAGAGGCAGGTGCCTGCATGTGCCCAGGTGTGAAGCACTCAGAGGGGCGGCGTCTGCATCGATCACGCTGCTGACTGAGCACGACAGAAGCTGAGGCTTCGTTCCCTGAGGCGCAAGTTTCACCGCCATTCTCACCCACCTCCTCCTGCACAGCCTCCCACAGGGCCCTGCCAGAGTCCCCCTTGCCCTGATCCAGAGAGAGCCTTCCACAGACGCGTCCAGGCTCAGTCTTACCTAAAGGAGTGTGAGAACGGATGAGCCCTGGAAGGTGGCAGCAGGAGAGAAGAAATGCGGTGTTAAGCGAGGGAGGCCAGCGCCCGCCCACACCCTCTGCTGGGAGCCCCAGGCTGCTTTGCTCATGCCCTGGAAGGCCACTCTGTGATGGCTCCTCAGTCCCCACGCCGTCAGAGAGCGCAGCCTGTTTCCAATCCCCCCACGTCCTGACTCTACAAGAGACTCCCACGAGCACACTAAGGGCAACTGCACAGCCCACAGCTCCGCCTCCTGGGCACGGTCCCCTGTGTGAGCAGCCCCTGCTCCCACACCTGTGTGGAGGTCAGAGGGGAGAAGTCCCAGAGAGGGCCACCAAAGCCAGCACCTAGAACACAAGTGGCCCCACAGAGCAGTGCACAAGTCTGAGAGGCACTGCAGCGAGCCCGCCAGACCTGGCCAGTGCTTTGCGTCAGTGGCCTGCGTTCTCCAAAGCGTTTCACTGAACGGAAGCATAAGCGCCATGAGGGCCTGGAACACTTGGGGCAAAGCACTTCTGCTCTAAGTCCTGTCCATGACAACAGACACCAGCCTGGAAACTCCTGTGCCTGAGGGTGGCTGCAGGCACACAGAGGACACAGCTGGCCACTCCTCCTCTGTGCAGGTGGCCCACACCACAGAGGGATACCGAAGAACCAACACAGGCTCACTCACACTGCCTGAGCGACCACACTGCCTGAGCGACCACACCCTGTGAGAGAGGAGCAGCCTGAGGTCCAGAGAAGGCAGGTGCCTTCGTATAAGGTCACAGAGCTGGAGGGTGACCCGACCCTGGGACAAACCACTCTCTGATCTGAATCCAGCTCCCTCTTCCTTATGCCCGAGAGGACACTAGAGGCCTCACAGTCCAGGGCTGACCCATAACGGGCCACTATAGACACATGTGTTGTTTGGGCAACTGTTCTAAAGGACCTGTACTCAAGGATTAAGAGAGGCCCACTGGGTGTCATCCAACCCTAAACCTCCCAGAGCCTGACTTTCATTTTTAACAAGCAGTGAACTCTCAACTTCAGTCTCTCAGACAGGGCATTAATGGGCCTCAACCTCAGAAACCACTGTGACCACTTGGTGAGACCACTGGCACACATTAAGGCCTGCGATGCTGGAGTTCACACCACCACGACAAACACCAACAGCAGGGCCCTGGGCTCAGGACATTCCCTCGGGCAACATGAACACGACCAGCCAACTGAGGAGAGCTGGCCCTTGCTCACCTGGCTGCCCTGCAAGCCAGAGCATCTGTGCAAACACCACACACCATGCCATGGGTCCAGGCACTCAGACACAGCTGTCTTGGTGTCACTGAGACTAGAATCCTACTCACTGCCAGCCATGGCCCTGAGGCCACATGACATGGGGTCAGCGGCAAATCCCAGGTCTCTGAGGAGAGTGGGGGCTTTGTCAGAGAAGGAGCAGACAGTGAAGTGGGATTGTGCCCCCGTGCTTCCAGAGAAAGGCAGGCCACAGAAAGAACTGCTTGGAGCCAGGCGTGGTGGCTCACACCTGTTATCCCTGCTACTTGGGAGGCCAAGGTGGGAGGATCACTTGCGCCCAAGAGTTCAAGGCTGCAGTGCTATGGTGGTGCCACTGCACTCCAGCCTGGGCGGGAGAGCGCCACCTTCTCATTCAAAAGAAGAAAGCACCTGGATCAAAATGGCCAGGCTGGTTCCTGCACAGCCCTTCCCACCAGCGCCAAGGGCTCTGCACACCCACCTGATTTCTACCCAGGATGCTCTGAACTCAAAAGGGAGTGAAGATACTTAAAATGAGTAACACCAAAGGTGAAAACACTCCTAGCAGGGCATGATTTAGGCACAGCAGATACCTGTTGCTTCCTTAAAATGCTCTGTGGTATGACTGCTCTGAAGCAACATAGGTGTTTTCAGCAAGAAACAGGAACAGCCTGGTGCTCACCCTGTGGCTGTCCCTGGGAGCAAGGTCCCAGTGGCATGTGGTCAGAGACTGTCACTGGGCTCACAACCATGCAGATCAGGTGGCCAAAGGAGGTGCCCCAGGGTGAACTCCCACACAGCCTAGGGGGGATCATGGCAGACCCTGGCTGCCAGCTCAGGGCCTTTAAGGCTGAGCTCAGCTGCAGCTGGTGGCAGGGTCCCCTCCTGTGCTCCTGTGCCCAAACTCAGCAGTGGTGGACGAGGCTTTCATTTATAGGGTAACCCACAAAGGACTCCCCCAGCCACAGCTACTCAGGGGAGCATGGCTGCAGCCCCAGGTGTGTGAGGATGCACAGAAGAAACACACAATGTGTACTAACTGTGCAGCTTCTCCAAGGTTTGACACTTCTCAAAATAAAGGTTGTAGGGTGGGGGTATATTACACCTCAAACAAAAATAAAAGGTAAGCACAACTTTCAGGCAGAAGCTGTCTTCTCTGTATGGCTGGGTGGGTCCCCAGTGTGGATGTCTGTGTCCTCCCCTGTGGCTCAGTGGTCAAGGCAGAGTGCTGGTACAGGAGAGCCCCCCCCCCCCGCCGGCCACCCCAAGCTAGGAGGCAGGACACGCTTAACCTGGAGCAAGCACAGAGGGGGCCAGCCCAGGGGAGAGATGCACACATCGCTGAGTCCTGCAGAGCCACCAGAAGGGAAGAGGGAGTCCACATGGTGCCCAGCACGCCTGGTCCTTGGGGCACCACCGGAAGATTCTTGACTGTGAGGGGCCAAAGCCCAGAAACCGCCTCTGTCGGGATGGGGTGGGGGCTACAGGGAGGCACTCCTTAAGGTCTGAAAGTGAGGGGACTGGAGCCAGGATGCTGCTGGTGATGGTGACAACCCACACTCTGGTTACCACCTGGCCCTCACACGCCGTGAGGGAGGCCTTGCCTGAGATACGGCCAGGAGGCAGCATGGCCAGGCTTCACACTAAGGCTTCTGGCTCCAGGGCCCAATCCCCTCATCACCTGCTGTGTGTCAGAGAGATCTGTGGTGTGGCCAGAGAGCCCAGAGCAGGGAATGCTGGGCAAATGTGCTCAGCCCATCAGGCTGGGTGGGAGCTGCTATGTGTGGCCACGAAGCGCCTGGCTCTCCACGCACCTCTTGGCCCGTCCTGCTCACTGAGGCACCTCTGATGGCCAGAAGGCTCTACCAGCCTCTGGGAAAGTACACTCCGAGCTGGGGCCTCCTGGCATCTACATACTCTGAGACCTGGGGCAGGCAAATGCCCCTGAGGAAATGCCCTGCTACGCACCTGGCCTAGAGGTGGCTGGTGACCTGCCCAGACTGACATCCCATCCTGAACCCCAGGTCAGAGTCCTTGCCTCTTGTTGGAGCTGCAAGGAGCAGACTCCTCCCAATCCCAAGCTACCCAACAGCACTAACGACTGCCCTTCTCCTGAGGATAATTGAAATGGCAGAAAGGCAGCCAATCGGAGGCAGATGACCGCCCCCCCCCAACAAGGGTGCATATGCAGACTGGTCCAGGGCTGGCATGGACTGCGCCTCTGAGTCCTGGGCCTAGGCAGGCTTCCTGCAGCACCTCCACGTGTCACACCTCGCTGTCCCTGACCAGGTCTCAGGGAGGGAGGCCAGGGCAAGGGTGTCTCACCTCATGTCTCCGAGCTTCCTGCTGATGGCAGAGCCCACCGTGGACAGGGCAGCTGAAGTCTTCTGTCCTGCCTGTGAGAGAGTTTCCTGAGTCTTCTTGTAGCTGGAAGAAGACACACCAGTTCAACCAACCAACCAACAGCAAGGGCAGGCCACGGCCACGGCCAGGAAACAAAGCACAGGAGAGCAGCCATGGAGAAGGCGAGGGGGAGTCCACTAGGAGTGAGACCTGTTAGGCAGCTGTGCAGGGCACACGGCCCAGGGCTCCTTGGCCCCAGGGGCACCTGCAGTGGTGGCAAGAGTGGCCAGCGCTGCAGACACACCCACTGACTCTCAGCAGCACCAAGGAGTCACCACCTCCCAGCCCTGTGGTGATATTCTGTTTTCTTGTCTTACTGGACAACCTCTCCTCCAACTCACCTGAAAATTAGCCCACTTTCCTGCCTCCTCTCAGCATCTCTGACTACTTGAAAAGCACCACACCTGTCCGCCCCAGAGAAGACAGGCCACTGAGGCCCTGGATCTGGGCAGGGAGTGCCAGAGCAGAAGCCAGAGGAGTCCTGTCAGCTCCCTGCCCAGGCCAAAGCAGGCTCAAAGAGCTCCCCTCTCCTCTTCTCACAGATGACAGCGCTCGGAAGAGAGAAAACACAAGCTCAACCACATCCATGTGGAGACAAGCTTCGCAGCATGGATGTGCAGCCCGTGGGGGCCCCTTCTTCGCCCTCCGGTGCCATCTGGACAACCTCCTTTTAGAACATGGAACAGTTCCATTTTCACACAACCTTCACAGTGCAAGGGTCTGGTCCTGGGCACAGTGAAGACTGTCACACCAGTGCCCTCCCGCCCTCCAGTGTCACCCACACATGGGTGCATCACACGAGACAGCTCTGTAACCTCAATGTGAGTAAGAAGGACGCTGTGGCATAGGAACACTCTTGGGCCCACGGTGAGAGTCAACACCCGAAGTTGCTGCCCTTGTCCAGCTGCCCCCAAAAGACACAGCAGCCTCTAACACAACAAAAGCCATAAAAAAAACCCGAACCCAAAGCCACCTGGCCATAGCTCCTCACTGAATGAAGCCGGGGAGCTGGAGGCCAAGTAGAGACGGGCTTCTGAGGCTGTCTCAGTGCCACTAGTGCCAATCTTAAGAGCAGCAAGCCTGGCTAAACCCCAAGGGAGCAGCAGTTGGAGATGATAGGCCTCTGGAGAAGACACAGGCTCCTCTTGTCCCTGGTGTGAGTGTCACCAGGGTGCAGCAGGCATCAGCAACAGGCCCTCCCCACGCCCTGCAGGAGGCCCCTAGCTCATTCCAACTGCGTAGGAGGCCGCAGCTGTGCATTGCCTGCTGAGCCGACCTGAGGCCTAGCCAGACCACATGCTTTCCTTTCAAAATGAAATAAGGAAGACTATCTGCACCTAGAACCGTTTTTTTTTAAAATAAAATACCAGGCAAAAGGTAACTAATGACCTGCAACATTGTTTCAAAAATGCAAATTCAGAACACATCTTCAACCTCCATTTTTCCTGAAATAATAAACACATAAAAACCATGTTAGCATTCTGTGGTCTGTTGAAGTAAAATAGTCTAAAGCAGACGATTTAGACAAAAATCCTCATAGAATCTCTGTTGGTGCCCAAAAGGCGGAGGTGGGGAGACTGAAGTTGCAAGAGTAACAAACACCTGTGTCAGGTGCTTCCTTGGGAAGGTCCAGAGGGTGACTCAGGGGCAGGGCGGAGACCACCGACACCAGCAGCCATGACCTACGCTTGCAATCACACCATAGCCCCTGGCATTTCTGGGGTGTGGAAATGAAGGGTCACACTGAGTCTCCTTCAGAAACAGGAACCCCCAAGCCGGAGTTGCCCCTGGAAGCAATGGGCATCACCTGCACAGCCTGAAGCCACCACCAGCACCTTGCTGCCCTTCTCTCCCTACAGCAGGTCCCCAACCAACACCTGTGACTCCTTCTCCTTCCTAGCCCCATCCTAGGTCTCTGCAGTGGCAGCAACCATGAGGCCTCCGCTCCGTGGGCTCACAGTGCTGCATGACTATTCCGAGAACCTTACACACGCACACTCCTTGGTGAACGGGAGGCTGTGGCTATTATCACCCCATGACACAGGTGGCGAGGCTAAGCTCAGGTGACGGGGCTGGGGTCAGAGCCAGCGTCTACACCCAGATAACTGGGCCCAGCTGTGCTTGAGAGTGCCAGGCTGTGCCAACCCAGCCAGCACGCCTTTGGGAGTTAATTAGACCTTTTGGGGAAAGAACCCTGGACAGACAGCAGTCTCCTCCCACTATCAGCAAGTGTGCCCATCGGCCAGTGTGGAGCATCTGGTGGGTGTTCCTCTTCCTACCCTTCTCCTGAGTCTGCCTTTGGGGGCTACCCCACCACCACTTGGGGGGGGGGGCAAGTGATCCAGGCCTGGCCAGCCAGAGGAGGCCAGAGGATACCAGCTCCCTGGCCACAGCCACTAGTCCAGTGAGGCCATACTGGGCCCCAGTGATGTTGGACTACAAAGCTGGGAGCAGGGGCTTCTCTGCCAGGTGAGGACTCCCCCCTCCCTGTTCAGTTGACACCACCTTTAACTGTGCTTTCTGTCACCTGCAACCAAAAGAACTCAAAATGAACCAGCTAGCAACTGCAGAATTACATGGTGCCTACTCTCAGCACTAGGGCTGTTAACTAGATCTACCTATAAAAAAAGACTACAATGAGGTGATGGTATCATGACTCATTTCTTCATTTCTGCTCTCAGATACAGAAGTGCTTAGCTGAGAGAAGAGAGTATTGGCAGCATCACAACTGTGTAGATGCAGCATGGCTTTACAAGGGCTAAGCACCAGAGGTGTAGACACGCACATCACCTACGGGGCCCTGTTCTCATTCCAGTCCTCCAGGGTGCTACTGGCCAAAAGGAACCTGCAAACATGGTTGGGGAAGTCTGCAGGCTGGCTCTCGTCGCCTTCCCTACAAATGCTCTGGGCAGCGGAGCCTCGCCCACAGCCCAACTCCTGAACCCTGACCAGAGAGGCGCCAACCAGGCTGAGAGCATGGCATGGCCAACATCCTTAGCCACCATGTCCCCTGAGCCGTGTTGCCCTCTTCCTGGGCTGTCACTGCTGAAATGCCTCCAGCTCTGGAAACACCAATCTGACAACTCTTCCGTTGACAGAGTCAGGGGTGACACTCGGGGGAACAGTCTCTGCCAGGTGGAGCACCAGCCACGAACATCCATGCTGAGCCACCCAGGCTTCCCTTAGAGGGGCTAGAAGTCTAAGTGTCCAAAGCTCTTTGAAGAACTACTTATTTGAAACAGTATCCCAGCAGCTTGGTGTCAGTGGTTTTAGAGAACAGCACTCAAGTCTCCTAAGACTATTTTCAGATGGAGCCTGCACTGTGTGTCTGCCTGGTGCCCAGACTGCAGAGACGACAGCACTGTCTCAACCCAAGGAACATTTACTCCCCAGTAATGTCTGGGTGCAGCCCTAAAGACACAATGCAGCCCACCAGTGCTCCTAGAATACCCAGGGCAAAAGCTGGCTGCTGTACCAATGCTCACGGACAACCAGAGCTTCCTGGCACCTGCCTCTCACAGTGACACCAGACCGTGAGGCTCCATGCGCACAGTGAGCCAACCTGGCCCCCAGGCACCTTTGAGACAAGCCCGGCAGCAACCACTTCCTTTCTGCCCATGTTCTGTGGCAACTGTGACAGCACTCCTTCTAAACAAGAGATGGAAAAGTCCCACAGAGGCTATTGTTAAACTTTCCCCTGCTCAGGTCAAATAGGCTGTAATCAGACTGGAGCACAGATAAACGAAGTGCTATTACCTACTTCAAGGGTCTCACGACACCAGGCGTCACTCTGAGGCACACCTCTGACAGACACACAGAGCTATCCATGCGTTATTTCCACTCTGCTGACACTCCCTGTGACGACCACGCAGTGCCTCCCAGACCACGAGGACTTCATGTTCCCAACAGCACAACCTACACCACACCCTCCTCTCAACACCACCCCTAAAGTAGGAGTGACGCTCTGAGAACTCGACAGCTGGAGCTAAGTACGCAGGGAAAGGAAGACAAAAAAAACCAATCAAACAAAAATTCACCCCTGACAAAATCAGGCCAGGTGGTGCCCTCCACTGTGCTCACTGTCAAAAGCTGTCTGCTAGTCAGAGGTGCAGCCTGAGCCCAGCTGGGCCTCTCATCTAAGGGACACATGTCAGGCAGAGGGGACTTTTAAGTGTAGTCTGGTTGCTGAGTGATTCTCTTTCAGCTACTACACCCGGTTCCACAAGAGTTTAAAGAATAGTTTCATTTATACTTGATAGGAGAAAAGTTATAGTGAGAAAAAATACCCAGCAAACACCAAAACATGGTTAGTGCCAAGTGTGCACAGCCCCCTGCCGCTAAGGAGTGTTGGGAGGTGGAGAAGAGGAAGGAGGTGCTGAGGGCACGGCCACTCACAGGTCCGACTGGGTCACTTTCTCATTCCACTCTCCAAGTTTCTCAGAAGTTTTCACGTAGCTAAAAACAGAAAGTCTGTGGTGAATTATTTAGAAGAGCTATTGCAACTCAGGCTTCAGACTGCAGGTGAGATTCTAGGGAAGACAGAGAAGGCCAGCTGGCAGCAACTCCCTCTCTCTAGCATGCCTGAAGACAGGGCCCACTGCCTTAGCCACACCCTGTGCAGGCCTGGGGAGACCGGGGGTGTCAGCGGGCCAGAAATAACCTTTTCCTTCCCTGTCACACGAAAGGAGCCCTTGTTTTCCACTTAAAGGAGGCTCTCAGGGAGCACCACTGCTGTGGGGAGCTAGAAGGGCACAGGCCACAGGCCACAACACTTCTCTGACAGTCACCCTTTGGGATTTAAGACCCACAGTGTCCTAGGACAAAAACATGGGCTTTTCATAAGTGAGATATATGAAATGCAACTGAATCTTTCTGTGGCTTCTGGGAAACATTCTACCCCCTCATATGTTTTAGAAAAGCCACATAGACTGGCCAAGTCAGAAAGCAGTGCTTCCCAAATTCAGAGAGCTGAGTGACATTTGGGTCAGAGGTCCTAGGGTTATGGGGACACATGGTATATATAGTCTGGGTCAGCAGGCAGTTACGGGGACCACAGAAAAGCCATTCTCATTAAGGACCTCATGAGTGCTCTCTCAAATTGGACCCTGAAATATATTCCTCCTGTCCATTTCTGCCAGGACAACCAGCCACTCACCTTTCTAAAACACACATGGACTCTAAGCTCCTCACAGAAACAACATTATGGTCCCCGGGCTGAAGACTTGGGGCCTCCCAATGGCTGCTTCCAGACAGGCTTACTTGACCCACCTCCTGTAAGGCACCCCACCCCTAAACACGAACACTCTACCCACGAGGCAGAGGCACACCCCTGCCGAACATTTTCTCCAGCCAGCAGGGCAGCCCCACCATGGGGCAGGTACCTACGCGTTAGAGACCTGCACGTCATGCCAGCTTCTGGACAGGTTCTGCTTCAGACCCCCCAGTGCGGAGAGGCCCAACCTCCTTTTGAGCTCTCCGCAGTGCCTCTCCTTGGCTGCTAGCACCTGGCGCAGGGTGACAATTTCCTCTTCCACCTGCAAAGCATGCAGTTGACATGATGAACCATCACTATCACAGGAAGTGACTAACATCCTTATACAGGCTGCAATGAATTACATCTTAGGAATAAGGTCTACAGCAGACATCAGGGTTTTGTGTGTGTGTTTTTAAAGGGGGAAGTCTCACTCTGTTGCCCAGGCTGGAGAACAGTGGCCCGATCATAGCTCACTGCAGCCTCAAACTCCTGGGTTCAACCGATCCTCCTGCCTCAGCCTCTCAAGTCCTTAGGATTACAGGTGTGAGCCGTGGCGCCCGGCTATTCTGTTTTTATTTGGTACCAGCACCCCAACTTCTGGAGAACTGTCTTGTTCCCCCCACCCCAAGCCAGTGGTTCTGGTGGGTCTACCAATCACTGTGTCCACTTGTGGTCATAAGGACTGGCCCAATATGACCAAGCAAGGCCTGAGATCAGAGCTCTTCCCTGGCACTGGGCATGGGTGTTAGGAAAGAGAAGCCCTTTTTTCCTTCTGGGCTCAGACAATAGAAGCTATAACTGGGCCGGGCACGGTGGCTCATGCCTGTAATCCTAGCTCTCTGGGAGGCCGAGGC
>VBSM01002299.1:241316-261263 GCA_008086735.1 Cheirogaleus medius | reverse complement strand
TTGAATTCCAGATAAACAACAAATACTTCTTCTTCTTTTTTTTTTTTTTAAGAGATAGGGTCTTGCTGTTGCCCATGCTGGTCTTGAACTTCTGGGCTCAAATGATCCTCCCAAGTAGCTGGGACTACAGGTGAATGCCACAGCAACAGTTACTGTTCGAGTATAAGTGTGTTCCAGAAATTGAATGGAATATATTTAAAAATTGTTTATCTGAAATTCAAATTTAATTGGATATCCTGTTTTTAGGTTTGTTGTTGTTTTGCTAAATCTGGCAGTCCTAACCCCAGCACACATGAACACACACACACACAGAGCTAGCTGAGATCCAGATTTTCCTGATTATCTAGTTTTTATCCCAGACCGGGCTCCCCTACTTATTGGTCAGGTTCTGAGGACCAAGAGGGTATGTCTCAGGGCCCACCAGGTGCTCCTAGTCAAGGTCCCCACCCTTCTGTCTGCACTAGGTCCTGGGCAGCAGCAGGATCCCTGTCCCAAGAGTGAGCCCATGGGTGCCACACCTGGGGCCAGGGATTGGCAGAACTTCCCATGGGAATTGGCGGCTCTCCTCCTCCTGAAATATCCACCCCTGGCCCTGTGGGGAAAGTCGGCCATGTGGTCAAGGGTGGAGATGGAAACCTTGGGGGAGGGTGGGGACATTCACTCTCCCTGGAACCTCTTTCATAGACTCAAGATGCTCCCTATCCTAGGTGTGGGGGGGCCTGTAGGCTCCAGCCTCATTTGTGTGAGACCACAAGAGTGAGCCCTGACCACAAAGCAGAGGAGACCTGACTGGGGGTTCTGCCCCATTAGCCCAGGTCCAGGCGGTGGGTGGGGGAGGTGCCTTGAAGGCTCCCATCCCTGGTTTGGACCCTGCAGACACAGCAGCAGGTGTCGTGGAGGATTGTCCACACAGGATGTTGGACATGCCACATTTTGTTTTGATTCCTCAGGAGAAGATCCTACTTGGAGGAGCCTGTTCGGCCTGGGGGCAGTCTCCCACCTTGATCTACTCTGAGACTTTGAAATGTTTTTGGAAATGGAGGCTTTTCTTCAGCCAGGCCCACCTGCCCTGAGCTCAAAAACAAGAAAGCTAGAAGCTCAGAGGAGGAGGAGAAGAGCCAGAGATCAAATTCAGACTCCAAGGGGCAGAGGTCAACAGGCTGGAGCCACTGGCCCCCAGGGGTTCCATGCCTTATCCTGTGTCCTGGCCCCTGACCCCACCAGCCCATGGGAGCCCACCCTAGTGCCCCAGAACCACCAGCTCCAGTGAGACAGGAAAGCATGTGACAGGAAGGGAGCTGCCCCTCTCCAAGAGAGCCCCCCAGACTGGACCAGCTGCAACAGTAGTGACCTTTTGTGCCCCTACCCCCATCTGTTCAGGGAAGTATCCACAACAGGGCAGGGGGTGAGTCTGTGTCCCTGCTTATCCAATTGTGGAGGCACCCCCCCAAGCCCCCTGTGCCCTCCAGGCAGACATCTGAGCATGCACCCCACCCCCACAGGGCCTGCTGGTCTTGAGAACTCTACCCCACAGGGCTGTCACCCTCCCCCACAGACAAGTCGGCCTCCCGGAGGCCCTTGATTTATGCTTTGGGAGCCTGCAGAGCCAACCTTGGAGCCGATAGAAAAGGAGAGAGAGAAAACCAGTCCCAGAGGCTGGAGGGGCAGGAGCCAGGATTAGAACCCCTGGCAGAGGGCATCCGGCTGGGCATAGACCAACCACAGCTGCCCCACACTCAGGGAGCCCTGCCCGGGCCTTGGGAAAGCTGAAGCTGTCCTGGCGGGAGGGGGAGCTGAGTCTGCACAAACGCCTCTGCTCAGGAAATGGGGTACAGGGAAGGTGGCGGTGGCTTGGAGCCCAAGGACAGGAGGGGATGCTTCCTGGCGGATACAAGGTCAGAAGAAGGGGCGGAAGTGGCCAAGACAGCTGCTGAACATCTGGAGTTGCAGAGAATTAATTACCCAGTGCCCGCAAGGACAGTGGGGTTGGAGGGGGGGAGTGGTTTGCGAGGGAGCCTTCTCCTTCCTGGCTCCCTGCAGGGCCTGTCCTCTGTCTCTGTCTCTCACCCAGGATGAAGGACACTTCTGAGCAGCCCTTCCCCCCAGGGTCCCCCCCCCCCAACACCTACCCCAGGAGAGAAGATGCCATAAACTGTTGGGTTCCATTTTGAGTCTTCAGCCACATTGAAAGCCTGTGACCACACAGGACACACCCTTTGGGTGACCCTGCTGTGTGTGTGTGGAGGGCCAGAGCCCCACTAGGAACTGGGGAGAAGTCACTGTCCTTGCCCAACACTGCTGCTTAAGCCTCTGGGCCCCCCAAGCCTGCAGGTGGCTCCTGCCCCAGACCTACTTCCCCTCTCCTGTGGGAATTGGTCAAGGTCACTCCAGAATCCTTGACCCCTACCTCATGCTCTGACAAGTGGCAAGGGGGGGGACAGCCACATTGCTCCCCATGTCAGGATAAAGTCTGGTAGGAGTCAGAGCCCTGCAACCCTGATGTGGTCTGAATTCCCAGGGACTCACCACCCATCCAGGGCAGGGTGCAGTTTGCACAATTTCTGCAGAATCTGAAGGGCCATTGTATGTTCTGGGGCTGATCTCACCCCTGGCTTAGAAGACCTTCCGAGGTCTTATGCTTGCAACACCCAGGTTTTGATAAAAGGTGAGTGTTTAATTGTTGTTATTGTTAATAAAAGTGTAACAGTCTCACTGCAACCAGTGAAACAAGGATGTAAAAAATGTTAAGCGTCTTTTCCACGCCCCCTCCTAAGTATCCAGAGTTATTAACCTGGACTGTGTCTTTTCACGCCCTTCTCTATCTGCCTTCCAAACACACATACAGTCTTATCCAGGGGTTATTTTGTCATTTGCTTTTACAGCCACGGATGAAGTGTACATGTCACTCCGCCGCTCATCTTTCTCCACGGTGTGTCTGTCATGGGCATCGCTGCGTGCCCTCGCGGTATGCCCAGCACATCCTTCCGCTGGTGAACACACACGTTCTAGACCTTCTGTGTCTGCAAACATGGCTGCAGTGCACACTCTTGTCCAAGGACCCCAGCCTCGAGGCACTTTTCTTATACCCTAGATTTCTACAACTGCGTTGCTCAGTCCAGGAGCGTGTTCTCAAGGCCAAGAGATTTTGCCAAATCGCATTTCCAAAAGGTTGTGCCAGTCGGTGAGTCCTTTGAAGGAGCTTGTCTCTGCAGGCTCTGCAGCAACGTGGGGCAGCTCCGTGCTTTTAGTATGTGTCTGTGTTGTGTGTAAATCTAATGAATTCTGACTGATCCTGGCCGCCAACCAGACCAGCACCAGAAGCCATTCCACCCCGCCTGGCGATCCGGTCCTGCTTTCGCTCGCTGTCCCTTGGAGACCCCCACCTGGGGGACACTGGCGCCAGCCGCCTGTAATGAATGACCAGAGAGAAACCACGGCCTGGATCTCAGAGAGGAGGGGACATTAAGTGGGGCGGGAGGGGGAAAGTTGGGGAGGATGGGGTGCATGGAAGTCACAGGGGTCCCTTGGCTCTTGGCTTGAGAGCCGGGTCTTGGCGCTTCGTGGATCCCTTGCATTTCACCTTGCCAGCGTGGACTCGGAAAACCAGTCATGGGGCGGGAAGAGGGCTCAGCTGAGAGGGTTCCAGATGTGCTTCCTGACTCTGTGAAGGGCGCCAAGACCCCTTGAGGATAGAGGAGTCGCCTCCTCTTCCTGGTTCCTCCAAGGCGTGGAACCATCGAAAAATTCCACAGGGTGGTGAGGCCCTAGGTCAGATGTCACCAAAGGGGTGGTCCACCAAGCAGCCCTTGGAGGAAGGAGGGGTCACCTAGGTCCCTGCCTCAGCACCAGCTCACCCCCCTCCCACTACACCTATGGCTCAGGGCTCCTCTCTGAGGTGACTGCAGTTTGTCGTGGGGAGGGAAGGTTACTGCACATCCCCTTCCAGGATCCCCAAACCCTATAGCCACCCTGCAGAGTGGAAAGGAAAAGCTATATGTATGGTCAGACCTCCAGCCCGAGCTGCAGCCTAGCCAAGCCCTCCCTGCATCTGGAGAGGGGGAGACAGCCTGAGCCCAGGTCGGGTTGGCAGGGGCTGGGTGCAGGGAGGCTAGAGTCATGGCCCTGAGTGGAGATGCCATGGAGGCTCCACAGCCTGAGGCCAGGACCCTTGCGCCCAGGCCTTCCTTCCTGGGGTGCAGCTACCACCTGCGAGGTGGGTGGGCTGAAAGCTGGCTTCTGCTAAGGCCCAGGTGTCTGTGCTGCAAAGTCAAGGCTCCTTCAAGACCCCAGGGGGGCCCCTTGCCCTGCAGCCATGCAGAAGTCTCTAGATCTCAGCACCAGGAGTGGAAGAGTATCTCCGAGTGGGAGTGGAGAGCCAGCCATATGGAGCCACCCACAATGCCGGGTGGGAGCCTGCGGGGCCACCAGGAACCCGGGTTTCTGGCCTGTACCACAGGATGAAGCTGCATGCACAGTCCCAACTGCCCAACTCTGCACACAGCTGGGGGGAGGGGCAGTTCTTGGGCCTCGCTGCCCTGCACCTCCCCGGCTTACTCTGAGCGGATCTGGGTTACAGCCCTAGCGGCTCCTTCTAAATCACTTGTGCAGATTAAAAATGGCAACTGTCCCAGAGCTGACCCCAAGGGACCCTGAAAACTCCCCTCCCAGGCACTCTCTGTTCTCATCGTCTGCTGGACTCTGGGGCGGCTGCTCTAGGATCCGGCTCCCCACACCCCACCCAGCTTGGTCCCCGGGGAGCTGGCACGAGGTCAAGCCCACCGCAGCCCAGCCAGGGTGGGGGCAGGGGCACACAGGGCAGGCTGTGCTTCAAGTCCCCTCCCCACTGAACACCCTCCCCCTCCTTCCAGCTAGAGGGGGCGGTGGAAGGAGGAAGAAAGGGAGGTTGTCCTGTCCTGAGAGGTCCTGGAGAGGTGGCCCCCACCTTGGTTCCTGTGGCTTCTCTAACCTGGACTAACTCCAGGGAAGGCCACCGAGGCCCACTCGCATCCCCCTCCAGGTGGTCCTGCTTCAGGACAGGATCTGGGGGGGGGGTAGGAAAGTGTCTGGGCCTCTGCCCTGAGCCCACCCAGGAAGGCAGTGGGGTGGGGAGGATGAAAGGACAGAGGAGGGCTCTGCCAGGAGCCCTCATCACCCCTTCATGTCCCCCACCCTGGCCCTGGGGACTGCGCTAACCACAGCACTGCCCGCCCCTGCAGCTTTGAAGCTGCCCTGGGGGGCAGCAGCCAGGGGTGCGTGTGCCTGCCCAGCCCCTCCAGCTGTGTGGGAGCCTAGAGTGACCACAGAGCCGCCAGCAGCCTTTGAAGTACTGGGGCGTGGCTGCAGGAAGTGGGCGGCAGCCCACCCAGGCCCTGGGCCCAGCCTCCCCAGGGTGGGTGCCCCTGCCCACCAGGCTGGGAGCCCAGGCCTGCAGCGGCCCCTCAGCTCCCCAGGTGCTCCTGGGCTGGGGAAGGGGGGAAGGGAGGGGCTGCAGGACTGGACTGCAACCTCTCCCCACCCCCAGTCCCAACCCAGCCCCAGTTTCACCCAGGCTGGAGGCAGCAATGGGGCCAGGAACTGGTCCCTCTCCCTCAGCTAAAAATAGCAGACCTCAGGCTTTGCGGAAAGCCCCCAGGGCGGGGGAGGAAGGAGCAGGGCTGGGAGCTGGGGCCGCAGGAGGGAGGCCACGCAGGAAATGTCCCGTCCTGGCTGCCCCAGCAGAGGCTCCTGGTCAGCAGCTCGGCCCCCTGGAAAGTCCCAGGCAGGGCCTGTAGACCTGAGTGGGGGGCAGCAGGGAGGGTGTCTGGAGTCTCCAGGGTCCACTAGGCCAGGCCTCGTATATCCAGGTGGGCTCCCTTCCCCCCAGCTGATGTCCTTCTGGGCCTGGGCCAGTCTCCTGCCAGAGGTACCAGGAGGGCAGGGTGCAGGCAGTTCTTTCTCCCTTGGGCAGTCTCTGCACCCTGTGATGACCTGACCCCCATCCCCTCCCCCTTTGCCATCCTCAGTCACGTTCCTCCAGGGCCCACAGGGCAGGCAGCTAAATCCTGGCAGGTGCCATCCTTGCCCTCAGGGTGCCAGCCCACACCGTGAGGGTTTCACCCCAGGGAGGACTTTGCAGGCAGAAAACACCTAGCAGCTGCTAGCCTGGGGAAGAAGAGGGATCAGGAGCTGAGACTAGAAAGATAGTAGGAATTTGCCCTGTGAATTAGGCTTTTGAGGGAGGCCTGACCCTGAGAGAGGCCGTGGGCTGCAGGGAACTTGGCCTTTTGGAGGCATCAGAACCGGGCAGTGTGGCTGGAACCTTGGGTTCTGCAGACAGGGGCAAGGAGCTGGAAAGGAAGCCACCGCTTCTGAGAAGCCACTGAAAGATTCTAGGCCAGAACATTCCAGGCTCTTGTTTGCTTTTCGGAGGTGCTGCTCGTATGGAGAGCTGGAGGGGAAAGGTCTGGGAGGGCAGGGAGCACTGTGGGGGGCCGTGGCAGGCAGATGTCTAGATCACCAGAGGAGGCGGCTGGCAGTGTGGCATGGCCCCAGGGCGTGGTCGAGGCAGAGGTTCCAGCGTGGGTTTCTGGTAGCACCAGTCTTCCTGGGTGACTTTCTCAGCAACGAGCAGCAGCTCAGGTGTTGGCAAGGCTGGGGTTCTCAGAAGGATGCCGTGGAAGGAGAGACATTTGAGGACTTGCGGTGTTTGCGAGACAGCGGCCGTTAACTCTGGGCCACAAAATCCAAACTGGAGGAGATGGAAGCCAAGACGGGGGAGGACTGCCTGTCTGGGAGAAGGGAGGGTTGCTCCTGCAGCAAGAGGTTTGGTGACATGTGACAGCAGTGGGACAGTCTGGGCTGGGCAGCTGTGGCCACAGAGGGAGAGACTGGAAATCATCTCCAGCCAGTGTGAGGCCAGCACCTTGCAAACGACCACAGTCACCACCAACACCATCCCCTCGACGGCACCACCTGAACCCACAGCCCAGGCATACGTCCATCCACTCAGTGGCAAATAGCTGCTAATTAAAATGTTCTTTTGTTGAGGAGTGGCGCTGGTTCCGTCCTGGCAGTGGGCAGCACGGCTGAGGCCCCTGCCCCTGGGGGGTCCAGTGGAGCAGGCAGGCCAAAGCAGACGTATAACAAGGTTTGGAAAATGAGATGTAGAACAGCTCAGCAATCCCACTCCTCGGTATTCATCCAAAAGAGATGAAACGTACTCACCAAGACTTGTCTTTAAGTGTCCGTAGCAACATTGTAGATAATGTCCCCAAACTGGAGAAACCCAAGTGTCCATCAACTGGAGATTGCTAAACTGTGGCATCCAGTGGAAGGAAAGAGTGAACTACTGACACACGCAGAAGGAAGCTCAGAAACATTATTCTAAGTGAAAGAAGCCGCACACAAAAGACCACGCGCCGTGTGGTTTCCTTTATGTGAAATCCTAGAAGAGACAAAGCTATGGTGACAGAGTGGCCGAGGGGTCCTGGGGCCAAGGATCTCTGGGGCGGGGGCGCTGTGCTGCGTCGAGGCAGCGCCGGTGGTTGTGCGACTGCATTTGTCAAAGCTTATCCAGTGCCGCGATTAACATCAGGGAATACTGGCCGGGCGCGGTGGCTCACGCCTGTAATCCTACCACTCTGGGAGGCCGAGGCAGGTGGATCGTTTGAGCTCAGGAGTTCGAGATCAGCCTGAGCAGGAGCGAGACCCCATCTCTACTAAAAATAGAAAGAAATGATACAGACAACTAAAAATATATACAAAAAATCAGCCGGGCATGGTAGTGCATGCCTGTAGTCCCAGCTACTTCGGAGGCTGAGGCAGGAGGATCACCTGAACCCAGGAGTTTGAGGCTGCTGTGAGCTAGGCTGATGCCACGGCACTCCAGCCGGGGCAACAGAGTGAGACTCTGTCTCAAAAAAAAAAAAAAAAATAGGCAATATTGTATATAAATCATATTGCAATAAAGCTTGATTTCTAAGTAGAGGGAGAGATTGTGAGTGGAACCATGGAAAACGTGAGCAGGGAGGTGGAGGAGGGAGGTGAGCCCCGGAGGGTGCCTCCTCTGGCGCCAGCCTTGCTCTTGTGTGGACGCCAGGCCACGCTCAACATCCCTTTCGGTAATTTTAACTCTTACAGAAACAGGCAACTCCAGGCTCACACTCTGAGTGAGGCAATTCGTTTTCACAAGTTCCCACTTAGGTGATTCGGACAGACGGCAGAAGTGTGCGAGGATGGGCAGCAGTGCTTGTCTGGGGCAGAAGCCTGCAGCCAGGAGCCTAGCTTGGGAGGAGGGTGGGGAGGCGGATCTCAGGGTCCCACAGCCTGGGTGTGGGGACTGCAGGAGGCCCATGTCCCTCTGGTGCCTTCAGACACCTCCTGGGACCCTCAGTTCCCAGGCCAGTGCGCAGAGGTCAGGCCCTGCTGCTGCTGCTCGGCCCCCAGGAGGGGTGTGGGACCAGAGCTCCTCATGGCTCTCACCCAGCGGGACGGGCCCTGGGCTTCCTGTCCTGGCGCAGGGCCAGGCCGAGGCCTCTCCTACAGGGCAGAGGCCCGAGATCGGCCTGGAGGAGAGGGCTCCTGGGTGGGCACAATCATGCCTGCTGGTCTCTCCATGCAGCGGGGGACTCCCTGAGGGTGGTCCCAGGGCTGCTGCTACCTGGCCTGGGTGTGTGGACAGCTCCACACTGACTGGCTATGCCGAGGCCTGGGGATGGGTCAGGGCCTGGGCTGTTTAACTGGCCCCCTTCTCCAGGCCCTGCTCAAGGTGACTCGGACTGGCTGTGAGGCTCCACTGGCTGATGTTGGAACTAGTGCAACCCAGGCCCCAGTGACCTTTTCCCCTGTGGCCTCGCCTGGGAATGAGAACCTCCGGCCTGGCGTCCTGTGTCCTGCCAAGAGGATGTCCTGTCCCCCCGGCTCCCGCCCTCCTCATTCCTCCCAGGAGCTGCCCCAGCCTCCTGCGGCGGTGCGGGGGTGGAGGGGACTGCAAGTCAGCAGCTGCCCTCAGCTCGCATCCTGAGCCCCTGTTCTCCCCCTGATCCGGATGCTGTGGCCCCTGGCCGGCACCTGGGGTCTTTCCAGGACGGACTCCAATTCCCCCAGCGGGGGTCAAGGGACAGTGGCTCCACCGAACAAAGGCTGGGGGAGGAGAGGGGAAGTGGGGAGCAGGGAAGAGGAAGGGATGGGGCTGAGCACATTCTGAGGCCAGCTCTCCACCGGCTGCCTCCCGCCGGCTACCCCAGGGTGAGGGAGTGTGGAGGAGAGGGCACCGCACGGCGGTCAGCTCAGCGAGGGCTGACCCGGCCGCCCCTCCTCAGGAAAGGATGCTGAGACTCTGGGATCTTGGCCCCTCATGGGCCAGCATGTCATCATCCCCACCAGCCCCCGGCCCAGCTAGTGGTCTTGGGCCTCTGTGCTTGTGCGTGTCCTGGCATGGCCGTGATGGTGCTTCCTCTCCAGGTGTCTGGGTGGTCTAGTGTGTTTCTGTGTGCCGTGTCCACGCACAGCCTGTCCCTGTGTCCCTGGGAGTCTAGGCTGTTCCTGAGCTGAGCGTGTGCTTGTGTGTGTGCGTGTGTGTGTGTGTGTGTGCACGCACCGCCCTGGTGAGCTTTGGAGTTTGTGTCTCAGGCATGTGTGTGACTCTCAGAGAACCTGTGTGGCCTCTGCGTGACTATATGAGCAGCGTGCAGTGCTCTTTCTCCTCTAAAGTCAAGACTGACCAATCCCCCCTGGAAAGCCCGGACCCTGGGAGAGGTGGGAGCAGGTGCTGGGTCCTGTCTCCTCCCCTCCCCCTGGGGCTTGTCCACCTTCAGCTCAGGCTGCTAAGCCAAGTTAAAAATAGCCCAGCCCGGGGCCTCTAGAAGTAGAGGGGGCTGGGGAGGAGGGCATTGGGGGCACCCAGCTGGGGCCGGGTGGGCACAGGCCAGTCCCCAGGGTCCCACACCAGGGCTCCACAGCCAGTTGGCCCCTCGGCAGCAAGGTGAGCCTCACCTGCATAGTGTGGAGACCCCCCACCCCTCATGGCTCCTCCAGGCTCTGCCAAGAAAGGCAGAGTGGCCCTGGGGCATCAGCCTGGCCACCTTCCCTCTTGCCCCTGCCCTTCGCTCACCCTGGGAGGATGGAAGGTCTGGGTTTCCACCTGGCTCCAGCCCGGGGCAGCTCTGACCTCCCTGGAGGGGGAGAGGTCACCCTTGCCCCTCGGGGCTGGGCCAGGCAGGATGGGGCAGGGAGGGAGGCCTCTGGGAACATTCCTCCCTCAGGAAGGGGTCAGTGGAGGGTTTTCTGGGATTCTGTGTGTACCTTTTTCTTGAAGTACCGCAAGCATACAGAAAAGTACACGCAATGTACACATATGACTTAATGAATTTCCATAAACCGCGTGCATCTTGACACCAGCGCCTGGATGGAGAAAACAGGAGGTTCCTCAGGCACCGAAGGCCAATGCCCTTGCTCCGAGTCCTGCAGCCCACACCCGCCACAGAGGTGCCTGGAGTTGACGGTGGTGCATTCTCGTTGCATCCACATTGGAGTGTCGATGGCACCGGGGTTTTTCCAGGTCAGGCCTATTACAAACAGGGTGGCTTTGAACATTCTTGTACCTGTGTTTTGGGAAATCCAAGTACAGATTCCCACCAGGCACATTGCAGGTAGACAGGTCACAAATCCCTCTCAGTATCTGACAGGGGGAGCTTTGGGCACTCCCCCAGAAGATGCCGGGATTTGCTGTGATTTCAGGGGGTGGATACCTCCTGGAGGCCCCTGGACTCTGGCCCCCTAGCCTCCTGTCTCTCCCCAGCCTTTCAGCCTGTTCGTCTTTGGTGGGGCTGGGGCTGGGGTCTCCCAGGAGAGGTGTTCTTTCCCCGGGAGGGATGGGCGATGCACGTATACCCCCCCCAGCAGGCTGGGCACACCCTGAGGAGGCGACCCATCCCGGAGGCCCACACCCACCCTTCCTTCCTCAGGAAGACCTGTGGTCTGATAAGGCCTCCAGTCTCTGATTTTCAAAACCACCCCGGCTCCAGGACCCCCAAGGCAGGAGGAGCCTGAGCCCCACCAGCCTGTGGTGGCTGGGCACACCCACCCCCCAAGCAGCAGAGCCTCCTGCAGGGCTGCAGGGGACGGGAACCCCTGGACCTGTGTGGGGGTCTTGGGGGCGTGGAGCAGGGCGGCCAAATCAGGGGAACAGCTGCTTCTCCCCAGGGCCCCTCCGGCCCCTCACCTTCAGTTTTACCTCTGACCTGACCCTGTCCTGGACCCTCGGGGGCAGAGAGTCCCGAAGAGGGACTCCCCCAATTCTTGCTCCCTGCACACGTGCCTGCCCGGCTTCCAGGACCAGGCAGGCCCCGTTCCTCCAACACAATCTCTTTCCGGGGTCCTTCAGCCCCTGGTCCCCCAGGAGCAGCTGGAGATGACTTTGAACCCAAATCCCAACAGGAAAGAAGTGCCCACAGGGCATCCAAAATGGGGAACCGCATCCAAAAGCCAGGAAGCGAGCTCTCTGCTCCCTCTTGGGCTCCCCACACCCCCATCACTGCCCACCTCGAGGTTGTTTATCCCCTGTGATAATGACGCCAATAAGAGGGGCAGCATCTCCTGTGGCTTTTCTCTACGAGCTGTGTTCTGCTGATGCAGGCTGGCCGAGTGGGGGACCGGCCCAGAACCACATGGATGGTGTGCCTGGCTCTGGCGGGGGACAGCTCCAGAGCCCTCAGGACTCAGGGACACGCATAAGTGCAATAAGGGCAAGGGAAGAAGAGGGGAAGGCCAGTCGGGCCCGGGCCTGTGGGGTCCCCTAGCAAGAGGGCAGGGCTGCATCGGGGGTGCCAGGAGCCGGAGCTGGAGGTGGGTCCTCCGGGATGGCTGAGTCTCATCAGGGGGCGGCGCCAGAAAGGAGGGAACGGCAGGCTCAGAGCCCAGGGTGGGTGCAGAGCGGCCGTGATGGGGACTGTCAAGATGGGCGTGGGCGGTGGCAGTGTGGCTGGGCTGATGGGCAGCCGTCTCTCTCCCCGTTGTCCTAAGCAGGTGCCGGCCTGGGATCCCTATTGTGTGAGGCCTGCACAGGTGCGGCTCAGAGGCAGCGGGTGAGGGAGGTGGAGCCCAGGCCATCTGAGCAGGCTGGTGGGCAGGAGGGAGGGCTGGACACAAGAACAGCAGGGGGAGGTGGACTCTATTTCTATTTCACATGTTTCCTTCTCACTTCAAGCTGTGCTGATCCGGAGGGGACCCCACGGTCTGAGCTGTGCGGGGAGCCTCTGGGGAGGGACCGTGGCCAGCTGTGGGGGGCCAGGGGAGAGGGATGGGGGTGTCTTCTCAGGGGGCTGGTTCCACCTGGCTGGGCTAAGGTCATCTTGCTCCATCTTGGTGGGGTCCCGAAGCCCAGGGAGCAGGCCCTGCGAGGTGGCAGCTCTGGATCAAGCTCTGGCCCTGCCTGGGGGCTGCAGCTCCGTCCTCCAGCAGCAGCTTGTGGAAGCCCCTGGGGGTGTCCTGAGCACAGGGCTCGGGCCTGGCCATGCACAGGTGACCACTGGCCCCCCGTGAGGGAGAGGGAGAGGCGCTGAGGTCACCTATGCTGCATGGCCTCCCAGACCCCAGCCCCTCTGCGCCTATGGTCAGGGACCGTCTGCTTCCTCCCAGGGGCTCCCCTGCCCCTCCCATGACCCTGCACCCTGGCCTCTCTCCTCTGACCTGGGCCGGCAGCATCCACACGGCCCCACATCCACACCTGCTCTGGCTGCCCCGCTTACTCTGGCCTCTCCCATCACCCACCTCCCCAACCCTGGGGTGCATCAGCCTGACATCCTAAGAATTTCTCCAACTAATCCTTGTTAGATCAAGTCTGTCTCTTGCTCAAAAGTCTTCAATGGCATCCCTCCACCTGTGGAAAACCCAGGCCCCAGCTTGGCCACTGCTGGGGGTGAGCTCACCCCGCCGTCCCCGCAAGCCTTCAAGCCCAGACCGTCTCCAGCTCGTGTGCACACTCAGCTCCGTCCACTCCCTGCCCAGCCACGCTGGATGTGGCCTGTCCTCAGCTCTCCGCATGGCCGCGTCCTCCAGGAAGCTGCCCAGAGCCCCCACCTCCCCCTAGAGGCGCATCTGGCCTCAACCCTGAGACGTGGCTCAAGGCTCGTCCCAAGTGGGGTGGGCCCCGAGGGCAGGATCCGTGTCCAGAGCTGGACCTGCTCACAGACCGCACCAGGTGAGTGGAAGAGAGGAGAGTGCTGAAGTGTGCACGGGACGCACTCCCAGACACGGGCACAGACACGCAGGCACACAGACCCAGCCACACGTGGGCACACAGGGGCAGACACACAGAGCACACAAACACAACACGGACACACGTGCAAGATGCAAGTGAAGGCTCCTGGGAGCTGTCAACATGAGGTGGCCTTGGATGTGCTTTGAAGGTGGCGAGACAGGTTCCTTCCAGAGTGCTGTGGTCACTGCAGCTCAGCTCCAGCCAGACAGGGCGACCGAGGCTTTTACAGCGAGAACAGAGGGGAGCAAAAAGGGGCTGCGGGGACATGAAACAGGAGTGCCCAGAAAGGGGCTGGGGAAATGGGAATCCCAGAGAGGTGGGTGGGTGGTGGGGACGCTGTCCTGGTTTGTTGGTGTGTCTGGCACCAAGCGTGCGCACTTTGCATCTTGGTAGCATTCTCAGCACACGGCTGGCGTCACCTTTGGGGACGCAGCTCCTGCAGGCCAGAGCCAGGCTGACGTCTGTGAAAGTCTCTCGGCCCAGTGTTGGGGCAAGTCCTCAGTGTGGTGTGAGAACCCGCAGTTCATAACTTGCAGGTGCACGCAAACACGGGGTGGACTGGCCGCACCCCGGCTCAGCGTGGCTGCTCTGTGGCCCTGGCTACATGGCTGGGCTCCCAGGCCAGCAGCGCCAACAGCACTGACCCTCTGAATCCTAACTCGGGGACTGAGCATCAGACCTGGGGGCCGTTCACCCCACAGCGCCACAACTAAAGGCAACGGTTTTCTTTGATTGCTTGGTTTGCATTTTTTGCTTTTTAAAAGATACAGTTTATTTTGGAGCATCTTCAGGTTTCAGAAAGGTTGCAGCGTTGCAATACGGAGAGTTCCTTCGTCCCCTCACTCAGTGTCGGCTTCCCCGACGTCACCATCCCCCTCGCTGTGGCACCTTTTCCACCCCAAGCAGCCAGGTGGGTTCGGCCCCCCAGCGGCAGCCCAGGTGCCCTCTAGATCCCATCAGTTTCCCCATTGGTGGCCTCTGTTCCAGGCTTCCCCCAGGGCCACAGTGTTTAGAGCTGTCATGTCTCCTTAGGCTCTTCCAGTTGGTGACAAGTTCTCAGACTTGCCCTGTTTCCATGGCCTGCGCAGTTTTGGGGAGCACTGAGCAATGTTTTGGGGGGCTCTCGGTCTGCAGTCGCCTGATGGACTTTCTCATGGCTTGGCTGAGGGTACGAGCTCCAGGGAAGAAGTTCAGACTTTCCAGGCCCTCCCTGTCACGTGTTCTGCATCACGTGTTCCATGTCACATGTTCCACATCACGTGTTCCACATCACATGTTCCACGTCACATGTTCCACATCACGTGTTCCATGTCAAACCTGACATTCACAGGATCACCTGGGTCCGCTGGCACCTACAAAACTCCTCTCTGCCCCTTTTCAGCTCTGTTCCTAGAAGCGAGACCCTGGGCCCAGGCCCCACTCCTGGGGTGTGGGGGGCTAACCCTCGGCTCTGGAGGGAGCCTCCATACACACTGCTTGGGACTCCTCAGTAGGGACGGTCTCCCCTTGGTTCGCTTGTTCTCCGGGGTGTTGCACCCCACGTGCATTCACGCTGTGGGCTGTGGTCAGCCGGCTCCAGCTCCGGCTCCTTCCCCACGCCCCCTGTCCTGGCCACAGCTCCGTGTCCCTCCTGCACTTCCGGGTGCCCATGTTGCCTTTCTGGCCCCAGCCTCTGCCGCTCCTTGGGCAGCCCTGCTCCCGGCTCCTTTTCCCCATGGGGATGCTCTTGTCTGTTACCTGCTGACCTGTTTGCTGACTCCCTCCGGGAACAAAGGGCTTTGCTGGCTCTGCAGGCCTCACACCCCTGCTGCGGCGGGTTCCTTGTGTCCTGTGCACGCTGCCCAGCCAGTGAGCGAGTGGGTGGATGAACAGGTGAGGCCGCAGGCGGCACTGCACAGGGCTCTCCACACCCACCCAAGGGCCCCCAGAAGACCTCTGGTGGGAGAGGAGATGCCTACACCCCTTTGGGGAAGGACAGAGCTGCAGTTCCCAGGCCTCGGAGGGCCACAGCCACCTCCCTTTTCTCCCCTTCCCACACCCTTGCACCCTGACCCTGGGCAGGCACCTCCCCTCGCCACTGTCCCTGTGGGGAGACTCCTGGCATATAGTAGGTGCCCAGCAAACATGCCCTGTCTCTCTCTTCCTCCCGGCGCCAGTTGCCCAGCCCGTGGCGATGTCGGGGAGAGCCAGGGGTCCCTCTCCCTGCTGTGGCTATCTGCCCAGCAATCGCCACCCTCTGCAACGTGAGCCCTTGGAGGCTGTGGGCCCTGGGGAGCGGCTGTCCCTTCAGCCTGGACGCCCTGCCGGATGCTGACTGGCTGTCCAGAGCCTGGGATGGAATTTCAGCCAGGCCGGCACCTGCGAGGGGCAGCAATGTGTCTCCCTCAGCCTGGCCAGCTGGCTCGAGGGCACCTGCCATGAGCTCAGGGCTGGGGGAAGGACAGGCTATGGGGCCCCATGTGTGGTGGGGCTCAGGGACCACTGGGATGAGGGGAGAGGGGCTGTAAGGTGGCCAGGGCAGCAGGGCCAGGTCCGGGACCCAGAGAAGCAGCCAGAAGTCAGATCCTAAAGGGACTTGGGCCGGCCCCGGATGCTGGGTGGTGAGGCAGGTGGGAGCTCAGGCTGGCCTGGGACAGCTGAGACCCAGAGCTGGTCCCCCCTTGGGCTGTGGAAGGCTGGGGGGTCCCTGGGGAGAGGTCTGGTGGGGGAACCAGGCTCTCTCCTGACATGGCCAGGAGGACCCTCCCAGGGTCCATGGTCAGGCCAAGCTGTTCACAGGCCCTCAGAGGAAAGGCCCCGGCTCTACCCACAGCCCCAGGCCTGCTTGGGCTGGGCCCTGGCTGCCTTCCGGCTCCTGAGCCGGGCCTGGCCATGGCAGCTGGCACTGAGGGCTGCCCTGTCCTCTGCCTCCTCCTCACGCCTGCCCCTCTGTGTGCTGGGCCCTGGGCCTGGCTCTGCTGCTGCGTTCTGCCTCTGCCCTGTGCAGCTCCTCTGGTCTCAGGCCCCCAGCACCTCCGCCCCCACCCCACACAGCAGGTGTGGCCTGGCCTCTGTCTGTGGGAAGGTCTGGAAAGCAGAGTCCTGGTGCCCTGGCTGGGAGCGGTGGAGGGAGCCAGGGCTCAGGAAGGAAGGGGGCTGGCAGTTGGCAGTGGAGTTTGGAAGGACGATTGGGGGTGAGCGAGCTCTTGGAATGGAGGCGGGTCGACAGTTGGCCGTGGCAGCTGGAGCGGCAGTTGGGGCTTGGCAGGGGCGCAGGCCCGGCGGACAGTGGGGTGGGGCAGCCGTGGGGTTGGCAGGTAGCCCCTGGCCCCAGAGCAGCTCTGGAAGGTGGTCTCAGGGAGGCCTGGGCAGGAAGGCAGGGCCAGCTGGCTCCAGACCCGGGCAAGCCGTGCCCAGGAGGAGGCCCACGGTGCTGCAGCCTCAGTGGGCAACTCCCCCCGCCCATGGGGGGGTCTCTGCTGCAGCCCAGGGCCGGCCTCCAGTCCCCCGGCAGGACCCTGGATGACGCGTGGTGGGCGGCTCCCTGGACAGCCCCAGCATCTTCAGGCCAGCGGGGGGCCTCTCTCCCCACCCCCACCCAGCCCTCTTCCTCTCTCTGGGCTTCCAGCAGCGTCCTGGAGAGGGCAGGGACAGGTTCTGGGCAGTTCCCCGGGAGGGGGCAGGACTCTCAGGGCTGTTGCCATGGGGACGACTGAGCAACACCACTGGCTGGTGAATAAACAGGCAGGTTCCCTGACCAGTGACTGAGACAAAGACAACCACAGAAAACCCACTGGGGGTGGATGAGGAAATGCTGCCTTGGGGAAGATGGGGGTGGCGGTGAGGTCCCGGCAATGGTGGGGGCTGCCCAGGGTGACACTAGGAGGGAAAATATGAAGGGAGATTTGTTGCTCCTCCATGATTTTCTCTCCCAAAGCTCCTCCCAGGAGCAGACCTGTGAGGAGAGGCAGTCCCTGCTTTCGAGTGGTGCCCCCATTGGACATGGGTCCCCTCCCAGCCCCTCTGCCCCTGTGAGGGTGGAGGGCAGCGGGCCAGCCCAGTGCAAGTGGTCTCATGACGGGGAACCTGTGAGCACAGGTGTGCAGGGCCCTGAGTGCAAGGCTGTGCCGGGACCCTTTTGGGGGTCCCACCAGCCGCACGGCTGTCCGTGGTTCTAGCAGTGTGTCCCAAGTCCCTGGTTCATGGGGCGCATGTTCCGAGGGCTGCCATCCAAGAACATCTGCAGACCCGACCAGCCTCTGCACCTTGGTCTGAGCCCTTGGCCCCCCAGGCCTGTCGCTGCTCATTCCCCCACAGCCTCAGGGGCCCCTGAGCAGGCTCCAGACACGCTTACCTGGTCGCTGAGTTGGGGGTTCTAGAATGTCTGCAGCACGCAGCAAGGACAAGTGTGCCCTGCAGAGCCCTGGCTGTCAGTCTATTCACCTGTCTGTGCACCCACTTAAGGACCATGTCCGGTTCATCATGGTGCCCTCAGGCCCCTGGCCCCCCAGACCCCCTGCCCCGGCCCTGGGTGGTGGGATGTTCAAGTCCGAGTGCTGCTGCGGCCAACCCCACACGCCTGTCCTCTCCTGTCCCCAGAGCTGTCTTGTGGCCAGTTTTCAGGGCACAGATCCCTCTGTAGGTCTGTGGCCGGGTCTCAGGGGTGAGGTGCAGTGTGTGTCACCTGCACTGTGGTCCAGGGAACCCCAGAGGGGGGAGGTGTTGCGGCCCAGCCTGGCACCTGCCCACCTTGAGGGTAACCTAGCATTAGCTTGGCAGATGCTGAGCATGGAGGAAGGGGGGGGTTCCTGGGACTATGTGGCCAACATCCCCCATCAGAGTGACACATCAAGGTGGCTGTGGGGGGGCCAGCTATGTGACCCTCCTCCTTCCCCCCAGTTCTCCTGAGAGGCCATAGCTGCTGCTGCTTTTTTTGTTTTTGTTTTAAGAGGTAAAGGGGTTTATTAGATCTCAAAACAATATGGTCTAGAGGAAGGGTGGGCTTTAGGCATGGCTCAATCAGGTGCCATCTCTATTGCTTGGGGATGTTCTTGGTTCTGCCTTTTTCAGGCGTTGGCTTCATCTCCAGGTGATTCACCTTCTGTTGGTTCTTGGAAAGAGAAGACAGGGGTGTTGGTCCCCAGTCACTGGCAGGGATGCTGGGGTGGGGGTGGGGGCAGGAGTAGGGATCCCAGGTGAGAGAGGCCCCGGGGCCCCAGAGCCTCTTCTGTCCTGGCTCATGCTAGAACTCAGCAAGTTTCTGCAACGTGGGCAGCCCTAGTCTGAGAGGTGGGGTGGGCCTTGGCAGTGGTGAGGTGAAGGCTTGGTTCTCATGGGCAGGCCTCCTGAGCAATGACGGAGCATCACTGTGTGCTCTGGAGAGGCAGCCTTTGCCTGGCTCCATTCCTGCATGGCGTCATAACATACCATCAACACTGTTCTTCTGGGAGGGTGCCTGGGGGAGTCCAGCCACTCTGGGACAGACGAGGACTCTCTCTGAGGAAGGAGACAGTAGATAGCTCCACAGGAGGTCCCTGGGACAGGCATTAGGGGTCTAGTCCTCCTGGATTTGGCTGGGCGGCCACTTGTCTCCTGTCTCTCCAGGCCTCCTTTCTCTGAGGGCTGCAGTTGAGCTCTAAGTAGGGGGGGGGGCACCCCTGCAGACAGTGCCCTCTGTCCCCTGAAAGGGAGGAGGCATGTGACCAGCCACACCCTCCTGGAAGTGTAGAGACTGCTGCTTCTCGGGTGGCTGCGCTCAGCCCCCACCTCCACAAGGCCAGGGAGGTTAGTTGTTTCAGACCAGGGGATGTGACCCAGAGGGCTCTCCGGAAGAGAGGCAGGGGATGGGGGCTCCTGGGCTGGCAGTGCCAGCCCACAGTGCTGGTGAGGGGATGGGGCGGGTGTCTGCACAGCCATTTCCAGGCGCCAGCCAGCAGCAAGGGAGTGTCCGAGGCTTTCATCGCTGGCTGCCAGACCTCGCGGCTCACCCTTGCTCAGTCAGGGAGAATTCCCCCAGCCTGCCCTCCCACTGCCGCCGTGAATGCCTCCTTACACAGCCCGAGACAGCATCCAAAGCGGCCCGCCGCCTCCCACCTCCCGAGGAATGCCGGCGCTGGGCCCGCGGGGAGGCCCTTCCCATTGGTTGGCCCTGCCGAGCTTGACTCCCCTGCGCAGCCGGCCGGCCACAGGCTCACCTCCCTTCCCGCCACCGAGCTCGGGGAGAGGAAGCGAGGTGGCCTTTACCCCCGCGCTGGTCAGCCAGGAACGCGGATCCGCGCTTCTCATTCCACCCGCCCGCAGGCTCGAGGGCAGTGGAGGCGAGAAGGGGCGCGCAGGCCGGGGCATCTGGGCGTCGCCGCACCGCTGGGGGCAGGGCTGGGGAGACTCATCCCTGGCAGCGCGAGGCGCGACCGCAGGCGGGGTGCTGGGGCAAGGCCTGGCCGCTCGTCTTCTGCCCCTTCCCCCCCACGGGGCAGACGGCTCCATCAGAAGGGCCGATGCGCCGCTGCCGGTGCTCCTCGTTGGCCAAACCCGAGCCCCGGAGGCAGGCACCGCCACGTGGCTCGAGCCCCAAGGTGCGCCTCTCCCCGGAGCGCCAGGATCCCCCGCTGGTGGGGCGCGCGGTGCCCAGGCCCTCCCGCAGCCCGCGCCCGGGACGTCCTGGAAGCGCCTTTTCACTGCATAGCGAGCGGCCCGCGGGGCCACCTGGGCGATGGGGAGTCGCGAAGTTT
>VBSM01002299.1:196555-212052 GCA_008086735.1 Cheirogaleus medius | reverse complement strand
GATGGGGCTGGGTTGGGCAGCTGGGTTGGCAGGAAGCTCCTGCCCTTTTTCCCCCAAATTCCCCACCTTTCCCCCTTGGAGCGTCTGGAGCCGACCCGTGTGTCTCTAACGTGTGTCCCCTGCCCCCAGATGCCGACCTGACCATCACGGAAGAAGCCGGCGGCTCGGACGGCCGCGGGGAGAGGGCGGAGCTCTACGCGCACGTGGAGGACGGCCTGCTGGGCGGGGAAGCCGGCTACCTGGGCCCGCCCCTCACGCCGGAGAAGGACGACGCGCTGCACCAGGCGACCGCGGTGGCCAACCTGCGCGCGGCGCTCATGAGCAAGAACAGCCTGCTGTCCCTCAAGGCCGACGTGCTGGGGGACGACAGCTCCCTGCTGTTCGAGTACCTGCCCAAGGGCGCCCACGCGCTGTCCCGTAAGTGCGGCCCTGCCCCTGTGGCGCTCAGCGCTGGCTCGTGTGGTCACCGAGGGCTGCTCTATGAGGCCGAGGTCAGGTGGGGTCGCCCCGCAGGCGGTCGGCTCTGGGCAGCAGCACCTCTGACCTCCGGGTTTCGGGCGTGGTGAGGCCACCTCACAGCCTGGACAGGCCCCTCGGGTCCCCTGGGGCCTGCCGGGCTCTGGCTGCACAGGGTGAAGCTGCCATGGGTTGTCAGGGCGACGGGAAGGGGACGGCAAGGGCTCGCTGGGGTGTCTCATGCTCAGATTTGAGAGTCTCAACCTGGAGCCCGTCTGGCTCGAGCGTGCACACGGGGAGTGAACAGACCTGGACCTCGAGCCCTGCTGGGTCTGGGGGGCGGGGGACGGGGTCTCTGCATGCCAGGGGCTGGCACGGCTCCCTCTGCCTGGGGCGGTGTCCTGCCTTCAGGCCGGGATTCCTTCTGCGTTGTGGGGGGATGGGCAGACCTCTGCGAGCAGGAGTCTGGGTGTGCGTCCTTGCTTGGTTTCCATAGAGAACGCCGGTCACGTAGGAGTTTTTAGAAAGGAATTGGGTCTTGTACATAAAACGTAAATGTCTCCGGCTGAATTCTAAGTGGCAAACCCACCCTAGACGTGGCTGAAGGTGCAGCACCTGCCCGGCAGCTGTCACCCGAGACTTCCGTGCCTGGGACACGGGGGTGTTCGGCTCTTACAGTTGAGCCGCCAGGGCTGCCCAGGAGCTGTGTGGCCCCCAGGGCCCCAGCCGTGGCTCCGGCACCGGTTGCGTGGCTGGTGCGCAGCGCAGGTGTGCCTGGGGGGCCTGCTGCTCCCCACGGCGGGGGAGGCGCCCCATTCCGGAGGCCCCGGGTCTGAGCATGCGCTGGGCGGTGTGGATGTGGCGTTTCGCGCGAAGACTGTAGTCGCCTGTGACGTTGGGGACGGGGGAAGCATGCCTTTGTTCTGATTTTTATGCTGTATTTTGACAACTCTATTTGCGTGAGACCTGAAATGTTTTCTCGCGTTTCTGTACCGGCGTGAGTAGAGACGCGAACCGTCCATGGCTAATAAAGACCGCGGTGGAAATCACGCTCACGTTCTCTTCATTTCCACGTGTGGAGTTGAGGGCTGTTGCCGGGTGACAGGACAGGGACGAGTTGCTGGGCACTGGGCACGCGTTTGAACATCTTCTTAAAACATCTGAAAATGGGGATAGCTCCACTTGCACTGCTGTGAATTTAAAACCAAGTAACGTCTCTAAAACACAGGACGCAAGAGAGGAAAGCGTGCCTGATACACGTTCCAATGTCAGTCTCTCTCGCTTCGCAAATGCAAAAACGTACTTGTTGGCAGGAATTGTGGATTTGTTGAGGCCCCAGGGTGTCGGGATGACTCAGGCAGCTCCTGGCACTCGGGTCTCGGCGAGGGCGTGACAGGTTGGGCTGAGGGTGCCGGGCCAGGCAGGGGCTGCGGCCCGAGGCCTGCGCCTGGCCATGGGGGTGGGGCGGCTCCGCGTCCTGACCCTGCTCTGACTGCTTTCTCGTGCTGCGGGGGTTTGGGTGTCTGCTCTGTTTCTAAGGCTTTTAGGCCGTGTGATAACCTCCTCGCAGGCAGGGCTATTACAACGACCGCTCTGTGGTGCCTGGGTCTGACCGAGACATCTCTGTCCCGAAGAGTGGCTGTGAAATTGGGGGGAAATGATCTGTTTGTGCTTTTCTGCCATGAGTTTGTGCTGGGAACCATGCAAAGATGGGGAGGGTGCGATTAGCCCAAAGCCGCAGATTTCACCCCCTGCATGGCCGGGCCGTGGGTCTGACCCTGGGGTCCAGGAGGTGAAAACTCCGATCCAGCCTCTGCTGTCCCCGTGGCTTCTCCCCTGTCCTCCTCTGGGTCCTCTGTTCTGGTCCCGCCGGGCAGGGGCTGTCGTGCTCCCTGTCCTCTAGAAGGGCTGGTTGCTCTGTGCACCCAGAACAGCCTCACACCGGGCCAGGGCCTCGCTCCCCAGCCTCCCTCCCACCCTTCTGTGGGGAGCGGAGGAGACTCGAGCTCTGAACGGCAGTTGGAGCAGCGCCAGCCCCCCGCGCTGGGCTTCCAGGGGCCGCAGGGCCGGGCTGGCCTGTGCCACGTGTCCTGACTGGCGGCCTCCCCGTGCTGGTTGCTGGCGATCAGCCTTCCCCAGAGCAGAATCTTGCGCTAGGGTGACTCGGGGTGCCCGTCGCACACATCCCAGGGACATGGCACGCTGTTGCGGAAACAAGAGGGAGACACCAGCGTGCCGTGGCTTGGGGTCTGGTGGCAGCGCCATGTCGCGGGGGCTGCGTTGGGTCCCAGCTGCGCCCCAACGCTCCCTGGGCTCCAGCGCACGTAGGTGTGTGACCGAGTCCGGTCACGGCAGTCCTGCACAAGAGCGGGAGAGCAGCCACGGGGTTCCGATTGAGAGAACCATCAAACATGCAGGCGATGCACCAAGAAGACAGAGCAGCCTTTGGGGCTGGTTCCGGAACATTCTAGAAAAACTGAAATAGTCTCCTTATTTTTATAGGACTGATGATATTGGCTTGGCTACTAAGTTCCACAGATGGTGGTCTCGTGACTAGCTCGTCAGTCCTCTAAATGAGTTCTCTGGGAGAGGACGCTTTGTACCTCTTGTCCTGATTCGGCTTAAGGTGATTCTCTTTGACTTTGTTGCTTTCTCAGCCGTAGGCTGACGTCCCCCCTGTCGGCAGTCACTGCGCCCCGAGTGGACACTGTGGTGTGTTGCTCTGGCTCAGGACGAGGCTGCCGTGTGTGGGGTACGTGGATCCTTCGGGGGCCTTGACCCTCCACCGCCCCCCTGGGCCTGAGCACAGGCCGCCATCGGACTTCACAGGCACTGCCCGAGATAAACCAGCCGGCCCCAGCGCAGGGCCGGTCCCCTACAACCGTGGTGCCCTGTGGCACCTGCGACCACCATTGGTGAGAAGCCTCACCCCAGGCTTCAGGGCGATTTCTCGCCTTGTTGCTATTTTTGAAGAAGAATTGATGTTTCCGCTAATGGTTCTGGGCGGAGCTGTGCTGCCTCACGGGGAAAAGACGCCGGCTCCCTGGTCCTTCCGGGAAGGGCTGCGTGCGGCGTCTGTCGGTGCAGTTGGGCCGTGGGGCCGGGAGCAGCCAGCTGTGACCCGTCCCTCTGCGAGGCCACCCAGACGTCCAGCAGGTGTCTGCACAGGATAGTCACAGCTTGTTTTTGTTTGGGCTGCGGTTGAAAGCATGTTTCTCTGTGGTGCTTAAAAAAAATGAATCAAGGACTTTCGCTTGATTCTGGATGGATGCTGGAATTTTAAACAGTTTCTGACGAGAGGGCGTTTGGTGGAAACATTTTTGCACTTTTAGATAAACCCCAGGCTGGCGTGTCTCCACGTGCTCATCAGAAGGTCGTCTCTCAAGTTCGAGGTGTGTGTGCTCCGACCTTCTGTGCTGGGACCCTCTGCTGAAAGCATTTGGCTCCTGGGAGAGACGCCGCCCCAGACACTCCTCGTGTAGAGACCCTGGTGTCCAGGGCTGGCCAGGCTGGAAAAGCACCGGAGGCTGCCCCAGCAGACCCGGCGGCGTCACCGACCACGCACCCGCCACTCCTCGCAGGAAGATGGACTGTGATCTGAAGCTGCCAACCCCGCCGGCTGGTGTCCGTCCCGTGGGTGAGACTCCTTTCCTGTGTTCCCAGGACGCTGACCACGGAGCTGAAGCCCCTCCACCCTCCTTCCCACTCAGAGCCGCAGGACGGTCTCTGGGGAGTCGCCGGACCGAGCCCAGGGCGCCGGCGCTGCCTCCCCGAGCCCAGGTAAGACGCGAGGGCGGCCAGCCACGTCTGCGCAGCCCGGCCACGCGCTCCGGGAGACAGCGCTGCCGGCGCCGTGAGCATAGCGCCCACGACACCGTGTGCTCTTGGCCGCGTCCCAGATGCGCCTAGAAGGAGCCTCCTCATGGGTCTCTGCGGCCCCCAATTCCCCATGCAGCCCCTTCCCCACGCCCAGCCGACCGGCACAGAGAGAGCCCACTTTGGGTTGGTGCATTAATAATAATGGTTTTGCTTCCCTAGCAGCGTGTTGTGTGAAGTTAAATTGGTTTTCATATTTTAAACTAAAATATTTCTCTGAAATTTCTTTGAGGAATTTTTTTCCTTTGGTGTAAAGACACTGACGCTGAGCAGTGTTGGCCGGGCCATCGCGTGTTTCTGGCTGTCCCCCTACTCGAAAGCCACCGCCCCGGCTGGGCCCCACAGAGCTGGAGGAAAATGAGCTTCCTCTTCCTGTTCTTAAAGTCACGGGGTTGTTACATAAAGACAGCTCTGCTGGCCGGGCGCCGCGGCTCGTGCCCGTGATCCCAGCACTTTGGGAGGCCAAGGGGGAAGGATGGCTGAGGCCAGGAGTTTGAGACCAGCCTGGGCAACATAGTGAGACCCCCGTCTCTACCAGAAAAAGAAAGAAAGAAAGGTCTGCTAGGTTAGTATGCCTCCCTGAAGAAAAAAAAAATCCTTTTAAGATGTTAATCACATATTTCAGATTTTGAAATTAATTAATTGCGATTCCTGTGTGAGTCATTTCTAACAGGATCGTTTTGGTGAGGGTGTCAGTGTTCTGTTAATGCTGGTTTTTCTTTCAGTGTCTGTTCATGGAGAACTAATTATAACCTTCCTTTCCAGATGGCCAGTGGCGCGTTGTCTTGGTAGCGATTGGACAGGGTCCCAGGTGAGTAAGAGGTGACAAAACGTATCAGTCTTGCCTGATTTTAACCCACCCCGATGGGCTGTAACTCGTCTGTCTCTGGTTCTAGATCGACACCTCTCCTGCCATGGAGACCTGGCCTGGGCCGTCCTCCCTTGGAACGGGCTCCTGCTGGCCGCTGGGTGGGTTTCCGCAGGGCCGTGGCCTATCCAGGATGCCCGAGGAGCCTCCTCTCTGCACCTCCGTGGCCAGCGTCCCTCCCGCAGGCCTGGACGGACTCACCCGGTCTCGGATGGCTGGGCCTCACCCCGAGCTCCTCGGGCTCTGGCAGCTTTGCCCTGAAGTGGGCTGAGGAGCCCCCCGAAGAAAACGTCCTTGTGGGAGCAGAAAGGCGCCTCCCCCACACTCAGTGGTTTTGAGGCGGACGGAACTGACCAGGCGCCTTTTGTCAACGTGCTGGAACAGACGTCCTCATTTGCCTCGAGACTGCAGCCAGGGCCTTGCTGTTTAGGGCCAGGTGGCCACCTGGGTGCAGCTGGCCCAGGCGCAAGAACTTCTGAGAGCGCAGAAGTAGGCGGGGGAGCGGGTGCTTGCGGGGCTGCGCTGGGGGCCGCGGGGAGCTGGTCAGTGTGCCTTCGACGCCGGCTGCCAGGTGAAGGTGCCCAGCTGGTGGCAGGTGGCACGGGGGTACCTCCAGCTTCTAGGTGGCAGGGTTTAGACGGACGGGGCCCATGCGGGATTGCCAATGTGGGGGCAGAGAAACACAGCACCGTCCGTGGAAGTGGGGCCAAGTAGCTCTGACCCAGCTGCTTTCTAGAAAGATCTGAGGACAAAGAGGAAGTGCCCCATGTGTGTATTTCTCCAAGCAAAATCACCAGAACCTGCTTATTTCCAGAAGGAACGCCTTGTGTTTGCTACCGTCCGACTTCCCTGGGCACGTGGGGTGCAGTGGCAGCTATTTCCTAGCGCGGGTCGTTGTGCGCTTGGGGGCTCAGGAAGGAGACGGGCATCCCCACTCCAGGTTCCGGGTACCCAGACGCACCGTCTCCCGGGTGGGCAGGTGTCGGGGGGAAGGCGCTTCCAGACGGGGCGCCCCATCCACCGCGGCCAGTCCCGTCTACCTGCCCCTTCCTCCGTCGCCCAAGTCTTATGGTCACGAAGTGAATCTTGGGAGATGGAGAGAAGTTGGGTTTTGGAGAGGCTCGGGATATCGCCGCCAATATCCCAGCCACGCTCCGGAGGCATCTGCGCGAGTTGAAAGCCCCGTCGATGCGGGTCACCTCTTCTGAGCCCGCAGACGCCTTATCAGTTTATGTCAGTGCCTATTTGAGTTGAACGTGACGTCTAGAGAAGAGGACGCTTTTCTTTCTTTTTCTGTTGGTCGCAGTGGGATCTTTCAGCTGTCGGGTCTCGGATACGCATGCAGACCGGGGCGCGGCGCGCCAGAGTGTGCGGAAGGCGTCGGTCCGTCCGCTTGTGGGATCATCCCGGGATGGTCCGAGGTCACGGGCGGAGTGCCACGGCGCTGTCGAGGGAGGAGGCGGCAGGGGCTGGGTAGCGGCTCGGCCTTTTGTCTCCTGGGGGGAGGCAGGTGCACCTGTTGGGGGGAGGCTGCTCCGGGAGCCACGGGAGACCACGCTGGGGAGACGCTCTGCACTGTTGCGATGAAAGGGTTTGGTTAATTTTAGAAAATAATTTAAAAACTGTAGACAAGTTCCGTAGGACCTAAAAGAAATAGGTTTGTGGCAGAGGGCAAAATGATCGGGTTGTAAGAAACGCTTTAGAATAGGTAGCTGTCCCGTTTCATTCTCACATCTGATGTTGTTTCCCCTGAAACCACAGAGCCATGGCACACACAGGATTTTTAGCCGGTTCATTTAAGTATTTGATCTCTTATAGCTTGTTGAATTTGTCATTGAAGCATTGTGGCTCAGGGATTGACTTTAGAGAAGTTTTTAAAAAATATTTATCTCTTTTTTCTTTATTTATTTTTTATTTAATTTTTTCTTTTCTTTTTAGCGCTACTGACAGCTGAAACATTTATTAATATATGACATTAATCTCTCCTGAAAACAGAATTTTAGTAATAAAAGGTTGGTTCTTTATTTAGGTCTATTTATTGCCACAAAACTTGCCCCATCTCTACAAATTCGTTTTAGGTTTCTTGGTGTATTTACCGTTTTCTCAAGCCGTGAATGGGTGGGCTCACAGACTTGGGCATCGGTCGGTGTGTGTCCGTTTGTGTTTATAGAAATTGAGACTTCCACTCACCGGGGGATATTGATTTACTGATGTAGACTGTATTTAAGATATATAATGCAGTCTTGATCGTTGTCAGTTTGACAGCTCGTCAGGTGCGGAGGAAAAAGCATTATTTGTTTCAAAGAAACCTTTTTTTGAAGGTGGAGGCTTTTAAGAGAATTGTAATGTATACAAAAGAATCAAGTAGAAAGAAGAATCAACTGAAAATACAATTTCTGAAATTAAGAATTCTTTGGGTAGTCTAATAGTCTGGACACAGCAGAGGGTGGGGTCAGTGAGCTGGAAGACGGGTCCGGGGGAAATGCTCACGGCAAAGCTCAAGTGGGAAGAAAGTGGGGAAAAAGGCAAAGAGACGCCGAACGTGTTGAAATGTGTACCGCAGGTGATTGAAGTTCCAGGAGAGAACGGAGAGAAGTCAGAACCGAAGCAACATCTGGAGAGACAGCAGCTGAGAACTGGAATCAAAACGGATGAGAGACACCAGCCCACTGACCGGGGCATGTGGCCAGCCTGGGCCGGCACCCCACCACTGCCACCGCAGCCGGGATGAAGGTCTAGGCCAGGGGTCTTCAAACTTTTTAAACAGGGGGCCAGTTCACTGGCCCTCAGACTGTTGGAGGGCCGGACTATAGTTTAAAAAAACTACGAACAAATTCCTATGCACACTGCACATATCTTATTTTGAAGTAAAAAAACAAACAGGCAAAAACACCTGCATGTGGCCCGCGGGCCGTAGTTTGAGGACGCCTGGTCTAGCACACGGTGGCCACGCTTCCAAACCTAGGTGTACTGTTGAAAAGTAACAATAACAGAAAAAGAAAAAACCAAACTATCGAAAATGACAAAGAAAAATACTAAAAGCAGGCAGAGGAAAAACGCTTTATGTTCAGAGGAGCAGCCCCGAGACGGATGAACCGACGACTGACTTTCCACAGAGACAAACGGCGGGAGCTGGAAGACAGTGAGTGGCGTCGTTGTGCTGTAAGGAAAAATTGCCAGCCCAGGGTTCTTTTTTTCCTTTTTGAGGTGGGGTCTCTCCATCGTCGTCCAGGCTGGAGTGTAGTGGTGTCATCACAGCTCACTGCAGCCTTAAACTCTGGGGCCCAAGCATCCTCCCACCTCAGTCTCCCTAGTAGCTGGGACTATGGGTGTACACCACCACGCCAGCTAACTTTTCAGTGTTTTGTAGAGATGGGGTCTTGCTATGTTGCCCAGGCTGGTCTCAAACTCCTGGCCTCAAGCCATCCTCCCGCTGCCTCGGCCTCCCAAAGTGCTGGGATTACCGGCGTGAGACACTGCGCCTGGCTCTAACTTGGAATTCTACACCCGGCAAAAATGCTCTTTACAATTTACGGCTATGTAAGCAAATTATCATATAAACAAAACCAAGAAAAGTCATTGGCAGTTAACAAGAATTACTAAAAGTTGTTCTTTAAGCTGACAAAAAAGTATCCCAGATGGAGGCACAAAACCAAAGGAATGCAAAGCACCAGAAAGGGTGACCGTGTGAGCAAATATAAAAGAATCTTGATGGCTTAAAGCCACTGTTACAATTTTTGTGGGTTTTTAACATAAACAGAAGTAAAACATGAGACCGTGATCGCTCGCCAGGTAGGTGAGTGTGCGGCTGCCGTGTGGCTCCGTGGTCTCTGTGTGGTCACATGGACAGAGAGCAGAATAGGAAAATGATGTGCAACTCGAACACTTACTGAAAAAAATGGGAAAACACTTGATAAATTTGAAGGAAGGCAAGAAAGGAGGGAGAAGGAACAAAAAAAACGAAAGGACAGTAGGAAGCGAATCGCAGACGGTGAACTTAAACCGGCTGTGTTGGTGCAACTACACTGTCATCAGGGACTGGGCGCTCCAGTAACAAAGACCATCAGCCTGTTTTTAACACGTTTCACACCACATGGAAATCTCTAAGACATACGCCAGGGACCGCACGTTTTTGGGCAAGCTGCACGTTATTTAAATTATCATAACTACAGATCATAATGCACTTTAGGTGTTGTTTTTCAATAATTATAACATTTTTATTTACAAAAACAATTAAACAACTAATTAAACAATTAAAGTTCCTAGTACTTTTTAATGTATGGTACTGAGTAAAACATTTTCCTCTATGAAGAGGGACCAAACAAAATTTTCATAACTATCTAGATTCCCTCCTTTTTCCATGGGCGGCACAAACTCTGCAGGCTCTCGTAGGAAATTTTTTCTTTCCACTCGCTGGAATGCACGTAGGTTCATGCTGCTTCATATCACCTGACAACCTTTTGGGTGGATCTTTACGAGGTGCTCTCCTTGCACCCCCAGGGGAAGGGCTGGGCAGATTCGTCTCTGGTTCCGGAGAGCCTTTATTATTGTCATCCCTTATCCAGTCTCTCGCCACCGATAGCAGAAACTGTTTCTACTTCATTTTTGCTTGTGGATTGAGGATGTTGTACACTCTAAATGAATTGAAAAGTCCACAGTTTATAAGGGACAGCACTACTTTTTTTGTCCATTTCATTGTTTTCCTCAGAATGGAACAACACGAAAGGAATCGATCCGCACGGTCAACGCCTTTCATGTGGGCATTGTATTCCTTGATGCAGGCAGGTTTGACAATATTCTCTCCCGTTTTTCTATTTTTTTTTCCTGTTGTCGAAGACAGAAGTGTCATGGATCGTTGATATCATTCAGACAACCCGCTTGTCTTTCCATGCTAGGAGAAGAATATCACCTTTTCTGGAAAATATTATGTCACCTTTCTTCATTCTTGATGTTTTCATTTTCAAATTTGGCGGTAAACCTCTACTCTCCCTAATGGACAAGACAGTGTGTTGACATCTAAGGTCCGTAACAGATGGCGCGCGAAACACAAGAAAACTCGTGAGCGGTACGAAAGGTGTTAAAAACAATTTGTTTACAGATGACATACTTTGTGGATAAGGACACAGAAAGGCTTAAAACAAAAAGGTAAACCAAGCAGACGCTGACCTAAAGAATGTCCGTATAGCGAGGTTAACATCCGAGTAAACTTTGAGAAGTGTCACTCAGGAGGGAATTGTGCGATAATAAACGGGCCAGTTCCGTAGTGAACGCAACACTCCTGCACACGTGTGTGCTTCCAACAGCTCAGCTTTAAAATACACAAAGCAAAAGCTGTCAGAACCACAGTGATGGCGGTCCACAGTTGTGATTGGGGTTTTGAACACTCTTCTCTCAGTGATTGATGGAGCAGCAGACACAATCTCAGTAGGGTGGAGAATAAATGCTATAGTTTTCAAATGTTACACAAACCTCGAATTCCTGGAATGAGCCCCTCTGGCCACAAGCCGTTATTTTCTGTAAGGTTAGATTCCACTTGCTACTGTCTTGTTGAAGAGCCTCGCGGCTTCGTCCACAGAGATGCCGGCCTGTGACAGCACAATTAGCCTGATTTGAACATTGTGCCAAACAAGTGCAGAACGTTCCAGATGGATGGGAAGCGTCTACCAGACAGACCAGCCGGGCCGTGAGGCAGGCCCAGCAGATACCAAAGGGCTGTGCGCTCTCGCCGGAAATCAGTGACAGGAAGATTTCCGGCGAGACTCCTACGTAACCCATAAGGCAAATAAGTCACAGTGAGAATGATGGGATATTTTTAACCGAATAATAATGAAAATACACCCTATCGAAAGTTTTAGGCCACATTCAAAGCAGTGTTTAAAGGAAACTGATAGCTCTAATTGCACTATGATTAGGAAAGAAGAAAGGTTCTAAGTTTCTCTGTCAGGAAGTGAGAAAAAGAGCAGCAAATTCAAGCTAAAGAAAGCAGAAGGCGGGACATGAAGCACAGATACTGATGAAATAGACAAGCAGATCCCAGCACTCTGGGAGGCCGAGGCGGGAGGATTGTCTGAGCTCAGGAGTTCGAGACCAGCCTGAGCAAGAACGAGACCCCATCTCTACTATAAAAGAATAGAAAGAAATTAGCCAAACAACTAAAATTAGAAAAAAATTAGCTAGGTATGGTGGTGCGTGCCTGTAGTCCCAGCTACTCGGGAGGCTGAGGCAGGAGGATCGCTTGAGCCCAGGAGTTTGAGGTTGCTGTGAGCTAGGCTGATGCCACGGCACTCTAGCCTGGGCAACGGAGTGAGACTCTGTCTCATAAAAAAAAAGAAAGAAAGAAATAGACAAGCAGACCCAAGTGAACAATGCCAAAAGCTCAGTGTTGGAAAGATGAGTAAATCCAGAAACTCCTGTGAAAAGTGACCGACTAAAAGAGAGGAAAGCACTAATTACCAAAAACAGTTACAGAAAGAGATCATTGCTCGGAGTCTGCAGATGCTGGAAAGATAATAAGAATATTATAAACGATGTCCTCCAGGGTCTCTAAGGTCCCAAATGTCAGCATCAGACACAGGAAGCAGACGCCACGGCTCACACAGATGGCTGCGCTGATCTCGGAGAGAGCGGAGAAGTCGGGGGGCTCACAGACACCGGCGTTCGTGGAGCTGCATGGTGGGGACGCCGGGGTACCGCGCAAGGACGGAGAAGCAGGCGTGGTGCGTGTGCCACCAAGATATGCTGAGGTCCCCGCTGCAGGTCCGCGGGGTGGGTGGTTCCACAGAGAACTCCAAATGGGGAACCTTGGTCCTGGCCTCTCACCAATCACAAAAATTAACACGGGCTGAACCGTGAGCCCTAGAAAACCGTTTGGCAGTATCTGCAAAAGCCAAACACGTGAGTGCCTTTCTGTGACCCAGAAACCCCTTTCGTGTGATGTGCGTCAGATGTGGCCGTGTGTGTCCACGGAGAGACACACGTGGAAGCTGTCTGGTCCCCACTGTCCAGTGGGTGCACACTGGGGTTGCGGGTTGGGCACATCGTGGCTCCGTGGTTCTGTGCGGTGGTGGACAGGGACCAGCACGCCCGCAGGCAGCAACGTGGGCGAGGCTGAGTGAATGAGGCCACACGTGAGCACACGCACCTCACATAGACAGAGCTCCAGGACCGAAAAACACACATGTGGTGACCGAGGACAGAGCAGTCCTTGCCCTTGAGGGGTTATTGACCAGGAGAGGGTCAAAAGTTCTCTCAAGCGTGCTACACATGTGCAGTGTCTTGGCCGGGTGCGGTGGCTCACGCCTGTAATCCTAGCACTCTGGGAGGCCGAGGTGGGAGGATCACTCAAGATCAGGAGTTCGAAACCAGCTTGAGCAAGAGCGAGACCCTGTCTCTACTAAAAATAGAAATAAATTAATTGGCCAACTAAAAATACATAGAAAAAATTAGCTGCACATGGTGGTGCATGCCTGTAGTCCCAGCTACTTGGGAGGCTGAGGCAGAAGGATTGCTTGAGCCCAAGAGTTTGAGGTTGCTGTGAGCTAGGCTGACGCCACGGCACTCTAGCCTGGGGCAACAGAGTGAGACTCTGCCTCAAAAAAAAAAAAATTTGCAGTGTCTTGATTTAAGCAATGGCATGCAGATATGTATGTAGGTAAAAGTTTGTTGAGCTATCTGTTTAAGATATTTGCACTTTCTGTAAAATTAAAAAACTTTTTGAAAATATTTTGGACACATGATAATTTCACCATATTCTAACACAAAATAAATGACAGCCTAATAAAGTTATAAATGGAAAAAACCAAGTATAGCTCATGTTTGGATCCATTTCTGGAATAATCTTTCAAAAATTACATTTGGACCAGTGGAGCATCCAGGATGTTTCCATGACTAGACTCTGGAGACAGCAGCTCCCTCCCCATCCATTCGGTTTGCTGGTGGTTTCTTGCAGTCTGACGCTGTCATGAGAAAGTTCTGGAGTTCTCACCTGTGCTGCAGCTATTTGTGAGGCCGGTCCTCCCTCGGCCAGGAGCTCGCTGTGCTGGGACAGAGGGGATGGAGGCAGGGCTGAGCTTGGTGGCGTGAGAGGCCGAGGGCAGCTGGGGTGCAGGGAGGGATGAGAACCTGCTTTTCCTGGGCTCGAGGCGCTCCTGGGTCTCGTGGGAACTGCTGGCCGTGTTTTCATAGATACAGTTGTTTTCATAGATACAATTCTGCAACATTGTAGCCAAATCTCACTGCGCTTCACATTTCAGATACTCTGATGCCAGATTTTGTAACTCTGCTTCTAGGTTCTTCCTTAGGGAGCTTGCCTCGTTCCTCCTGAGAACACTCGGTTCCTGGCAGAAAGGTTCAGTGTTTGGGACAGATTGGCGGAGGAGCGCCAGTTTCAATTTGATGATCTTTGTGCTTTTTCGTTTAATTAATCTTTTACTATATGGATTTTTAGGGGCTTATTAGTTTTTGTGAGAATGATGTTCAAAAATTTTCTAAGATATATGGACCGTAAATCACAAATAATTTATGGGAGATGTTTCTAATAAGAAAATATTTTAATAGTAACGGCCAGTGAAAATTTCCCTCTGCAATCATCGTGGTAATTAAATGTCATGGGTTGAATGGTGACCTCTGGCCCTCCCCAAAACGTATGTCCATGCCCTGATCCTGAAACCTGTGAATTTGACCCTACTTGGAAAAGGGGTCTTTGCAGATGTGGCCAAATGAAGGATCTCAGTGAGACCCTCCTGGGTTCTCCAGGTGGGCCTTGAACCCAGTGACAAATGTCCTCGTAAGAGACAGAAGAGGAAAAGACAGACACACAGAGGGGAAGGCCCCGTGGAGACAGGCAGAGACGGGAGTGACGCGGACACACGCCGGGTGCCTGGAGCCCCCTGAAACTGGAAGAGGCAGAAAGGCCCCCAGAGCCAAGGGAGCGAGCACAGCCCCGTGCCGCCCTCCCTGCCCTCACACTGGGACCTCCAGGACCGTGAGAGAATGAGTTTATGTTGTTTCGAGCTGCGCAGCCTGTGACACTCTGTTACGGCAGCGATAGCGCAATATGACGTCAAGGAAACACGGAACGTGTCCTTGCACGGCGGCTTCAGAACGTGCGAGTTGTGGATGTGCAGCTGCGTCCCTGCCCCGGCATCTCACTCGCTTGGGGACAGGTCCCAGCAATGACAATGAGTCACGCTCATGTCCACTGTACAGTGTTTTTCTAGGAAAAAATACAGGGTCTCTGTACAGTAAGCATTTATTTAGCATGTAGGTCTGAATTATTAAATAGAGATGGCTGAATATACGATGATTCAAAATTTTAATGTTCATGGTTGTAGAAGCAGAGTAGAAACCACGAGTGAATGTGCTCTCAAATAAGTTGTTTTAAATAAAATAATCTAAAAACTCACGTCCTTGTTCTCCTGTCCCTCTTAGAACATGCGGAGCGTTTGCTCCATTGGGTGCGGAAATATGAAAACCGGGAACGATCCGGCCAAGCGTGCCATCGGGGTGCGGGGCGTGGCGGGCAAGAGGAGGGCGCGCCTGCTGCCCGGTCTGCGCAGACCCGAGTTGGGCAGAGTGTGGCCGTCTGAGGAAGGACGAGGAAGGGCTTATGTTTCCTCCCCAGGAGTGGCCGGGCCAGCCGTGTGCTGCGCAGACTGTCCTGCGTCCCGCTGGTCACCGCTGCCCTGCCGGCTGGCGCCTCGTGGCTGCCGTCGGGCTCTGGTCTAACCGAGCAGCGTTCCGGCAGGTGCCGCGCAGCCTCGGTGGGACCTGCCGTTTGGGAGGGCCTCTCGTGGCGTGTGCCCGTCTGCCGTGGCAGACCCTGCACGGGTGTGGGGGGGGGCGTGTGCGCCACTTCTCAGACTCACCTCGGGCGGCGGGAGACGGGCGCGGAGTCGCCTGTGGGGCCTCACGGCCTCGTTCGCAGGCGAAGACGGAAACGGCGTAAATGCTCAGCAGGAGGACCTACTGGTGTATCCCAACATTTAAAAGGGCCTATTTAATAGACTACGGGATATTCAAACATTTAAAACCTGTGTGGTTGAAAATCGTGGCGTAAAAAGGCGGTCACAGTACGTTCAGTGGAAGATGTTCCGTGCAGCGGCGTGCGCCTCGTGATTCCAGAGTGAGGCGCGCTCGGCGCGTGAGCGTGGACGGGCTCGCGGCGGGTTTCACGGGGTCCCGCTGGTGTTGCCAGGCCCTTGGCGCCGCTACTCTGTGCTCTGCGGGAGGCGCATGGATCGCCGCGTCTGGAGCCGGAGCCCGCAGAGCAGCACCGGGGGTGACGGGGCCTGGGTTT
>VBSM01002299.1:162642-188967 GCA_008086735.1 Cheirogaleus medius | reverse complement strand
ACCCCTCCCACCCCTTATGTAACACCAGGGCTGGGTGGTGGAGCCCTCCCGGGGAGTTCAGGGCCCAAGTCCCACCCTGGGCAGCCACCCGGCCGGCCGCTGCACCGCCCCCTCGTACAGACTTGGCCTGGAAACGCCAGCGCGAGCTCCGCCTTCCTCTCCCCGCCCGGCTCCGGAGTCGGACCAGCGGGAGCCCGCTCCCTAGGCCACAAGGGACATCTCTAATCCTTCCAGAGAACCCCGGCCCCGACCCTCCCCCCCCAGCTTTCAAGAAGGGCAGACTGTGAGGCACGGCCGTATTCATCTCCTGCGATGCGCTTTATTTAGACGCGGGTCTCCTCCCGGGCCGGGAGGCCAGGGCTGTCAGAGCAGCTCGCAGGTCTGGGACCGCACAGCCCTGCAGCCCTGAGGTCTGGGGTTGGTGCTGTCCGCTGGGGAGGGGGAATGGGCCTCACTGTGGAAGACAGAACGTGGGCGCTTGAGTGTTCCAGGCAGGGAGGGGTTTCCAGCCCCTCCCTGGGCTGAGGCAGGTGGAAGCTGGGTGCCCAGGTGTCCAGCTTATGTCCGCTAATGCTGATGGCCACAGCCGGGGGCTCTGGGCACACGTGGACCCCCATCTCCCGGATGCTCTCGTACACGTTTTCCAGGGGGCCGCTGTCCACACCCAGGCCCCTGAGCGGGAGGGCCTCATAGGCCGAGTCACCCCCCAGGGCTGGAATCGCTCCCCTGCCCTCGGGGTCCAGCGGGGCTGGAGTGGGTCCTGGGTCCCTCCTTTTAGGCTTGCACACCCTGGAGTACAGGATGTCCACCTGGAGCAAGGAAGTGGACGGGAGGTGTCAGCACCATCCACTCTGCAGAGTACCTGCAGCCCCACCCACCATGCCCACCCAGGCCCCCTTTACCTGAAAGGCTGGGGACTCCTTGGCCCTCCCCTGCTGTTCTTGGGAGTCCCGCTCTGTCCCCTTTAGCTTCTGGATGCAGGCGTACTCAGCGACCACAGGGCTGGCTGCCAGGCCAACCCTGGGGAAGGCAGCCAGCCCCACGTTGGAATAGGTGGCCATGGGGCCCATGGCAGGTGTGGCAGCAGGCGGGCCCTGGGGCAGCTCTCGGTGTGGGAAGGCAGAGGTGGCTGCCTGCAGCCTGGGGAGGGCCCTGGACATCTCTGGCCAGTGGGGGCGAAGGAGATCCATGCTGGCAGGCCGCTGGGCTGGGGGTGGGGTCAGGGCAGAGGTCACTCGGGAGCAGGGAGCAAGTCTGGCCCAGGGTCTCGATGCTGTGCAGCAAGCCCCGCTGAGCCGCCCACACCCCACCCTTGGAGACTCTGAGTGGCTCTGCTCACCTCTGCGGCCCTGCGGACCCCCCTGCAGCTCGTGCAGCCTGGTGTCCGACTTGCTGAGGGAGCGGAGCTGCGTCTGTCTCAGCAGTGCCTGGGGGCAAGGCAGGCAGGTAGGTTCCCAGCCGGCCCCACCCTGGCCCCGGGGCAGACAGGCACTCACCGCTTCCGGCCAGGGCCTCCTCGCCCGCTTCCTGGGGGCAAGAGCGTTGTCAGGCCAGGAAGGCAGGTGAGGGCAGGGGTGGTCGGCCTGGGGTCCAAGGCCCAGGGCGGAGGCTCCCGCAGAGATGGGCACACGGACTTGCCTCTAGTCCCTCCCCGGCTGGGCAGTGGAGGGGGGGCCTCAGTTGGCCCTGGAGCAAACCCACGACGGAGGGACGTACCTGCCACAGCCTGTGCACAGCGCCCACAGCCAGAGGAGCAGGGCGCAGCACCCTAGGACCCAGAGGGCAGGAGGGGCCGAGGGCACCCGCAGCCCCATCCTGTGAAGCCAGGGGCCTGGGGGCAGAAGAGAGAGGGGCACTTTGGGCAGGCTGAGGGCACCAGCCCGGCCCCTCCCCCTGTGCTGACTCAGCACAGGAAACCCCACACTCACAGCCCCTCCCTCCCAGAGGCACCCACCTTACCGCCTCTGGCTGGGGCTCCTGGGGAGGTGAGTGGAGGGTGCTCTGCCTGGCCCCATCAGAGCCGGGGAGGGTGACCACAGCAACGGAGCATGGCCAGTGAGGAGGGGCAGGGCAGCTGGGTGCTGGCTAAGGCCAGCTGTGGTCACCAAACCCAAGATCTGGGGAAGCCCCAGGGCCTGCGAGCCCCAGGCCAAACCTCATCGGGGGTCACCCGTGCCCAGGGATGCCCCCCTTATCTCAGGTGGTGCCCCCAAGCCACTCGCTACAGAGCCCAGCACCCCAAGAAGCTGGAAGGGGGGCAGGAGGCAGGAAGGGGCTGCTGTGGGCACTAAATGCCCCCATCCCTCTTCTTCCTGGCTCTCCTACCCTGCCACAGGGTCTGTCCCCTTCCTGGGGGCTGGGCAGAGCTTTTGGGAGTGAGGGACACCCACGACTGGCACAGTCCGGCAGCAGGGATGCAGGAATTGGGGGTGAGAGGGCTGGTCTCTGGAGGTCGATGCCAGTCTGCCCAGACTCAGGGAGTGGAATGCTCTCCCCAAGCGCCCAGCTGCCTAACCTGACCCGGCAGGGCCTGGCCCCCCCAGACCCCAGCCCTCTAATGCTCCAACCTCAGTGGGCACCGAGGTCTTAGGACCTGCCCGGGCTGAAGGCCGGAGCAGGCACTTACCAAGGCCGTGGGCCAGGATCCTCCTCAGCTGTCTGGGGCAAGCCAGGAAGGCCTTTGTGCACTGAGCTCCCACCTCACTTCCTGCCCCTGCGGCTCAGAGCACCTCCCCCGCTGCCTCCCACCCACCTGCCTGGGCCGCCCTCCTGAGTCTAGACTAGACTGAGTCCGTGAGTGTGTGCTTCCAGCCCCGCACTGTTCTGAAAGCCCCGCTAGGTCCTCCCCACACACGGGGAGGCGGGCAGAGCAGGGCACTGGACGGTCAGCGGCCACCGGGCACTGGCGCTTAGTCCCCAGAGCCGTGAGGGCAGCCAGGGCCACCTGCCTCACTAAGTGCTCTCAGCGGCCCGTCAAGGGCCACAGTCGTCCCCACGTCTCACCCACCAGAGCATCACCACGCTCCACCCGTGTGTGGGTGTCAGTCAGCCTGGCGGGGACCCCCAGCTCTGACCCGCCTTGGTCAGAGAAGGGACAATGCTGGCCCTCCTGGGCCCTCCGACCCTGGGCAGGGGTGGCAGCCTCACCCAGGCCCTTCAGGCCCAGCCTGGCTGTAGCCACCTGCGCAGCCCTTTCTCTCCCCAGAGACCCCGCGGCCAGCCGAGTCTCCACGGAATGACACTGCGGCGAAATCGCTTTAATGTCCTGGATAAGGAGATGCCCAGACCCTGGCAGGTAGGCTCGGCAGACAAGTGTCCAGATGTGACCCTGCAGCCCCATCTCCATTCAGCAGTGTCCGCAAGTCCCGGGCCAGCAAGGCCGACCGAGAGGGCTCGCCTGGGAGTGGGCTGGCCCCTCTTCAGGGGCGCCTGAGGTATCGGGGTGACAGCAGGCCTTCCTGAGGGCAGCCCACGCTGGGGTCCCAGGCTCTGTCCATGGTGCTCATGGATCTCTAGAACTCAGTCATCTTCTTGTGGGTGTCAGCCTTCCTCTGCTCCCGCTGCAGGCCCGCCTCCTGAGCCCGGAGCTGCCCCAGCTGCCGCTGGGCTCCTGCCAGCTTCTCCTCCAGCTGGGCTGCTGCCACGCTGTGCCTGGGGAGGGGCGGCCAGTCAGCACTGGCTCCTGCACCACTCCCCTCAGGGCCCCCACTCCCCAGGCCGCTGTGCCCACTGCCGGACGCTTGGGTCTAGTGACCACCCACACTCGTCTCATGGACACAGCCACCTGGGCCCACCCTTTGCCCTGAGCCGGGCCCCACATGTACCGGCCGGCGTTCCGGGCGAGGGCCTCCTGGATGCCCCGGATGTCCCGCTGGGTCCGCTCGATCTTCTCCTCAGTCTGGAAGAGCCGCAGGCTCAGGGCCCGCTTGGCGCTCTTGCTGGCGTGATACATGTCCTTGCTCTTGCTCCCTGGCGTGGCCTCCCCAGCCTCCAGGGCCCCCGAAGCCTGGCCTTGCAGCTTTTCGTTCAGGAAGTCAAACACGTTCCGAGGTGGCGGGCGGCCCCCAGGCCTACCCGCCCTCCCCCGGCACCTGGGGGGCCTGGTGGTGCCAGTCTTGCCGCCCTTGGTCCGCTTCTGCAGGATCTCCGCACACCGGTCCAGCGACTTTCCTCGAGGTAGCACCACGGCGTGGATGGGCTCCACCCGGCCCTCCGCATGCCGGCCCAGGCCTGGGGGAGACACGGGCTGGCACCACGGCTGCTGCAGCAGCACCCCTCCCCGGGCAGCGCGCACTCACCCTTGCCAAACTCGTAGCCCATCTTGGCGAGGAGTCTGGAGCCGATGCCCCGCGTGTGCACCTCCCAGCCCGCGAAGGCGGAGCTGCAGGTCCCGGGGTCCGCAGGGCCCGATTCCACCACTGCAGGAGACAGAGCAGCGGCTCGGCCAGGTCAGAGGTCTGCACGGCGCCTTGGGCTCTGGCCAGTGTCAGCCCAAGAGCTCAGTTACTGGGCAGGGCCCTAATCCCCACACCTAGGGCTCCCCGACAGTCGCCCAGGCCTGCTGTGGGCATGTGACAATGCACAGTGGCCTGCTGCAGCCCCCACCCCTCAGGGCGGCACCAGGGCCCCTCACAGGTCCTCCGCTGCCCTCGTGGAGAGTGGCCAACCCCACCTCCGTGGCTCACTCCTCTCCTCGATCACGTGGACGTGGGGCTTCAGCTACCCCAACTCCCATCACAGACACCTGGGGACACCTCCCAGGCTTGGTTCCAACTGACCTCTCCGAGGGCTGCACACTGCCCCCAGTTCCTACTCCGGAATATTCACCCTGGCTGCCTGCCAGGGCCGCCAGACACCAGGCCCTAAGTCTGGGAGCCACCCGGAGGAGCTGGTCCTTCCTGCACTCTATGTCCACCAACCAGTCACTCCCTGAGATTCCCTTGGTGGCTCCAGCATTGGTGGCCCCTCCCCTCCCGCGGCCATGGCCATGGCCACAGCCTTGCATCAGCGAGACTGTACTTGTTGACTCATTGAAGACAAAGACTGGCCTCTGCGTCCCGGGCCTCTGGATCTGCTCCAGGCCCTTTGCGCGCTCTTATCTCCCCCGCGTCCTGGGGCCCAGCGGCCCTCAGGTGTGCCTCCCCCCTCAGCACAGTAGGCCTCGCAGCAGCCACTTACTCCCCCCCAAAGTCTCGGGGTGACCACCCCCACCTTCCTGGCCTCTGGGCACCGTGAGCTGCTGCCACACCTCGGGCATAGCTGGAGTCATCCACGCCGCCGCCGTCAGAGTCAGAGGACTCTGCAGCCTCCGTGCGCAGTGGGGGCAGGATGCTGTCCCCCTCCACCACAGCCTCCCTCAGCAGCAGCGAGTCGAACTTGACTGTGTAGTAGCCGCTGTCCACATCTGGGGGCAGAGACAAGCTGCAGGTCAGCCCCGGTCGGGAGCCTTGCTGCAAGTCAGGAGCAGGATGCTCAGTTCGGGCCCAGAGCCACAGTCCTGATGCCCAACCCGAAGGAGGCAGGGAGTGGCCACGTGGCAACAACACAAGGGAGGCACGGGAGGTCTCCAGGAAGGGCCCTAGATAGAGCCCTGCGGCTCAGAGACAGTGCCAGCCTCACCAGTGATGCGTGCAGAGTGCCAGAGGCCGTCCTGGTGCTTGGCCAGACACGCAGAGCCGGCCTGCAGGGAGCTCAGGTCTGGGTCCTGGAAGGGGCGTAGTTCATCCAGAGAGACCACCTGCCCGTGGGAGAACCTGCAGAGAGGGCACAGGGGGGCAGTGGCTGAGACGTGGCCCAGCAGGGCAGGTGAGCCCAGGAGCACTGAGCTCATCCACCTGGACACTGCCCTGAAGAGAGACAGATAGGGAGCCAGACAGACACACTGAGGCATACACATGCACTCACACACATATACACATGTACACATATGCACATACATTCACACACACTCACGTATACACATGCACTCACACATGCCACACATACATAAATATGTGCACACATGTTCACACACAAATACACATACGCTGTCATGCACATATACACACATTGACATATGATGTCACACATAAACACATGCACACACTAAACACACATATGCACATACATATATACACTCTTGTGCACTTGCATATACATGTACAGTTGTCCCTTGGTATTCCTGGGAGACGGTTCCAGGACCACCCTCAGATATCAAAGTCCACAGATGCTCAAGTCCCTTATGTGAAATGGTGCAGTATTTGCAGAGAACACCCTCCCGTGTACTCGACATCATCTCTAGGTTACTTGTAACACCTAGCACAAAGTAGATGCTACGTAAATAGTGGTTATATTGTATTTAGGGAATAACAACAAGAAAAACGTTGTTTAGTACAGAAGGAACCATCCTTTTTTTCCCAAACGTTTTCGATCCACGGTTGGTTGAATCCATGAATGTGGAACTCATGGATGCCAAGGGCCAACGGTATACACAACACACATATACACACACGAACACGCTTGCATTTTCTCTCTCAGGACGGACATGGCCACTCCGAGCAGCATCCTGGGTGCGAGGACCAAGGTGGCAGCAGCCTGTGGTGACGGCTGCCAAGGCCCCAGCAGGCAGCAGGTGCGCTGGGTGTGTGGGCGTGTGCTCACACGATCGGGTCCTCCAGTCATAAAAGTGGTGCCTTGGCTTTGAGATACCAGTGAACGAGTAAAATTAAAAACAAAACTGAGACAGAGAGAAGGAAGAGGAAATGTGGGTACAGACGTAGGACTTGCACCTTGAACTCTGCCAAATAAAGACATGAACAGCTCAACCACCCTGTGTGACACTATGGTAGTAGATCTCGTCATTATATGTTTGCCAAAACCCACAGAACACACACCACCAAGAGTGACCCCGATGTTGACCACAGACCTGGGTGCCAGTGACACGTCAGTAGGCTCATGCACGGTGACAAGTGTGTCACACTGGTGCCAGGTGGCCACGTGATGGGGAGGGCTGTGCGTGGGCCAGGGCTGGGGTACCTGGGAAGTCTCTGTGCCATCCCTCAATATTGCTGCGAAACTAAAGCTCCCCTAAAAAAATAAAGCCTGTTTTTTAAAAAATCCGCTAGATGAACTCAACAGATTTGAGATGGCAGAAGAAAAAAGTCAATAGAAATTTTCCAATCTGAAGAATAAAGAGAAAAAAGATGGAAAATAACGAACAGAGCTTCAGAGACCCGCACGCCGGTACCGACCCCCAGCAAGTGTGCGGCAGGAGTCCCGCAGGGAGATGAGAGAGGCATGAAAAGTTATTTGACAAAATGATGGATGAAAATCCCCCAAATTTGATAGAATAAAACATTAACCTATAGATCCAAGAAGCTTACTCAAACCCAAACAGCACAAACGCAAAGAGATCCACACCTGGACACACCACAAACTACTAATGGCCAAAGATAGAGAAAATCTGGAAAGATGCAAGAGAAAACAGTTTTTTCAACGTACAAGAAAACAGCAGTTTGACTGACAGATGACGTCTCGTCGGAAACAACGGCGCCAGAAGAGAGCTGGATGACACTTTAAAATGCACGTTGTAAGTGTGGGGCTGAGGAAAGAGCTACTTAAGGGAAAGAGCAACCACTAAGAAAACATAACATAAAAAAGTACAGCTAAAAAATGTTAATAACAGAGATGGATGTCACTAGAAGTAGAGTAGGCAGATCCAAGAATCCATTTCTCCACTAAAGCAACAATTAAGCTGTCAAAAACTGTCATAATCGGGCCCGGTATAGTGGCTCATGCCTGTAATCCTAGCACTTTGGGAGGCTGAGGCAGGAGGATCGCTTGAGGTCAGGAGTTCAAGACCAGCCAGAGGAATATAGCGAGGCCCTGTCTCTACCAAAAAAATAGAAACATTAGCTGGGCATGGTGGCGCAAGCCTACAGTCCCAGCTACTCCGGAGGCTGCGGCAGGAGGATCGCTTGAGCCTAGGAGTTGGAGGCTGCAGTGAGCTATGATGATGCCACCGCACTCTAGCCTGGGCGACAGAGCGAGACCTGTCTCAAAACAAACAACTGCCACAATCAACGTTTTGGAACTCTGGACTCTAACAATGCTTAATGCTTAATGAAGTAAGAAGCTTCTGATTTCAGTACAAGAGAGTTGTGGCACTGAGGCTGCTCTGCCTCCCATCTGCTGTTCCCCGGATCACAGGTGGCCGTGGGAAGGCAACCTGCATGCTTGGCGTGGCTTTGGTACCAGAGGGGATGATACAAACCCTTTCTCAAAGAACTGTGCTTGTGTGTTCTGACCTTGCTGGCGGCCCTCTGAAAGCTTGGCTTGAGGCTGTGCCTTTGCTTCACCTGCTTGGAGCTCCCTTAGTGATGGGCGGCCTCCAGAGGAGCCCTTGTTGAAGGCACATAATGGCACGTGCCACCTGAAGCTGGCCGAGGCTGGGTGACAGGCAGCAAAGCCTGGGGAGGGAGAGGCTGGGGAAAGAGCCACGTAAGAGAACAGGGCTGTGGAACGCTCCCACGTATGGCTGGAGATCCGTGCACATACCCAGGGCTAAACACATGCCCGGGAACACCTGACGCCCAAGCCTTCACCCCTGGCTGATCCTCTGCCACCACGTCAGCAGGAAGCAAAGGCAGAGGAGCGTGGGCACGGCATGACCAGCCATCCTGGGAGTGCCCCAACACAGCGCCAATCTGCAAAGGGCGGATGAGGTGGTTTTTCTTTTTGACTCCAAACATTTAGGGAAATCTCTGTCAAGTCACTAGCTGACCACCAACCTAACAGAACAGAGACTTCCATGAGGACCCATGACAGTATACAGTCTTTACAAAGATAGGTTAGAAAAGTTACTAAACTAAATAGAAAACTACAGCCCACAACAAACAGCAACAATAAACCCAGCAGAGGGCAGAGGCTCTGATTTTCAGAGTAACCACATTATAATATACAAACTGTCCAGGTTTGCAAAGAAACAAAGTATGGTCCATTCGCAGGAAATAAATTAACAGAAAGTATTCACAGACATTTGACATACTAGACAAAGCTTTTAAGTCAAATGTAAATATACTAAAAAAAACTAAAGGAAACCATGCATAATGAACTAGAGAAAACAGAAGAACAATGTCTAACCAAACAGAGAATATTAATACAGTGGAATTATAAACAGGAACCAAGAAATTCTGGAGCTAAAAGGTATAATGACTTTAGTGACAGTTTCACCAGAGGGTTCAACAGCAGATTTGAGCAGGCAGAAGAAAGAAACAGTGAACCGGGAGACAGGTTAACTGAACTTACCCAATATCAGGAGCAGAAACAGAACAGAACGAAAAATGAACAGAGCCCAGGGGACCTGCGGTACATCACCAAGCATACCAGTAAGTATATAGGAGTTCCAGAAGTAGAGGAGAAAGAAGAAGGAGCGGAAATAATATTTGAAGATGTAAAGAACAATGGCTGAAACTGTCCAAATTTGACAAAAGACAAGCATCTACGGATCCAAGAAGTCCAATGAACTCCCAGCTAGTTTATAAATTCCAAGAGATCCAGACTGAGACATATTATAATCAAACTGCTTAAACCCAAAGACTAAGAATCTTTAAAGCAGCAAGACATAAGTGACTAGTTTTGTAGAAACAATCCTCAGCAAGATTAATGGCCAATTTCTTATCAGAAATTATTGAAGTCAGAAGGTAGTGGGATAATATATATTTAAAGTCCTGAGAGAAAGAACTGCCAACCAACAATTTTGTATCTGGTAAACTATCCTTCAAAAATGATCAAGATCCCAGCTATGTGGGAGGCTGAGGCAGGAGGATCACTTAAGTCCAGAAGTTTGAGGTTTTGAGTCTGCAGTACACACCTGTGAATAGCTATTGCACTCCAGCCTGGGCAACAGAGTGAGACCCTGTCTCTAAAAGATGGAGAAATTAAGATATTCCCATACAAACAAAAGCTGAGGGAGTTCACAGCTAGTAGACCTGCCCTACAAGAAACACTAAAAGGGGGCCAAGGCGTGGTGGCTCACGCCTGTAATCCTAGCACTCTGGGAGGCCGAGGCCCGAGGATTGCTTGAGCTCAGGAGTTCGAGACCAGCCTGAGCAAGAGTGACACCCTGTCTCTACTATAAATAGAAACAAATTAGCCAAACAACTTAAAAATAGAAAAAACTTAGCCGGGTATGGTGGTGCGTCCCTGTAGTCCCAGCTACTCGGGAGGCTGAGGCAGGAGGATCGCTTGAGCCCAGGAGTTTGAGGTTGCTGTGAACTAGGCTGACGCCATGGCACTCTAGCCCGGGCAACAGAGTGAGACTCTGTCTCCAAAAAAAAAAAGAAAGAAAGAAATACTAAAAATAAGTCCTTTAGGTTGAAAGGAAAGTATGCTAGACAATAACGTAAGCCATATGAACACTAATAAAGGTAACTACGTAGGTAAATATAAAAACCAGTATTATTACATTTTTAGTTTGTAACTCATCTTTTTTCCTACATGATATAAAAGACACATGCATAAAGCAATAATCATAATCAGTATTTCTGGACACACTTATAAAGTTATAATTTTTAACAGCAACAATATAAGGGGGCAGAGCGGTATAGGAGCAGAGTTTTTTAATACTACTGAAGCTAAGTTGCACTGATTCAAACCAGATTGCTACAAAAGTAGCAATATTCCCAAAGTGATCATTAATAACTGAAAAAATATGCAGAAAAAGAAAAGAAGAGAATCAAAATAAAAGACTAGAAAAAGTAAACATTAAAGAAGGCAATTATGGAGGATATGAGAAAAAGACATAAAACATATAGAAAACAAGTAGTAAAATGGCAGAAGTCCTGTGTTAGCAGCAAATACTTTAAATGTAAATGGATTAAATTCTTTAATTAAAAGGCAGAGATTAGAAGAATTGATTAAAAATATTATCTAACTCTATGCTATCTATAAGAGACTCATTTTGGATCCAAAGACAGTATGTTGAAAGTGAATGGAGGCCAGGTGTGGTGGCTCACACCTGTAATCCTAGCACTCTGGGAGGCTGAGGCAGGAGGATCGCTTGAGCCCAGGAGTCTGAAGTTGCACTGACCTATGATGACGCCACTGCACTCTAGCTGGGGCAACGAGGGAGATGCTGTCTCAAAAAAAAAAAGTGAAAGGCTAGACACCCCATGCAAACGGTGATCTAAAGAGAGCTGGAATGGCTGTATTAATATCAGATGAAATAGACTTAAGAACTATTACAAAAGACAAAGAAGGTATTATATATTGATCAAAGTATCTATCAAGAAGATATAACAATGATAAACTTATGTGCACACCTAAGAGAGCACTAATAATATATGAAGCAAAAACGTAAAGAAATGAAGGATAAAATAGACATTTCTGCAATATCAGTCAGATACTTCAGTATCCCACTTTCAGTAACGGATAGAACCGCCAGACAGAAGACCAATAAGGAAAGGTTGGGCGTGGTGGCTCACGCCTGTAACTCCAAAGACTGAGGCAGGAGGCTGGCTTGAGCCAAGGAGTTCAAGGTTGCAGTGAGCTATGATGGCGCCACTGCACTCTAATCTGGGCAACAGAGCAAGACCCTTTCTCCAAAATAAATAAATAATTTAATAGATAAAATAAAATAAAATGTATTGAAGTTGCTAGGTGAAATGTTTTACAGATGTCTGTTGGATCTAGTTAGTACATATAGGGCTCTTCAAATTCTCTATTTCCTTATTGATCTTTTTTTATTTGTTGGTTTGGTTAAATTTATAAGTATTTTATTCTTTTTGATGCTATTGTAAGTGGAATTGTTTTTCTTAATTACATTTTAAGATTATTCCTTGCTATAGTACAGAAATACCACTGATTTTTATATGTTGATCTTGTATCTTTTGCTGAATTTCTTTATTAGCTCTAATAGGACTTTTGTGGATCATTTTCGGATTTTCCAGATTGTATGATCATGTCATCTGTGAATAGAAATAATTTTAGTTATAACTGACAATATTGTTGAAAGCCAAGACAGGCTGAAAGCCAGGCCCCTTGCACTAAGACAGCCAAGTTACAAATGCAGAGGAAAGGTTTTTGAAGGAAATTAGAAGTGCACTCCAGTGAACACGTGAACGACAACAAAGCACAACAGCCTGGTGCTGACACGGAGAAAGTCTGAGTGGTCTGGACAGAAGATCAAACCAGCACAACATGCCCTCAAGCCAAAGCCTGATATAGAGCGAGGCTCCGACTCTCCTCCATTCTGTGAAGGCTGAGGGAGGTGAGGAAGCTCCAGAAGGAAGTCTGGGGCTAGTTGGTTTATGAGGTTTAAGGAAAGAAGCTGTTTCTGTACCATAAAAGTACGAGGTGAAGCAGCAAGTGCTGGTGGAGAAGCTGAAGCAGGTTACCCTGAAGATCTAGCTGGGATCCTTGATGAAGGTGGCTACGCTAACAATAGGTTTTCAGGGCAGACGAAACAGCCTTCTGTTGGAAGACATCACCTAGGACTTTCATAGCTAGAGAGGAGAAGTCAATGCCTGGCTTCAAACCTTCAAAAGACAGGCTGATTCCCTTGCTACGGGTTAATGCAGCTGTGATGTTAAATTGAAGCAATGCCCATTCGCCATCCTGAAAATGCCAGGGCCCTTAAGAATTACGCTAAATCTACTCTGCCTCTGCTCTAGAAATGGAAAAACAAAGCCTAAGATGACAGCACATCTGCTTACAGCGTAGTGTACTAATATTTAATATTTTAAGACCACTGTTGAGGCCTACTGCTCAGGAGAAAAAAAAAAAAGATTCCCTTCAAAATATCAAACTGACACCTTCTGGAAAAGACCCACCATTGTAGGAGCCGTTAAGAACACCCGTGATTCACGGGAGTCAACACATCACATGGCAGGGCTTTGGAAGTCTCCTGTCATGGACGACATGGAGGGTTTCAAGACTTCAGTGGAAGAGGTAGCTGGAGCCGTGGCAGAGACAGGAAGAGAACAAGAATTAGACACGGAACCTGAGGACGCAACTGGGACTCTGCACTCTCGTAAGAAAACCTTCACAGATGGGAAATGGCTTTCACGGGTAAGCAGAGTAAGCGGCTCCTTGAGATGGAATCGACTCGTGGGGAAGGTGCTGTGAACACTGCCGAAACGACCACAAAGGATTTAGAATATCACATGAACTCAGCTGAGAAAGCAGCGGCAGGGTTTGAGAGGACTGACTCTACTGTGGACAAAATGCTATCAAACAGCATCACGTGATACAGAGAAATCTTATTTTTCTTTTCTTTTTTTTTTCTTGGGACAGGGTCCCAGGCCCCACTATAGCTCACAGCAACCTCAAGTCCTGGGCTTAAGCAATCCTCCTGCCTCAGCCTCCTGAGTAGCTGGGACTGCAGGTGCCACTACCACACCTGGCTGATTTTTTAATTTTTTGTAAAGACGGGGTCTTGCTATGTTGCTCAGGCTAGAAATCTTTTTATTCTTTAACAGATGGGACACCCCAATTACCCTGATTTGATTAATATACATTGTATGCCTGTATCAAAACATCACATATACCTTAAATATTTGCATATATTTATCATATTTATTTATTGTATATACTTTATTACAGTGGCGTGGAACTGAACCCACCACAGCTCCAAGGTATGCCCACACAGATGTAATCCAGATGAGATTAATTAAAAACACTACAGTCAGGCCAGGTGTGGTGGCTCACGCCTGTAATCCTAACACTCTGGGAGGCCAAGGCCAGAGGATCGCTCAAGGTCAAGAGTTTAAGACCAACCTGAGCAAGAGTGGGACCCTGTCTCTACAAAAAATGGAAAAATTAGCCAGGTGTGATGGCGCATGCCCGTAGTCCCAGCTACTCGGGAGGCTAAGGCAGGAGGATCGCCTGGCCCAGGAGTTGGAGGCTACAGTGAGCTGTGACTGTGCCACTGCCCTCCAGTCTGGGCAACAAAGAGAGGACCTGTCTCCAAAGAATGAAGGCAACCAAGCCTGGCTGCTTCTTGGAGACTTGGCTGGACTCCAACCTTGCCTCCCAGACAGCAAGGGGCCACCAAGGACCACCGAGGTCCCTCAGAAGGATGCAGGAGTCAACTTGAAGAGCCACCCACTGGGCAAAGGTGGCACAGTTTAGGACCAAATAAGGATTAGACTTGCAGTAGATTAAAACTCATCAAAAATACTTAAATCCATGAGTTCATGAGGGTATTAAATGTTTTTCTGAAAGCTAATCCATCACTTTCTCAGGATGAAAAAGAATCAATTCGTTGTCTTGGAAACTAAGTAAACTAAACAGAAAAATCCAGCATCTGTTTAGCCTTTTCTGCATGCACCGTGCCCCCGGGGAGCCTAGCTGTATCTGAGGAAGAGCATGGCTTTCGTTCCCCCAATGAATGAAGATGACAGAACTGAAGTATTAAATATCTGCACTCGGCCGTCCCTAACAGGCCAGCGAAACCAGGCGTCTTTGCGCGCCCATGCTGCTGACGTCACGAAGGAAACGTGGACCTAGACTCTTGCCAGAGGGGTTGGACCTGGAGATCAAGCGCCTGGTTCCCGCTGCCAATGCGCAGGAAGCACAGAAAACATCTCCAACTGCCGCGTGGCTGTTCAGCTGGGGGGCCACGGGGCCGGGCCCTCCAGCAATGAGACGGTGAGGACGAGAAAAGCATGGAGGCGCTGGCAGACCGCCAGATTCAGACACGATCAGGGTTAGAAATGAGCAGGATTGAACCAAAGTGCGTACACCACAGTTACACTGGGGTGACAGCCCATAAATAACACAAGGGGGTGATGATCACACAAGTGAAGGCAGTGGCTGTTTTCAGAGGAGGGAGAAGGCTGTTTTTGGGTTGAGGCACAAGGAGGGGCTTCGGGGGTGGTTGGAAAAGTTATAGTTTTGATCTGAGTGGTGACAGGGTGTTCACTTAATAATGATCCCCTGCACCATATGTTTACTCCCTGTATCTGAATTTATTTTACAATGACAAGGTAAAAACAATTTACTGTGTGTTTGCTCTTTGTTAGTCGCTGGTCTAAATTCTTCGCACATGTTAATGCACTCCATCCTGCCAGTGACTGAAAGAAACAGTTCCCATTTCCATTGTATAGATGTGGAGGTGAAGACAGAGAGAGATTAAGTTCTAACAAATGTGTGAAGAGATGTTCAACCTTGCCAGTAATCAAAGAAATACTAATCCAGTCCAGATGTCAGTTCCTCAGCTTTCAGTGGGCACCAATCTGAAAGTCAGGAAACATTACTGTAAGCGAGCAGGGAGAGGACGAGGCACAGGCACTGTCTACAAAAGCAGAAATGTGATATTCTCTCCACGCTGGTTATACGCTAGAGAAATATTCACAAGTGCAAAAGAAGGCACGTACTAGGATGTCCACTGCACATGACTGCAGTAAACGGAAGCTGGAACCATCAGAAGGGGACAGAGTCAAGAAAATGCTGTATAGTCACATGCAAGAAAATAATACAGCAGTTAAAACGAACAGCTCTACAAATATCAACATGGTGTTCTCAAAACATGCTTACTGGAAAAAGCAAGTTGCAAATGAATCATACTGTAGGATACCATTTATTTAAAAATTTAAGAAATAAAGCACAAATACATATCATTCGTAACACACATGTCTGTGAGGAATTACCATACAGTCATGCACCACACAAAACATCTCGGTCAATGATGGACTGTACATATGACGGTGGTCTCTTATCACTAGTGACGTCATAGCTGTCATAATGTTGTAGTGCAATTCCTGTATGCTTTTTATAAATTTAGTGTAGCCTAAGAGTACAGTGATTATAAAGTCTGCAGCAGTGCATGATAACGTCCGAGGCCTTCATACTCACTCACCACTCACTTACTGACTCACCAGAACAACTTCCAGTCCTGCAAGCTCCATTCATGGTAAGTGCCCTATACAGGTGTGCCACTTTTTATCTTTTATACAGTATTTTTACTCTACCTTTTCTATGTTTAAATACACAAATACTTACCATTGTGTTACAAATGCCTACAGTATTCAGTACAATAACATGCTGTAAGGTTTGCAACCTAGGAGGAATAGGCTGTACCACATAGCCCAGGTGTGCAGTAGACCATGTGACCTGGGTCTGTTTAAGCGTACTTGTGATGTAACTCTGTAATGAGAATTGCCTAGGCCAGGCACAGTGGCTCACGTCTATAATCCTAACACTCTGGGAGGCTGAGGCAGGAGGATCCCTTGAGCCGGGAGTTTGAGGTTGCTGTGAGCTGTGATGACACCACTGCACACTAGTGGGGGCAACAGAATGAGACTCTGTCGGAAAGAAAGAAAGAAGAAAAGAAAAGAAAAAAAAAGAAAAGAAAAGAAAAGAGAAAGAAAGGAAGGAAAGAAAGAAAGAAGGAAAGAAGGAAAGAAAGAAGGAAAGGAAAGAAAGAAAGGAAAGAAAGAAGGAAGGAAGGAAGGAAGGAAGGAAGGAAAGAAAGAAAGAAAGAAAGGAAGGAAGGAAGGAAGGAAGGAAGGAAAGAAAGGAAGGAAAGAAAGGAAGGAAAAAAAGGAAGGAAGGAAAGGAAGAAAGGAAGGAAGGAAGGAAGGAAGGAAGGAAGAAAAAAAGAAAAAGAATTGCCTGACAACAAACTTATCTCTGTTGTTAGGTTACACATGACTGTACACTAGAAAAATATATGCCAAAGTTGTGACAATGACAGCTTCTTAGGAGGAAGAGGGAGATGTGATACAAAGGGTACTTTAACATTATCTATATATTGTTAAAACATTTTTAAAAGACTGAGGTCTGGCTCTGTTGCTCAGGCTGGAGTCCAGTGGCTCAATCATTAACTCACTGCAGCCTTGAACTCATGGGTTCAAGCAATTCTCCTGCTTCAGCCTCCCGAGTAGCTGGGACTACAGGTGTGCACCACCACGCCTGGTTAATTTTTACATTTTTTGTGGAGATGGGGACTTTCTATGTTACCTAGGCTGGTCTTGAACTCTTAGCCTCAAATGATCCTCCCACCTCAGCCTCCCAAGTTACTAGGATTACAGGTGTGAGCCACTGCACCTGGCCTGTATTGTTTTCTTTTGTTTTAAAAAATCCAAAGCAAATCCAAGAAAATAACTTATCTGTCCTGGGTCGTAGCAAGGAGGGTGTTTGTAAAATGCTCCCAAAGTCTTCAGATCAGGCCTAATGCTGACACAGCCAGCAGCTCCAGAGGGAAGAGTGGATGGGACTGTGGCTGAGGCACCTCAGACCCCTTCTGAGCCCAGCAGGTAGGGGCCAGGCACTTAGCACTTCCATTCCTGCTCCTCATTTGTCAAGTGGGAGTGATGCAAGGCCTACCTTATGGGGTTACGGCACAGGTATGAGCATCTTGGAACAGCGTCCGGACAAAGGAAGCACTCTAAGGATGCATCAGACTCTCATCACAGGGGACACCACGTGGAGACACGGATAACCTCCAGACAGACTAAAGGCAGGCTCTAGTCGTAAGGGTGTGCCTACTCTGTGCAAACTCACTGAGCGCTGACAGATCATGCACTTCTCTGCACGTGTAGTGCACTTTAATAAAACTTTCCAAGAAGGAAGGAAAGGGGAGATATGCCTAATAAGATTTTGGATCCAGCAAAAGTCCAGAAGGCTGGGCGTGGTGGCTCATGCCTGTAATCCTAGCACTCTGGGAGGCCGAGGCGGATGGATCGCTCAAGGTCAGGAGTTTGAGACCAGCCTGAGCAAGAACGAGACCCTGTCTCTACTAAAAATAGAAATAAGTTAATTGGCCAACTAAAAATACATAGAAAAAAAACTAGCCGGGCATGGTGGCGCATGCCTGTAGTTCCAGCTACTCCGAGGCTGAGGCAGAAGGATCGCTTGAGCCCAGGAGTTTGAGGTTGCTGTGAGCTAGGCTGACGCCATGGCACTCTAGCCCGGGCAACAGAGTGAGACTCTGTCTCAAAAAAAAGAAAAAAGAAAAAAGAAAAAAAGACACCATGGCAACAACTGCAGATATTTGAATATGAACAAGGTATCACCATTAAATTTGTCAGATATAATGATATAGATGTTACTCTTATAATAACATCCTTATCAGTTAGGTTAGAGGTGCATCTTGAGGTATTTATAGGTAGAAAAAAACACAGTAATTTCTGGAATTTGCTTTAAAATAGTCCAGAAAAAGAAAAAACTAGGGCAGGGAGAACAGACGAAACAGGATTAACAAAATGGTGATACATGTTGAAGCTGGATGATAGACCACGGGCAGTGATTGATTAAAAACTAATTTTGCATGTTTGACAATTTCCATACGAAAAGTAAATTCTAAAAGTTGCATTCTGGAGAATAAAAATGACAATAGGTCAGGGGCCTGTTCTGTTCAAACGCTTCTTGATTTAGCAAAGAAATACCAAGCAGACACCTGAACAAGGACGCTGCTGTAAAACCCGCGCATCCCACAAGGACAAAACTGCAAAGCACACAGAGGGCCCCTCGCGCCCCCGCCTGTGGGCATCTGGCGACAGACGCTTTACCTGCAGTTCTCCTTGAAGCGGCACTTCCCCTCCAGGAAGAATGGGCAAGGCTTCAAGGACTTGTGTGTGGGGTAGAGGTACAGCACCCGCACTCCCGCCGAGCCGTCCGCCGCCTCCTCTGCGCCCACGACCATGGCGCTGTGGTACTCCAGGGTGCCCCACGAGCTGTAGTAGGGGGCGTTCACCTTTGTCCCGCTCAACTCGTCCTCGTCATCGCCACTGTCCTCTCTCTCTTCCTCCTCCTGCCCGCCTTCGGAGGGCTCTGGCCCTGCTTCTCTTTCAGGAACAGTCTCCAATTCTGCTGCAGGGCCTGCTGGTACCTCCACCTCCTCAGCAATGGCCTTCTGGAAAGCCAGGTACTCAGCATCTTCCTGGGCTGGGGGCTCTTCATCCAGTGCGGCCAGCAGCTTGCTCTTCCGGACGGACACCAGGCTGGCCTCAGTGAGCTCGATCAGCTCCTTCAGGTCCCCTTGCAGCTGGCGCAGGTCGGCCTGCTCCGAGGGATCCAGGCCGGCGTCCAGGGCCAGCTCCACCTGCTGCAGCTGTGCACGATAGGTCTGGAGGGCCGTCTCCAGGCTCGCCTCGTCCATCCTGGAGCAGGGATGCTGGTTTCCCCGGAAAGACAGGGGCGGGTCCCCGGGGCCTGGGAGAGGAGCTGTGCGACCAGAGCTGCAAGGAACAGAGGCCAAGTGAGCCCCGGATCTGCCGCCTTACTCGAGCGGAGGCTCTCACCGGGTCCTCGCAACAGCCTGCGGGGACGAGCCCGGCTTCGTCAGAACGCAGGCTCAAAGGGAGCCGCTCCCAGTGGGAAGGACAGGCCTGTGCGCGGCGCGGCGCCCGGTTCCTCACTGCAGGTCGGCTCCCGGTCGCCTCGAGCGCCCGCTCCGGAGCTCCTCCCCGGGCGGCCCCGCCCTCGCCTCCCTCCGCCGAGCCCACCCCCGAGGCGGGCGCAGCCCAGGCCCGGACCCCGTCCCCGCCCAGACCCGGCCTCACCCCGCCCAGGCCCGGGCCCCGTCCCCGCACACCGCGGCCCGCTTGTCCCGGGCCGGGCTCCGCCTCCGCGTGGCTCCCCGGCCGCCGCCATAGAGAGCCCGCCGGCCTCACCGGCTAGAGCGGCCCGGCGTCCCCTTCCGCCCTTGCAGCCGGCCAGCACTTCCTCCCGAGCCGCCGCCGGAAGTGCCCGGCGCGGGTGCCGCTGGGACGCGGAGCGCAGGGGCCGCCGGGACGCGCCTCAGCCTCTGCCCCGGCGTACGGGCCGCGTCCCGACAGGCGCCGCGCGGGGTCAGCGGGGGTGCAGCGCGGCGGCTCCAGCGGCTCCGGGGCCGCGGCGGGCGCAGGTAGGCCGGGGGCTGTGCGGCGGGGACGGGCCCAAGCGGCGGCCAGCACCGGGGAGGCTCGCGAGTCTGCCTGCGAGCCCCGAACGCGGCGGCCGCGGCGTGGGCGGTCGGAGTTGGGCCGCCGGTGCAGGATCCTGCCGCGGGAGCCTGTCCCCGCCGCCACCCGCCCTGGGGCTGCCCCTCGTGCCACTGCCCTTTGCAGGGGAGGCGGTGACGGGTAGCGTTGCCGAGGCGCGCGGCGGCGAGCGCGCTCTGCTCCCGCGCGTGCGGACGGTGGAAGGGAAGCCTCGGGAGGGCGGGGCCGGGGGACCCGTGAGCTCCGTGCCGACGCCCGGCGAGGTAGTTCCTGCGGGAGAGAGACCAGAATTGATTTATATTCCCAAAGATAACAGTGGTTGCCTTGAGCGGAATGACTTGGAGTGGCCAATCTGGGAGAAGTTATGGAGGCAGAGCTGGGAATTCTCACAGTGAGGGGATGGGAAGGGACAAGGAGTCAGGAATGGCCCCAGGCTCTAGTTCCCGGCGGTCAGCAGGACGGACTGACAGGGGAAGCCAGTGGGCGGTGGGGTGCGTGTCGGACTGCACCGTGACATCTCTTGGGGTGCCCGGGCCAGGATGTATACGCTGCTGTCGGGCTTGTACAAGTACATGTTCCAGAAGGACGAGTACTGCATCCTGATCCTCGGCCTGGACAATGCAGGGAAGACGGTAGGTGCCAGGGCCCTCCCCTGCCGGGCGGTGACCTTTGGGTTTTACGCTGTGCGCTGCATGTTCACTGCCCAGACAGAACCCAGACTCCTTCTGAGACCACAGTGGAGCAAAACATTGCTCTGTTTTGCTTCTGTTTTTGTTTTTCAAGGAATAGCCCTAAGAAAGGGTATTTGGGCAGCAGACATGGAAAACTACCCTAGTAGTCCCTACCTTATGTGTGTCTCTCCCTCTCTCCTCAGACCTTCCTGGAGCAGTCAAAAACCCGGTTTAACAAGAACTACAAGGGGATGAGTCTGTCCAAAATCACCACCACCGTGGGTCTAAACAGTAAGGGGGTGCTTTAGAGCTGTGGGTTTGGGTCCCTGAGGATGCTATGATGTCCACAGCCCAGCTGGCCAGTGGCAAAGCTCTGTCTGCCAGGCCTCTGCCCAAGCCTCCTTTGAGCAGCACCAGAGTGGTTGGCTCTATCCCCTGGGAGAGCTAGGACCTGGCATGTCAAAGACTAAGATCACGAGCCTTGCCTGTTCTCTTCCCAGTCGGCACTGTGGACGTGGGAAAGGCTCGCCTCATGTTCTGGGACTTAGGGGGGCAGGAGGAGCTGCAGTCTTTGTGGGACAAGGTAAGCCAGACACCAGGTACCCTCCCTGGGGGGCACTGGCTACATCCCCCACCCCCACTGCTGCCATTTCTCTCCAGGTGGTGCCCCCGGCCTCTTCCTCCTCAGCAGTTTCCATTACCCACTTCGTTCCTGAGCTTTTTCTCCCCAATCCTATCCCAGGTTCCTGAACCACTCCCTGTCTTGTCCCTGCCAAACCCATAGCTGGAGTCGCCCCAACAGCAGCAGCAGGGGAGTTTTGCATAGTGGAGTACCCCAAACCATCCCGTGATGGGGCCAGTTGGGATTCCAAGGAAAGACCCGTTAAACACCAGGGAGATTAGATCAAAGCATTTATCAAGGGAACCGACTTACAGAGTGCTGCAGCGCATCCTCAGGTGGGCAGAGAGAGAAAGGGGTGTTTTACCCAGGTGTGTCTGCAGCGACGGGCTCAGAGTGTGGAGTTTATAGAGGGGTTTAAGAAATTTGGTTCGGAGTCAGGGCTACTTTCTTTCAATGTTTTGGGTAACAAGCTAAACACTTTTACAAGTGCTGATGTTTAAACCCCTGGTTTGGGTTTGACCCTGCAGGGAAAATGTGTAGCTGGTCAGGTCACAGAGCGGTCAAGGTACTCTGTGTTTCTAGGTTAGGCCAAGAAAAAAAGTGTGGGGACCCTGAGGACCCTCCACTCCCCAGAAAGTGAGGACACACTTGCTTCTTTTCAGCTTGGTGATCTTGCCGGTCACCGTGGGGCAGCAGGCAGAAGTGGCAAAGATCAGATGTGGGGAAGGCACAAAGCCTGTGTCCTCTGCAATGGGTTCTCTCTCTCTCTCTCTCTCTCTCTCTCTCTCATCTCAGCCTCTGCAGACACCAGGTCTAGCACTGAGCAGGGCAGACCAGCCCCTTCCCTCAGTGGCTGGGGGTCTGGTGCAGCCTAGTGCTGGGGACACACGCTCTGGCTGCCCTGTTGCTTGCCAGTTGCTCTGCGTTCAGACTTGAGTCCCCAGGTCCTGATTTATGTTTTGATCTCAATCACCCTGTCCTGGGCCCCACCAAAGTGTCCACTCCTGCCCTGACTTCTAGCCAAGAGGGCTGCTTTCTCGCATGGCCAGAAGGTCTTTGACAGGCCCTCTGGCCACTTGCATCCAACAGGACAAGCCAAGTCAGGGCCTGCATGTTCAAATGTCCCATGCGTGTGGGTCATGACATAGATGATGCTCTTGTCATAGACCAGGGTCTCAGGCACAGACACAGAGACAGAGGTTGGGACACAGGATGCACCTTGGAAATCAGTACCAGGAAGGCAGCAGCAGGGCAGGAGGGAGGTCAGCTCGGGCCACAGGGTTGGGGCTGTGGCTGGCCCAGCAGGAGCCAAAACGAAGCTGTCCACTGGGCGCACTACTTGCAGCCAAGCAGCAAGACCACACTGGGGCCACAGGTGCCTGCACTGGCCACTGCCCACTGTGTGCTGCTTGGATCCACACCTCTGTGTTGGGAAGTGGTTCCTGCAAGGTTCTGGTGGCCTCTCACAGGGGGAAACTGGAAGAGAGAAATTAAAGGGGAGACTCTATCCCCTCCTTGCAGCTAGTCTTGGGGCTGTGTCCATCCTTGTCCCCCCACTTCGCTACTTCTGCTGGGTTGTGACCTCTTCGAGGCCTGAGCCCTTCTCTGGGCACCATCTTGGTGGGGCCAGCTGCTCCCTGGGTTCCCTGCCTCCTGCCCACTGGGGTCTTCTTAGATGTGGGGTGTGATTCAGCAGGTCTGAGCATGTGCTGCATTGGTGGCCGGGACCCCCGCCCTGCCAAGCTCAGTGTGGAGTACAGGCAGCAGAGTCCCCCGAGGGTCACTGGGAGGGGCAGGAGGGGAGGCTGCTGCTCCCGCCCTGGCTCCTGGACGCTGCGTCCTGTGGGGAGCCCAGTGCCACGGAAAGGTCTCTAGCTGGGAGAGTCAGTCTTGTTCTGGGGCCTGGACCCAGCAGTGCCGCTCCACGGGGGCACAGCTGCCACCAAGCCCTGGGTCAGCACGTGCCAAGACGGCAGCCCACGGCCCTGTGCGCGGATGTGAGGTTCCTGGGCTGCTGTGACGTCACTGTGGCCCCTTGTACTTGGGGAGCTCCCGCTACTGCTGGGGAGACAAATGCAGACCCAGGGTCCCTCTGATCTCTGTGAGGGACAATACCCCATTGGGCTTTGCCACGCTGCTGCTCTCAGGCGGGGCGTCTGGCAGTGGCTCCAGCCATGGTGAGTGGCGCCCACCCACCAGGCCTTTGCCCGTTATCCAGCACCACGTCACTGTCAGGCCACCCTAGTTGCTTTGTTGCCAGTGGACGCTCTGGTGGGCTTTGGAGGGATCAAGGCCTCCCTTCCCTGAGTCCACTGTTTGCATCCACCCCAGGCCTCTTGGTGCCCACGCTTCTGTCCATAGGGAGGACGTCCCCAGTCTCTGGCCTGTCCCCACACATCAGCTGGCCCACATGGGAGCCAAGAGCCACCCTTGGACCTTTCCCTCTTTCCACCAGTTGTGCAGTATCCCCCACATGACACAGATGTGGCAGCTCCTGGTCCTGCTCACACTCAACCCAGACATGCCACTGCCACCTCACTGTGGCTGCTGCAGGGTGGTCTGCGGTGGGAGCCTCTGTCCATTTGGTCCCGTAGTCAGGTGCCTGTCTCTGTCAGGCCCAGGTGCACGTGAAGTGCTCAGGAGCCACAGGAGGTTGATTCCCGGGGGCTTGCTGCAGACCTCACAGCGCTGCCCTTCCCACCGTGGAGGCCAGCACCGTAGGGCCTGCCAGCTCCCAGGTGTTGGCAGTAAGACAGCCAGCCCCTCCTGCCCGGGCCTCAGCCGGGCTGGTAACTTCTGTGCCAGACCTATTACTAGGCCAGAGAAGTTCCTGTGTGTGGGACTTGCTGCCTACAGAGCCCAGGACACCTGGCACTGGGCTCCGTCACCACTAGAAGCACCGGTGCTGAAGGTTGTCCAGTGCTGGGGCAGGGTGCGTGGTGCACCTGCTCATCATAGCACCAGCTGTCTCACATCTGGGGGGGATGTCCTTACACAGTGACCACCGGCTTGTCCTGCCCAGTCAGCGTCATGTTCCGGGTCTCTGGGTGCTCATGCCTGGGCGGGAGAGCTGGCCTAGCCCTGGGAAGCGACCAGCGTGTGCTGCTGTGTGGTCCACGTGGACGCAGACGGTTTCCCATGTTCTTTTCTGATTGGGACAGAAAAGCACTGGTCCCATCCTGAGCTCTGACTCACACCCAAGGTCGCGTGGGTCTGTCCTCTGTCTTGCCCCAATCCCTGGGTGCCTGTGAGCCCAGGACTGACTGCGTCCATCCTGCAGAGGTCTGAGCTGGGTGGTGCTGGCCCCATCCAGACAGGGAGAGCTTGCTTCTCCCCTCGGGGCACCTGTCAGGCTTGCTGTCCATGTGGCTGTGTCCCCTGGCGCCAGGTTCCAGCGTGAGGCCCGAGGAGGGCACTCCTCCCTCCAGCAGGAATGGAGCTGTGGTCTGGGATCCTCCAGCACCAAGCCCTGTGTTTCTGTGGCCACCATCAGGCCAAGGGTCATGTGCAGGTTCTCACGAGCAGTTCCTGGGAAGGGGGCAAGGGGAGGCTGACCACCCCTGCCAGGGCCAGCAAGCCTTTCCCACAGGGGTTTGGGGGGCATCTGTACCCCCAGACCTCATCCAGTTGGGTGGCCCAGTCCCTGCTGCCCTCTGCCTTCCTCTTCCTCTTGTGGGCTCCTCACAGAGGCGTGACATGGGGACCTGGCCACACTGGCCCTTGGCAGGGCGGCAGCAGCAGCCCCAGCTCCCACCACTTCTTTCTAGTATTACGCAGAGTGCCATGGCGTCATCTACGTCATCGACTCCACCGATGAGGAGAGGCTGGTGGAATCTAAGCAAGCTTTTGGTGAGTGGCCTGGCAGCTCACGGGAGGGAGGGGGAGGGGTCAGCTCGGGTTTGGACATCCCATGGGCCTCTGCGAAGGTGCCCCTGCTGAGGACATGCTGCCTGGTGTACGAGGGGGGCAGGTGGGGTGCTGGGTGCCAGGTGCTGCCTGTCTCCTCCCCAGAGAAGGTGGTGACAAGTGAGGCGCTGTGCGGCGTCCCTGTCTTGGTGCTGGCCAACAAGCAAGATGTGGAGGTGAGCCCCCAGCCTCCCCGTCGCGGGGCTCCACGCCTCGGCCAAGCCCTGGGTCTGACCAGTGCACGCTGCTCTCCAAGCCTGTGCTTTCCCTGCCACCGCCAGGACAGTGCTGCCCCCCACCAGAGGCTTGCCCCCCCCGCCCCCCAGGGCCTCTTCCTGTCACGAAGGACACCCTCCCCCCTCTGGAGGGTGGCCATGCCCTGTCCCAGGGTGTGTGGCCAGGCTGTGGGGAGACACAGCTGGAAGCTCTGAGCTCAGAAGTGCTGCTGTGGCTTCCTGGGTGGGCATTGGCCCTAACCCTGGCCTGTCTCTGTGACCTTTGCCCTAGCATCCATGCCAGCCCCAACTCTCAGAACCTAGGGGCCTCTTGGTGCCCCTCAGGTGATGTTGGCCACACCGAGTCCCTGTCCTCTTGGAGGGGCTCTAGACAGAAGCAGCCCAGGGTCTGGGTTCACTTCCCGTCTTCCCTGCCGGCCTCCCCTGCCATCCCTGCTGACGGGGGCGTTTGGTACAGGGCGGGGGTCCTCCCCTGGAGGAAAGGGGAGGGCGAAGACGCTTTTAGGGCTGGGTAGGTGACCATGAGCAGAAACCGCCATGACTGCAGATGCCACTGCTTCCCAGCCCTGCCTCCCACCCACCATGGGGACCACCAGGACCTGCCCCTCCACCACCAGGGCCTCGGCCCTCAGCATGCCACCTCGGAGGGAGCTTACCCTTAGGGACTAGGGGGTGGTCCCAAGATGCCAGTTTCCTGAGCAGCTGCCTCATGGGAGCTGCATGTGGATGTCTGTGGTCGTCCCCAGGCTCCATCAGCCGTGTGTGGACTTGGGGACTGAGCTTGGGGTCCTGGCCCCCGTGGCCTCCATGTGGGAAATCCTGGAGCCCTGGTCGAGCTCTGCCCACGCCATTTCCCGGGGTGAAGAGCCAATGCCCTGAGAGCCCCAAGTCAGCAGGCGGGACAGGGTCCTGGCCTCCCCCCAGACTTGCCTTCTCACAACCTTCCCCCTAGACGTGCCTCTCAATCCCCGACATCAAGACCGCCT
>VBSM01002299.1:91155-112219 GCA_008086735.1 Cheirogaleus medius | reverse complement strand
CCTCGGCCTCCCAGAGAGCTAGGATTACAGGCGTGAGCCACCGCGTCCGGCCTACTTTCTTTCCTTTGGTTCAGGAAGGTTTGGCTTTGCTCTTGGGAGCTGGTATGGCAGCCACCGTAAAGGCCGTCTCTTGATTATTGTTTGCTCGGAGAACTAGTCAGACGTCCTGGCTCTCTGTGTGCCACGTCACGTTGGGTTATGTTCTGGATGACTTTGAATACAATGTTATGAGACTCTGGGTCTTGTTTGAGTCTCTCAGAGACTGTAGACATTTTGTGACAGTGGGAAATTGGCCTGTCAGGTTCGGGCAAGTTTTGAACCCCTCTCCTGAGGCCGCATTCACAGGCCAGTTCAGCATCAGCACCTTCGCCGACCTGTCCCTTAGGCACTGTTCGGGGCCAGTTTGAGACCTGGGCGATGGTCTACCCTTAGATCAGTTCTCTTTGGTTTGCCACTTAGGGTCAGGTCCACACATGGACCATCCCGGGGGGAGCTGAGTGCCCACACAAAGCTGCGTGCAGCCCTGTCACACCCTCCTCTCGCCACGTCCCACGCCTGGGCCCCAGGCCCCTTTCAGGTCCCTTCTGCGTCGTGGCACTCGAGACGGAGCCTCCCCGGGGTTGAGCATAGAGGATGAGGAGCGAGAGCAACGGGGACCTCTGTGCTCTTGGGGCCCCCATCCTCCCAAGCGCTGGGTCCCTGCTGGGCCACTGCCACCATCGCAGGACTTTAGCAAGGGCTACGCTTGCCTGCGGGTAGAGCCAGCAAAGACGACACAGTAGTAGAAAGAACCAGGGCTTTCCCCCTCTCTTTCTGCTTTTTATGGGTTTCCTTGCCCTTTCCCCAGACCAGAGAGACTTCTCTGGGAGTGCTTTCTGCCTGCACCTGATACCCGGGTCAGGGATTTGGGCTGCTTTGTGTGGAGGCCAGGAGGCACAGAAGGAGGAGGTATCAGCCAGGCCACTTACCTCCAGGGACGCTGTGCTTGAATTCCAGGCTCATGCCCTTCCTCCCACTGTGCCTCTATGGAGCTCGCAGGCCCACCCCGAGTGAGCGGCTCTGCGTCCATCCAGTGGCAAGGACGGGAGGGTTGTGCTTCTGCCACCCGAGAACCAGAGCCCTGGAGTCACCCTTCTGTGGCTGCGATTTCCGGCCAGAAAGGAGTTGGCTGGGGCTCACGGAGGGGTCTCTGGAGATGAAGCTACATTTGCAGATGTCCTGTAACGCTGTGCCCGCCTTGTCTTGTCCAGGACTTGGGCCTGGGGAGTGACGCTGCTGGTCCTGGGTGGCCTCCCCAGCTGCGCCATGGCCACCCCAGACGTGAGCGTGCACATGGAGGAGGTGGTGGTTGTGACCACCCCGGACACCGCGGTTGATGGCAGCGGCGTGGAGGGGGTGAAGACAGTGCTGGTGACGACCAACTTGGCTCCTCACGGGTAAGGACTGGGCCTCGGTGCCGCCGGGGCCAAGTGGGGCAGGGTGGGCTCGCCCTGGTGTGGCAGGCATGGACACACGTCTGGGTGAGCTCAGGGTTTTCCTTTACTTCTTTTTTTTAATTTCCTCTTATTATGGGGGTACAAGTATTGTTAGGGATACATATATTGCCCCTGTCACCCCTCCCCCACCCCTCCTTTACTTCTGAGACGGGTTGCAAGAGTCTCTGTGAGCGCAGAGTTTGCAGGAAACAGAAGCGGCGCACCGGCCGGGAAGCTCCAGTGCAGACTTTGGTAGGATGTCTCATCTTCTGCGTCAGCGTGGCTGCATGGTTTCCTTTCCCAAGATACATGGCAATTTCTCCTTTGATGAGATAGAGCAGCAGGGATGACCAGGAACCGATTTTTCGGAAATGAAGCTGAAAGGCCAGTGATTGTCTTGACATTCCTCATGACACTGTGAGTTTCTTCCTCAGCTCTCATACCAGCTGTCCACGTTGAGCACCAGTTGACGAAAGGCTCTCCTTTGCTCAAATTGCCAGTTTCCTTTTGCTGGCCCGTAGGAGGGACTGCTAGGAGGTGGCCACAAGGCTCCTGCTGCGAATGGCATCCCCCGCCCTGCGTGAGGGGCTGCCTGAGCCCTCGCTCTGCCCCCTTCCCTGTGAGGGTCTTGCCGCCTGGAAACTGGAGATGTGAGCAATCCAGTCCCCTTCAGTCCCTGGAGATTTTTGTTCAAGAGAACAATTATCCAACTTCAAAGAAGGCAGTTGGCACTTTTTGCCTTCTGCCCGAAATTTCCCTAATGAGAGCCACAAATTCACCAGGAGTGTTTCCTCCCTTATCACCTCCGTGGTGTAGGGTCCTGCTGGTTGCTCCTGTGCCGCACAGCACAGGAGTCTCTGCCTGCAGCCTGCAGATTCCTGCTTTGCCTTGCCCCAGCCTCTGCCCTTCCAGCAAAGGCAACGCCACGGGGGTGTGAGTACACCCACGTCTGGCTCCACTCCTGTAGTAGTCTGTTTGCTGCGTAACAAACCACCATAAAACTTGGTGGCTTAAAGTGACAGATGTTTATTGTCCTTAAGATTTTCTGGCCCAGGCTGGTGCTGCTGAGCCTAGCGGGTGGTCTAGGGTGGCTGGAGGCTCTTTGCGTGTGACCCTCACCCGCCAGGACGCACCTGGGTGTATTTGGCCAGCATGGAAGCCACAGGACCCCACGGGGCCTGGCTGCGGCCTGGTGGTCAAAGTGGGTCGAAGGATCGGCTCGAGGTCACATGGGGAGATGAAACCACCCCGTCTTGATGGGGAGCCGTGGAGATCGGGGTCTTCCAGGCGATGGCTGCACTGGCAGGTGCTGAGGTCCTGCCCCGCTGGGAGGAAAGGAGAGGCCACCTGTGCTTTCCCCCTTGGGGTGTAGGCCCCTGGCCATGGAGGCCGATCACCTTGAGGCCCTAAGACCCTCTTCTTTTTCTGTGGGGAATCTGTCAACCTTCTAGTTGGAAGTTGAGATTTAGTCTTGCTACACGTTTTCTTAAAATGTGAGGGAGTGTAAGCTGAGTAATTACTTGGTGGGCACAGATTTCTTTCGTGGTTGGTTATCTGGGGAGAACTTGGGAGCCCCCTCTCTTAGCAAGCCTGGGAGCTGCCTAGCGCCCACTGATGCGCCATGGCAACGGGCCGCGTGCTGGGGAGGAGGAGGCAGGGTTTTGTGACGGCCAGCAGCTGCATGGATGTTTGCTTTAAGCAACGTAGACATTTCTCCAGTAAAGTTTGAAGTGCAGATGCTTCAGGGTCCGCCGGGCTGTGGGGGCCTCGTGGCGTCGTCCTGCAGAGGGTCGCTCCTGCCTCAGCATAGTGAGTGTGTCGGTGGAGCAGTGCGTGAATCGTGGGGTGGAACTTGGTGCCCCGTCGTCGCAGCCTGTGGGTGGCCTAGGGCCCTTCTCCATGGAGTGTCCCTGGCCCTCACTTGCAGGTGGCCTGGGGTGAGGTTTGCCTGGTGACCTTGACGCTGCTTGTCAGAGCTCCCTGCTCCGCCGGAGCTGGTTTTGGCCACCTGTTCCGCCATTCTCCTCTCCACCTCCCTGCTCGGGCCTGGATGGCAGCTTCCTCCTGAGTCCCTGCATCCCCTTTGGAGTTCTGATGTTCCCACTTAATGTTATTCTTCACATAATGTGCCCCAAGGGCCAGATTCCAAGTGTGTGCTTTTAATCAACTGCCATTTCTGACCTGATTTAAGGTGAAATAAAACTTTGAGAATCAGAGAGCGGTGAGTTCGCTGGACAGTGCTCAGGCACTCTAGAGGAAAGATCTCGGACAAGCAGGCAGCCTTCCACCTCCCGGGCCCCGCGAGTGCCCACTGCTCAGTGACTGCTCTCCACCCTGTGCCTGTTCAGGCCTTTCGGGGAGCATATGCCATGCAGGGCCATGTACAGCTCTGACTGTGGGGGGCTGGGCAGGCAGGGCCTCAGATGCAGCACCAGCGCCATGAGCGGCCCACCGTGGGAGGTGTGGCTTAGCCTGACCCCAAGGCGAGTCCAGGACCATCTGCAGAGCTTCACGCTGCCCACGGCTACTTCTTTTCCGTCTCCATCCTGGGAGCCTGCCCTTTGACCCCTCCTCCTGCACTCCCAGCTCCCCAGTGCCACCGTGTTCCTGTAGGTGTCTTCCAGCCCTGCGTCAGTGTCAAGCTGTGCTCGGCACCGTGGCCCATCCTGCTATTCCTGCGGCCTCTCCTGGGCCCTTCCCGAGCTTCACTATCTCTGCTGCTGCTTGGACGTTGGTGCCATGGCAGCGCCTCACACCACGGCTCCCTTTTCCCAGGAATCCCAGCCCAGTCGGGACTTCAGCTAAGGAGAACTTTGGCAAACACCTGCTGAATGGGCAGTAAACCGTGGAGCATGCTCATGTGGTTTTAGGTAAACTTCTTGCAGTACAGAAGAGCGCACCTGGTATACTCAGCTGTCATGCGGTGAACACCTGGGAACCCCACCCAGGCCTTCCCAGCCCTTACGGGTTCCAGAAGCCAGAGACAGGTTTCCTGTTGTAGACAGTTCTGCAGGGACGGTCTGTGCACACACGTTGCTGTGCGTGTGTGGGAATGCTTGGTGTGTAGGGTTAGTTCCAAGAAGTGAAGATGCTGGGGCCGAGGCACCTGCTGTCCAGGCTGTGCTCAAGTCACCTTCCTGGGTGTTCCCGACACCGTTGGGGCACCCGCTCCCCACACTGACCCTGACACCCAACCTTTTCCCATACTCGCGTTGACAACCTTTCCGTGTTGGGGGCCTTCGGGGGAAATCGTATGCAATTGTAGCTTTTATGTCTGCATTTCTTATGAGTCACATGATGTCTTTCCATAGGTTTCGACAAGGCCTCAGATGTGGCCCGCCTTCCTGCTGGGTGCTGTGTGTCTGTGGGACCTCCTTGTGTAGTGTCAGGAGGGCAGCTGTCTTCTTACCTTGTAAACATCCTCCCCCACAGTTCTCTTTTCTTAAAAAATTGTTTATGATTTTTTTCCCCTACACCGAAAGTTTTTATTTTTTTAAGACAAAGTTATCTTTTTTTATTGCTGGGCTTCGTTTTGTATAAGAAAACCCCTTACTACTTTGAAACTATTAAAAATAACCCTCTTTTTTCCTTTTAATACTTTTCTTTTTCAGAGACAAGGTCTGGTTCTGTCACCCAGGCTGGAGTGCAAGTGGCACGATCACAGATCACAGCAGCCTCCTGGGCTCAAGCGATCCTCCCACCTTGGCCTCCCAAGTAGCTGGGACTATAGGCTCACACCCCTACTTTAAATACTTTATTTATATTTAAATACAAATATAAATGCTCTGCATTAATAAATACTTTTATTCTTCATCTTTTACCTGTACATTTTGATTTGTCAATAATTTATTTTGTTATAAGGTGAGATTGGGCCATGGTGATTTTTTTCCTTTCTGAGATTTTATATTTTCTGATAGTTTCTACAACCATATAAGGGAAATAAAAAGTGTTATTAAGGAGAGAAATGGAAGTGCGGGACTCCTGCGTGAGCAGTCGTTGCTTCCCCAGATCCGTCGTGCTGGTTTCTCGGGCCAGGCGCTGCCCTGGCACTGGCGCCGTGGCCGTGAAGACAGCTGGGGGCGTGCACTGGCGTGAGGGCACCGCGCAGAGCCATCGGCGCTCAGCCCCGACTCCACAGCCTCTGCCATTTCTGCGTACATTAGGAAAGTGTAACAGAAGATCCACAACGAGCGGCGTCTTTAGCGGAAGTGCGCAAAGGGCACCGTTTCCTGCGGGCATCAAGCTCTGGGACCCTGATGTTCTCTCTCTCTCTTCCACCGTCCGCAGGGGCGACCTGGCCGAAGACAGCATGGAGACGGAAAACGCAGCTGCTGCCGCTGCCGCCGCCTTCACAGCGTCCTCGCAGCTCAAGGAAGCCGTGTTAGGTAGGGCCCGCCCTGCGTCCGCGGCTCCTCTGCCACCGCCTGTGGCCAGGCGAGAGCAGAGGTCGGCCCCAGATTTCACTGCAGTCTCTTCTCTGGGATTTTGTTTCCTGATCACTTGTTTCTGTCTCTGTCGTCTTTCATATACCTGTCTGTCATAACTCTTGGTGAACAGTGGTAAAAATTCTTTGTAACACCTTTGGTATTTTTCTGTTGCCCAGGATTAAAGGCCCTAGAATCTTTAAAACCTTACATTTCCCTACAGTTGTTCGAGTAAATCTGATTTTATTTCCTCAAGTGGTTCTTCAGTTGAACCCTAGTTTAATGGAACTATATTAATGTTCTGCAGTGAGATCTGTTTGGGCTGCTGAGAACACCCTCCCGCTGCGGTTCTCTCTCGGGCCTTCCTGGGTTTTCATTTCCGTTCCCAGATCAGTAGCTATTTCTGCATTGGCAGGAGGTGCGTGGAGAGGTTGTGACTGACTTTCTGCCTTTGCCCTTTCCTCTCTACCTGCCTGTGAGAAGTGAAGATGGCTGAAGAGGGGGAGAACCTGGAGGCCGAGATCGTGTACCCCATCACCTGCGGGGACAGCAGAGCCAACCTCATCTGGAGAAAGTTTGTGTGTCCTGGTATTAACGTGAAGTGCGTGCAGGTAAGGGAATTCTTTTGGGGAGAATTTACCTTTATCTCAGGTTTCAAGTGATTTCCACAAATTTCCAAGGAAGGTAACAGCTCACAGTGAAACAAAAAATGCTGGACACACAGGAAAACAAAGTCCCCAGGTGAGAACATGCAGAAGCAGCAGATGGCAGAGTCAGCCATAGAAACGGCTCAGGTGTTGGCATTTGAAGACACAGCGTATAAAATAATTACATTTAATTTATATAAAGAAATAAGAACATGAGTAAAAACAGCAGATTTTACAAAAATAGAACTGGAAAAATAGGATTAAAATTAAACATTTAGGCCAGGTGCGGTGGCTCATGCCTGTAATCCTAGCACTCTGGGAGGCCAAGGCGGGCGGATTGCTTGAGGTCAGGAGTTCAAAATCTACCTGGGCAACATAGTGAGACCCCGTCTCTACTAAAAATAGAAAAATTAGCTAGGCGTGGTGGCGCACACCTGTAGTCCCAGCTACTCGGGAGGCTGAGGCAGGAGGATCACTTGAGCCCAGGAGTTTGAGGTTGCTGTGAGTTAGGCTGACGCCAGGACACTCTAGCCCGGGCAACGGAGTGAGACTCTGTCTCAAAAAACGCAAAGACAAAAAAAAACCCCAAAAATAAAATTAAACATTTAGCAGTTAGATCTCTTTTAGCAGATGAGGCATAGCTAAAGAGATAATTAGTGAAGTGGAAGATAGAATTAAAGAAATCATTCAGAAATAAAAAGAAGAAACATAGGAGCATGAGAAAGTCTAACCCATCTATTTAAGTTCTGTAAGGAGAAGAGAGCAAGGCTGGGAACTCTCATGACCGAGAAGAGACAGAGTACACAGTGCAAGAGCCCTAACGGGTCCCAGGCTGGATGAAAAGACCCTACTACCTCCATCCAGGGCAGTTTAACATCAATATAACTAATGATAGTCATGAATTTTAACTCAAGGGAAATAAAATCTAGGGGGCCGTATTTATTGCAGTATATTTCACATCGATTATTTATGTTAAGTAAACGTGCAGCAGTCAGCTCTTATGTCAGAACACTAGCTGCAAAGTGTGGGAGGAGTGGTAAGGCCAGAGTCGTGGAGGGTGCTAGACTAGGTGGTGGAGCCTGAGGCTGCAGCGAGCTGTGGTTGCGCCACTGCACTCCCCCTGGGCAACAGCAAGACCCCTTCCCTGAAAACAAGAAAAGAATTAGGCTGAGATAAAGACGTTTTCAGACAAAACTGAGTTTGCTGCCAGCACATCATCACTGAAAGATGTTCTGAATGTGTATTTCAGGCTGAGGGAAAGTGATTCAGATAGAAGTGCGGAGGCGTAAGAAGGCCTGGGGGTCAGGGTGGAGAAACGAGGGTAAATCCTAGGGACTGACGCTGCGCAGTGTCCAGAATGGCATCTCAGAGCTTCTAAAGGTGCCCTGTGGGGCCGGGACAGCGACAGTGCTCAGGAGAGGCCACGTTGGCTCTGGGCTTTGACAACCCAGCAGGGCGAGAGATGCTCAAGCGTGCGGGGCCCCCAAGGGAGAGGAGCACACTGCTCCCCAGCTGGGAGGGAGAACGCGCAGGGAGGAGCCGGCAGCCCTGTGAGGAAGGTGAGAAAGGGGGAAGGCAGTGCTGGAAGGGAGGCTGGGCTGGCCCCTGACTCACAGGGGGAATGGCCTGTCCGGTGCAGCCAAGTGACCCTGGTGTGAGCTATGGGGGGCAGCGGTGGTGGCCAGGAGGGGCCTCAGTCAGGGCTACCAGCTTGGGCTTCCTGCTAGGCTTGGGCAGTGGCTGGAGGGTCTGCCAGACTCCACCTACCTGGGCGTCCATCTGGTCTCTCCGAGCAGCCACGCAAGGCCAGGCCCCAGCTAGGCTCTGTGTCCTTGGCTGTGGGGTGTTCGTGAGAGAAGCGTGCAGGCGCCCCACAGACTGGCCTGGGCTTGGCAGTGCCCTGGCCTGGTGTCAGCCTCTGAGACCTTCCTTCCCCAGCCTGTTTGTTTTCTGAGTAACCAGTTTTATTTTCATTCTTTGGTTCCAATAATTGCTTTTTTAACAAGACAATAGGATATTTTTCCTTCTCAGGCTCTCTGAGCGCCAACTGGGGTAAAACTAGCCAGCCCCAGCGCCACGTGAGTCATGGTCCCGTGGCTTTGAAACAGACGTGTGCACCAGCGTGAGGCAGGTGCCGTGGCTTCCTGTACAAGGGATGGTGGTGTCAGGCTGGGCCAGACCAAGGGGGTCCTTCACAGCTCCGTCTGCATGCTGGCATCCTTTGCCACGTTAGGGTGTCATGTACACATGTATTATCATGAAACAAATAGCGCAGAAGAGGTTTGCTGAGAAGAGAGGGCCACGGGGCTTCAAACCAGCTGACCCTGCCCTGCTGGGCTCCCTCCCAGCTGGGGCAGCCCTCACGCCTGAGGCCACAGAGCCGTTCTGCACTGCGGCTGCCGTGCCGAGGGGGCACATCCTTGTTCTGCCCGGTACTCTGCAGGGGTCGGGCAGGAGAGGAGGGTGAGCCCTGCCTGCCTCTCGGAGCCTGACGTCTCCTGTGCTCTCTCCACAGTACGACGAGCACGTGATCAGCCCGAAGGAGTTCGTGCACCTGGCAGGGAAGTCCACCCTGAAGGACTGGAAGAGGGCCATCCGCATGAACGGCATCATGCTCAGGTGCGAGCCACGGCGCCCCGCAGCCCAGCGGGGGCCCTGGGGCCAGGCGGCCCTTCCTAGTGGAAGGGGGCACGGCAGCTGCTGCTTTTTCATTTGCTTTTGGGGTTTTGAAGACAAGGCCTGTTTTGCCTGTGAGTGCTAACGACCTCCCAGATGGCCGCACCTCCCCACATCCCTCCCAACTCAGACACATGTTAATTTCCACCAGTTTTTTACCTGGAGCACTTGTGGCTATTTCACTGTTAGAAAGTTGAGGGTATAACCTGGCGTTTGTGCATCACATAGGTGCAGGCATCACGTCTAATCTCTTAGTGTGGCCTTTTATGTTGTTCTCTATTGTCCTTTTCATCACTTTTTCCTGACGTATGCAAGTGGTGTGCGCAGTTGCTCTCTTTGTACCTGTGAACTGCGGCCTGCGTCTGTGTGCCTAGAGGGTGCAGACGCCACAGGGATAGGGTGGCCAGTGGGCCTGGCCTCCGCCCCTGAGCAAGGGCGCTGCTCTGTGCTAGAGTCTGGGGCCTCCTGGGTGCTGGCCTTGGTCCTTGCTCACGCATCGGCCCGTGCTGCAGAGCCTCTGATTCCTAGCACGCGCTGGTGGCGCAGCTGTGGAGACCACTGGGGAGGAGCTGCTGCAGATGTGCCAGCCCAGCAGGTGCCTGAGGTCCACACTGCCCAAGGGCCTAGTGAGGCTGGAGTCTCTGACCCTCCTTTCACGGGTGGAGGCGGCTCACTGGGCCAGGCCGGGCTGAGACTTGGGACCTCGGGGCGGGGCCGCCCCACGGCGCCTGGGCAGCTGCAGAGCCCAGCCCTGCCTCGTGGAGCCCCCCTGGGCAGCGCCTCTGCTGGGCCCTGCCCCCACGCAGGCGGTGGCCCACGTCGGGCGGCTGGACGAGGTTCTCGGGCCGCGGACCTCACCAGGACCCCCCCCCCCCGGTCCTCTGTCCCGTGCCCCAGGAAGATCATGGACTCCGGGGAGCTGGACTTCTACCAGCACGACAAGGTCTGCTCCAACACCTGCCGCAGCACCAAGATTGACCTCTCGGGAGCCCGTGTGTCCCTGAGCAGCCCGGCGTCTGCCGAGTACATCCCGCTCACGCCCGCCTCAGCTGACGGTAGGTGCGCGGGGCTGCCCTCCTGGGTCAGCGTGGCTCGTCCTGACCTGGTGCGATGTGGGGGCTCGGCCTCCGCCCTCCTCACCAAGGGGGCCGCCGCATTGCTGTTTTCAGTGACGGGAAAGGTGAAGCTCTGTTCTTTCTAAGCCGCTTTTGCTCCAATGATCACATGTGGAGAAGGGTGCAGGGGGCAGTAAGGGACCCTGGACCCCACCCCCATCGTCCCCACGCCTGCCCCAGATCTGGAGCCGCTCCCCCATTTTTTGGCGGCTGCGGATCTGTGCGTCTCCTTCCGACCTGCTGTGCTGGGTGTCGTGCTGCAGGTGTCCCTGCTGCCGGGATCTCTGGGTGACGATACTCTTTTGTGGTGGTGTCTGTAGCTCTGAACTGCAGAAAGAGTAAACATCCCCTGGAATGCTTTCCAGCTTTATGAATAGAGAAATTCTTCTAGAAATGGAAGTTAGAGTGAAATTAGGTCCTGAGTCCCCAGGCCATGTCATTGGGTGACCTTTGGCAGTGTTGTGTTCCCAGCAGTGTCACTTGCATTGTCCCCAAACTGTCCCTCTGCATGTGGGCTGGAGTGTGCTTCTTTGTGACCAGGGACATCCTTGTCACTGGCCCAGACGGGGACCAGCGGAGGACCTTGACCCATGTTCAAGAGGAAGGGTGAGGCCAGGGCGGCAGGGAGGCCTCACCCTCCACCCCAGGCCTTCCCTGTGCCCCGCCAGAGCAGGCGGCAGCTCGCGGAGCTGCATCCTGAGAGGCCCAGGACTCTGCGTTGTGTGTCGGACTGACCTCTGCCGGCCCTGTCGTCAGTCGGTGGTAGGGTTTGCAGCCACGGAGACATGGGGGGGTCAGCGCGCTCTGCACCAAAGCCCAGGCTGGCTGCTGGGGGTAGGGCTGGCCACGTACTCCCCGTGGGCCGGGGTCGGTGGGGGGACCGAGGCTCAGCCCCCTGTCTGTGCCCTGCTGGTGGCTGCCCCAGTAGCCAACACGGACAGGCCAGTCCGGGTCATACCTTTTCCCCAGCAGGGACGGGGCCCCTGAGCCCCCCAGGCAATTCCCGCTCGGCCTGGGAAAGGCAGAGTCAGGTTCGGGGTTGGCTCTTCCAACGTTGTGTTTCGTCCCGCCTGAAATCTCTAAGAACCTCTGACCTGGCTACTGTGCAGTCAGTAAGAGATTGTGTATCAGCCCAAACTGTGAAAAACATTCATTCCTGCCCCAAATAACAAGTGTGTGGTGACATTCACCACCACATCCTTGAGGCGTGTGGAAAAGGCAGCACGAGAGCAAAAAGCCCCCAGACTGTGCCTGTGGCAGGCGTGTCCCAGCCAGGCCTGAGCACAGAGCCCCAGGTGTCAGCGGTGCCGCAGTCGTGGGTTTTTGCCACTAGAACTGGACGGAGAGTTGGCGTCTCCCCCAGAGTCTCCACCTTCTGATTTAGAAAGATGGGCAGGCGCTAGGTGCTGAGATTTACAGCGGCGTCAGAGACCGTGGCGTAAAGACACGGGGAGGGAAACCGGGTGGCAGGTCCGACCATGGAGCGGGCCCAGGTGCGCGCAGGTGGGCAAGGAGGTCGCCCACCTCGCCCCATGACCGCGCACAGAGGCATGTTGGGTAAAGCTGTGAACACGGTAGGAAGAGCGGAAGGTGGAGAATGATGGAGACCAGGCGACAGGCCTAGGGGTGGTTTTGCTGTTCTCCCGCGGTTGTCTGACTCAGAGATGGGAGGTGAGCCTGAGCCTCCGCTCTGCCGGGTTGCCTGTGTGAGGACAGTGGGAAGGAGAGGCGTGCGCTCGAGGGGCTGGCAGAGGGGGGTGTGGACTTGCCGCCTGCAGCGGTGCTCACCCGACTTCCCTCTTGGCCGCAGTGAACGGGTCTCCTGCAACCATCACCATAGAGACGTGTGAGGACCCTGGTGACTGGACGGCAGCCATTGGAGGTACGGGGTTGCCCGCGGGCCTCTCACGGGCGCAGGGCTGGGCAGTAGGGTCCGTGCCCGCCACAGGCCACCTGGGCTCAGGACCCAGCTGGGGCTGGGGAGGCCTTGCGGGGAGAGGTGGGCTTGGGCTGCTGTCCTCTCGGGTGCTCCCAGCCCAGCTCCGTGGCCCGCCTGCTGGACTTAGGCTCTGTGATATGGCTGGGTGCTTTGTCGACCCCCGGGTGGTGTCCTCTGTTGTCCCCTGCTCTCCCCACGGTGGCTGCCCCATGTGGCACCGCTCTTCCTGCCCACCGAGCCCCTCCTTCCCTGGCAGATGACACCTTTGCCTTCTGGCGGGGTCTGAAGGACGCCGGGCTGCTGGACGAGGTCGTGCAGGAGTTCCACCAGGAGCTGACGGAGACCATGAAGGGCCTGCAGCGGCGGGTCCAGGACCCCCCCCTGCAGCTCCGAGGTGAGGGGCCCCTTCCAGTCAAGGCAGGCGGCATTGCCAGCGTGGGGTGCTCAGGCCCCCCTGAACGGCTGGGGTGGAGGCTGAGGCTGAGGCTGAGCGTCTGGCGTGGGAGGGTCGCTTTGCCTGCCCTCAGACGTCCCCCGCTGAGCGGAGCCCCCTTGGCCGATGGGTCCCGAGTAGCCGGCCCGGTCCTAAGGTTCTCAGCGAGCGCCCGTGCCCCCTCAGACGCCGTGCTGCTCAACAACATCGTGCAGAACTTCGGCATGCTGGACCTGGTGAAGAAGGTGCTGGCCAGCCACAAGTGCCAGATGGACCGCTCGCGGGAGCAGTACGCCCGGGACCTAGCAGGTACGCCAGCGGCGCCCACGGGGTCGCCTCTCTGCCATGCACACATGCCTCTCTGAGTCACAGCTGCTCCTCGGAAGCCCAAGCAGCGAGTGACCCGCAGCTGCCACGCGAGGCGGCCGTCAGCGAGACTTGAGAGATGTGGTCAGACTCCGCTGTCGGGGGGTTGCGGGTCCTCCCGTTACCGACTGTCTGTGTGCACCAGGTGGTCACTTCAGAGAGAGTGACAGGGAAGCGGACGAGACCACCCAGAGGCCAGCTCGCCTCTGTGACGTGTTTGCACTGCTCTCAGCTTATCCTTGGGCTGTACCTGCCATGTGTGTGCACCTGTGTGTTCACAGCAGATGTGTAGATGCTGTTGTAACCCACTTTCTATCTCGCCGTATCATGAGAACAACTTCCCGTGCAAAAATAGTGACGGGAACACGTGGGAGCTCCCGAAAAAGGGCTGGCAGCTCTGCCAGCCCCGAGCTCAGGGTCAGAGCAGGCCCTGGGCCTGAGGGCCACCCAGTAGTGGTGGATGTCCTTGTCCCCTGCAGTGACCCTGCCCGTCCCCGTCCCCCACGGTGATGCTGTCTGCCCCCCTTGTCCCCATCCCCCATGGTGACCCTTTCTGCCCCATCCCTGTCCCCTGCAGTGACTCCATCCCCATCCCCCGCAGTGATGCTGTCTGTCCCATCCCCATCCCCCTTGGTGACACTGCTGTCCCCCATCCCCTTAGCCCTGGAGCAGCAGTGTGACGAACACCGCCGGCGCGCCAAGGAGCTCAAGCACAAGTCGCAGCACCTCAGCAACGTGCTGATGACGCTGACGCCCGTGTCCCTTCCACCCCCTGTGAAGCGGCCCCGGCTGGCACGGGCCACGTCAGGACCCGCTGCCGTGGCCTCGCAGGTGCTCACCCAGTCTGCCCAGATCGCGCTCGGCCCGGGCGTGCCCGTCTCCCCGATCACCAGCGTGCCGCTCGGCAAAGTGGTGTCCACCCTGCCCTCCACGGTCCTGGGCAAGGGCTCCCCTCAGGCCCCTCCTGCCAGCTCGCCGGCCTCCCCGCTGCTCGGGGGCTACACGGTCCTGGCCTCCTCGGGCTCCACCTTCCCCAGCACCGTGGAGATCCACCCGGACGCGTCCAGCCTCACGGTGCTGAGCACGGCCGCCGTGCAGGACGGCAGCACGGTGTTCAAGGTGGTCAGCCCCCTGCAGTTGCTCACCCTGCCTGGCCTGGGCCCCACCCTGCAGAGCGTGGCCCAGGCATCGCCTGGGGGCAGCACGATTGTGACAGTGCCGGCGGGGGCCGCCACGGGGCCCGAGGAGCACACAGCCACTATCGAGGTGGCCACCGTGGCAGAGGACCACGAGCAGAAGTAGCCGGCGGGAGGTGAGGCCCCTGGGGCGGACAGGGCTGGCTGCCTCTCCGCAGCCGCAGGCCGGAGCACAGCGCGAGGCCGCAGGGCCAGCTTGGGCAGGCGGGTCACGCGGGCTGCTGAACCAAAGAGAGGAATCGCCAAAACAAATCAAGAGAAGAGAGAAAGGGACGATGAGAGCAACCTGGAAAATCGGTCTTCAAGTTCCAAACTTCCTCCCCCTTTTTTCTTGGGAAATATATTTTTCCATCTGTTGCTTATTAATACTGTTTACACGTTGGGCCGTGATCAGGAGCCAGGTGGACGAGGACAGGAGGAGGCCTGGGTGCTGCGGGTGCAGGGAGCAGAGCCGGGCGGCAGCGCTGAGACCCCGCAGGCCCTGGAGGTGCTGCAGCCGCGCCGTGCACTTGGGTCTCTGCGGCCCCCCGGGAACCGAGCCTGCCGGGCAACGTTACTACACATGTCTTGGGAACCCTACCCAAGTGTGGAAACCTGTGGATCCTATGGATTTGGTTTCTTCCCACAGTTTTCTGTAGGATTAGTGTGGCTCGCGCCCTGTCCTCCTGCCTGTGTGGGAGCCTCACCGGTGCAGGTCCCGGCAGGCTCCGACCTCCCTGCCCTGGCAGGTGCTCAGGTGGCTGAGGGGCCGCACAGATTAGGCGTGGTCAAAGCGCCGTTGCACATGTACTGCAGGTGTTTTTAAGTGAATTGCTTAGTAGGCTTCTAGGAAGAGTCAAGTTTATAGCGGTTTCAACCAAAATGATGCTGAGTGCCTAGGCTTCCCAAGTTGGCTCTGGGGTGGGCCCAGAACCTGTGTGTTCACCTGACCAGGTGCGGAGTCCTAGGTGGCGCCCCCTCCCAGGATGGCCCCTGGTAGGTCTGAGATCGTGGGTGTGTCCCTAAGGCTCGGGTTGGAGGTGTGAGCAGAAGGAGAGGTGCCGTGGGGGGTTTCTGGGGGGTTGCCCCTTTGGCTTGGGGAGGCTCAGTGTGGCCCGAGTGCAGCCTGCTGGTGGGGCCACCGTGACGGCCCCCGGTCCCCAGGCCCCCTGATACCTTGTGGTCCTGGTCTAAGGGAGAGCCCAGGGCATCTGAGGGGGGCTGTCAAGGGCGGGCTAGTTGGGGCCAGCTGGGGAAAGTGCGGCCCAGACACGCCGTGCAGGGCCGTCCGCAGGCTGCCTGTAGTCTGGTCTCACGAGGAAAGCCGTGCAGGGGCCAGATGTCTCAGGGGCAGCGAGCCCAGGCTTCCTGCTGTCACCGGCAGGGCGTGTCCTGGAGCAGGCCTGGGGGCCCGGCAGTGGGAGGGAGCCCGGTCCTACCCGGCGGCTCTGGAGGGTACCGGCTGCCCACCCGTCTGTCTGTGGAGTGCCCTGGGCCCCACCTGGGCGCTGTTGTGACGGGGCCTGTCCTGCCCCCACCCGTTGTCAAGCTACTGAGTTTCTGTCTTTTTTGTTTTCTTTCTGTTACATTTCTGTTGGCTGCTATCACAAGTCAGCTGGTTTCGGCACAATGTTTACGTGTCTGTGTACATACTCCTTTTTAGACCCATTTTCACTCGAGCGTGAGTCCTGTTGCGTGCGTCAGTGGGGCCCTGTGCCCACCCACCAGCTCGGCCTCGTGGCGGGTGCAGCTCTCTGGCCGGAGAGCCTGGGACCTTCTCTGGCTCTCCTTGTCCCGGTCACACGTGGGTCTGCACTGACAGCCCCCTGCTTAGCCGGACTTGAAGGGGTTGTGGGTCAGTTCTTTCTTTCCGTTGCAGAGCGAGGGGGGCCTGTTCTGTCCCCGACTCCCAGCCCACGGGGCACTGGAAGACGAGATTGACTCCCAAGCTCACAGGGATGCGCCGGCTTCACAGCTGACCCCGGCCGCGCGCTCGCCCCGGCTGAGGGCTCTTCCCAGTGCTCCTGGGAACCCGCTCACGGACGCCTTCCACTCTCGCGGCTGCTCCTGGCAGGGGCTCCACGCCCCAGCTGGGGAAGGGTCCATCCTCAGGGCCACCACCCATTGGGGAGGGGGTTGTCACCACCGCCCCTGTCCCCAGCACATGCCCCTGCGCCCTGCAGGTTCCCAGGACCTCCTGGTCCTGCCCCTCAGGGTCCGACTGGGACCTGGAAGGGAAGAGCCTCTCGACCACCTACACACACGGGTTTTGTGGCTGCCTCTGGTCTGGCTTTCTGAGGAGGCAGGATTGGTTTGTTTCTGCAGAGAGAGGGACAGCTCCTCTCTGTGCCCTCAGAGGCACCCTGGGGAAGGGCCGTGTTTGAGTTCTGCTTTGTATGTTCTTTTGCAAGTTTCTGCTTGGTACTTTGATTTAAAATAAAAACATTTTTCTTAGTCTGTGTGTCTGTCTCTTGTAACGGAAGGTTGTGGAGAAGATCGAATTAAATCTGTAAGCACGTGCCCGCTGGACAGCGCAAGCTTGTCAGGCTCCTCATGCATCCACTTAGCCTTTTCAGAGTGTGGTCTGGGGGCTCCAGGACCCTGCCAGGTGTCCCCAAGGTCAACACTGTTTTCGTGACAGCAGCAGGTGCCATTTGTATTCCTGTTCTCTCCCAGAGGTCTGACGGGCGGGTGGCAGCTGCCTCCGTCTGCCCCGTTGCTGTGACAATAGCACCGACGGGGTGGCTTGTAACCAGCAGAAATTGGTTTCTCGTGGTTCCTGAGGTTGGGAGGTCTGAGCCCTAGGCTCCGGTTTGAGTCTGTTCTGCCAGTCGCTGGGGCGCGAGTGGAAGGAGAACAGCCTTGGCTCCTCGACCCAGGGCTGGAGTCAGAGATGCCTCCACCAGTGGCCAGGGCCTGTGCCTGCGGTTAGGAGCCGACAAGCTCACCCCCCAGCCGGCCACTTGCTCCCCTCCCCAGGGCTCAGTCCCAGATCCTCCCCAGTGCCCAATGCTCCCGTCCTGGTGCCGTCCCCTGCCCCCAGGCTGTAGGAGGTGGTGCACCCCGGCCACGGGCCAGACACCGCAGACGAAGGCCTCCACACTGCACGACGCCACTTAGGGAAGTTCAACACTGCCCACAAGGCAGAAAAACGTGCTCTGAAAGTCAGAGCACTGTTCCCTGGTAAGGAGTGGCCAGAGCAGCGTGGGGGTGCTGGGTTTGAGGACACCTCCGCCTTGATCCAGGTGCTGGTGGCCAGGTGACCTGACGTGGGTGGTCTCCCAGTCGCGCGCTCTGCTGCAGTAGCGCTAGCGTGCCCATCCCTGCGTTCACGCCACACTCTCCCAGGCGTCCGTCTGCTCCTCAGAGCTTATGGGTCTAAGGCAGAGCTCCTGCTTCATGTTATCCGGAACCTGCTCCTTCCCTGTCGTGCCTCGGGGGGACACAATGTGCCCCAGTTGCTCAGCCCCTTCCTGTAAGATATGTCCCCTCCTCGCTGGGCAGGTCCCATCTCTTGGCAGAGACAACCCCAGCTCCTGCCTGGGGCCCCTGTTGTCCCTCTGCCCTGGCGAAGGCTGTTCCCTCATCAATGCCCCATGACACTTTACACTCCCGACACTTCTGGCTGGGGTTCGTCTCCTCTCATGCCCACCGAGTAGCACCGGCCACTCCAAGCTGAGGGTCCAGGCGGGCAGCGAGTGGAGCTCCCGGGCAGCAGCTCTCCGGAGGGCGGAGTCCCGCGAGGGAGCAGCGCCGAGTAGACCCCGTCATCTGGATGCACTGCGGTCGGTCCACTCGCCTGCAGAAGGACGTGTTGGCTGCTTCCAAGTTTCGCAAATACGAGTAAAGCTGCCATAAAAACCGTGCAGGTTTTGTGTGGACGTAAGTTTCCAACTCCTTTGGGTAAGTACCAGGGAGCACAATTGCTCGATGGGCAGAAGAGTCTGTTTAGTTTGACAAGAAACTGACAACCCATCCTCCAAAGCGGCTGCTCCGTTCTGCGTTCCCACCAGCAGGGAGTGAGCATCCTGCCGCGCCACGTCCGCACCACATCCTCACCAGCGTTCTGTGTCCTCGGTGCGTTGGATTTGGGCCACTCCGTGGGTGTGTGACAGAGGTGATGGCTTGTTGGTCCCCAGTGACACGTGACGTCCTTGGGCGCTGTCCGCAGATCTCCTCGGGTGAGGGGTCTGCTCCACTCTTTTGCCTGTTCTTATCAGGTTTGATTGTTTTCTTCCTGTTGCGTTTTCAGAGTTCTCTGCATGTTTTGGATCACAGCCCTTCTCAGATGCGTCGTCGCAGACACTTTCCCAGGCTGTGGCTTGTCTTCTCTACTGACAGTGTCTTTCACGGGGAGAACGTTGGTTTCAGCAGCGCCGGCTCTGTCAGCTTGGCGCGGTGGCAGCGTCGTAGCCAAGTAGCCTTACCCGAGGCGCGATTATTGCTGACTGAAAACCTTTCCCAATACCCCACCCTGACGACTTGCGATATGACGTTACTAACAGTGACCCCAGCGCGTCCAGCGCTGCCTTTGTGGGTCACGGGTTTGGTGTCATACCTGGAGAAGTCGCTGTTGCCAAGAGTCTTCTCGATTTTCCTCCACGTTATCTTCTAAGTTTTATAGTTTTGTGTTTTACATTTAGGTCTATAAGTCATTCTGAGTTAATTTTTGTGAAGGGTATAAGGTCTGGGCCTAGATCCTAGATTGATTCTGTCTTTCTTTCCTTTCTTTCCCTTCCTTCCTTCCTTCTTTCCGTCCTTTTTTGCATGTGGCTGTCAGGTTGCTCAGCACTGACATTGTTGAGAGGCTTTCTGTCCTGCAGGCACAGCCCTTGATCCTCTGTCAAAGATCACTTGACTATGTCTGGACTCTCTGTTCTATCCCATCGATATATTTATTCTTTTGCCACTACTACATTGTCTTGATTGCTGTAGCCTTCTGTTGAGTCTTAAAGTTGGGTAATTCCTGTGCTCGGACTTCATTCTCCTCATTCAATCTCAAGTGGGTGATTCTGCGTCCTTTGCCTCTCCATGTAAACTGGAGAGCCAGTTTGTCGATATCCATAAAATAACTTGGTGGGATTTTGATTGGGATTGCATTGAAGCTCTAGATCACATTGGGTACCTTATATATTTTAAGGTTAGGTTATTACAGGGGTGGGGAACCTTTTTATGTTGGAAGCTCCATTAATTTAGCTGTTATCAAGTAAGACCGCATTCAAGAAACTTCAATTAGATAAAAATGTACCTTATTTTGTAAAAATATAACTACTGTGGACTTAATAATTTCAAAAAATGAAAACTATTTGTTAATTTTAAAGTTAACTAACCTTTTAATGACTGTGTTGTGTCTGCTTTTTGTTGAAAAGCATTTGAATATTTGGTTGCAGCATGGAGATCCACAGTTTCAGTTGATCCTCTAGATGGGTATCAGTCATTTGAGAACTTAAGTGTGTCTTGATTTGGGTTAGGTAGTAGATTTGCAGCAATAAGTGGTTGAAAAGCAAGAAAGAATTTTTGGGGCATGTTGCTGAAGGCATGAGCATTCTAGTGCAATTTTCCATATTTCAATTGGATCTTTCTTAGCATCAAACAATGACTTTAAAATGTCATCTACTGAGAACTCAATCGATTCTATCTGAAGTTCTTTAGGTGCCTTGGTGATACCAACTAGGTGAGGCTGTGATGCTAATTTGAGTGTGATGTCATGATGCTCAAAGTCGTGAACCTTTCATTGTATTCTCCAATTAACAGGTCTATAACAGCTGCACATTCTTCAAATGATTCACGTATATCATCCTGCTCATCAATGACCTTTGCCAAATGGGGAAAATGTTCATCCAAATTTTCTTTCTGAAGAAGTGTTTTGAAAAAAGATAGCTTTTGTCAAAATGCTTATATATATTTTTGCTACATATCATATACAGACTTAGTTTTACCTTGAAAAGAAATATTCAAGTCATTTTTATTTGGCATTATATCATACAGAAATGGTACATTCCTATAGAAATCTTCTTTCCACAATTCACATTGCTGATTCTGTTCTTCATAAAATTTAACTATCTGTTCTCGCAGAGATAAAATTTTGGCTAACACCTGTCCCTGCAATAGGTGATACGGCAAATCCACACTGAATACCTCGTCATTCAACTTTAGCATGTTACGAAACTGACGATGCATTGTTACATTTGCAGAAATATAGTTAACAATACTTATAACTTGTTGCAAAGTGTCACTTAAAGTAGTAGCTTTAGCAGGGGATTTTGCAAGATACAATGAGAAGAAATGAGAGCATCTGGATCTGTTAATACATTTTTTATCTGTGCAATAAACCCTTCATGTTTTCCTGTTGCAGAAGGTGCACCATCTATACATATACTCACTAAATTTACCAAATTCAGCCCAACTTCATGACATTTATCATGAAAGTTGTTGAAGATATATATTCCCTGTGTTCTGTTCACAAGAGTGCCCAAGGTAAGTAACTCTTCATAGCAAAGAAAATCTTCTGTTAGGACCTGAATGAAGCATAAAACCTGTGCTAAGTCAGTTGTATCAGTTGATTCATGCAAAGCAATTGAATAATATATATTTTCCTTTTCAAGTGTTACGTGAAGTTCTGTTAATTTGAAGGCTAATTCATGCCGCCAATCAGTTATGGTTCTCCTTGAAAGAGGCAGTTGTTTGTACTTTGAAATATTATTGGGATCTAATCATCTTATGCCTTTGACAATGCATTTTTCCACAATTTCTATATCACTGAATGTCTTCTCTTTTTCCTGAGGATATAAAGCTACTTTTTTTTTTTTTTTTT
>VBSM01002299.1:57175-67977 GCA_008086735.1 Cheirogaleus medius | reverse complement strand
GTTGGGTGCAGGGTTGAGGTGGGGTGCAGGGTGGGGTGGGGTGTAGGGTCAGAGTGGGGTGCAGGAAGGGCTGGGGTGCGGGGTCAGGCCTGTGGAGTGCTCCCTACAAAGTTTTCTCCACTGGGCAGTCCTCTCTCTCCCTTTTTTTTCTTTCTTGGGAAAATAAACTTCGACCTGTGTATATGCTAAACTTTGAGAATTCTGTCTCCCCCTGCGGCTGACTTTGCACCCAACAGGCACCTAACACCTAACAAGCTCCAGGCCCTTCTGGGCAGCCCAGGCAGCACCTGTGCATGCAGCTGTCTGAGCCCCGCCCACCAGGGGTCTCCCTGGCGCAAAGCCTGGCGAGCTCGGCCACTCGCCCGCCGTCTCGCTGTGCCGGCCAGGAGGGCAGCTCCCTCCAAAAGGGCCCGCGAGGACCAGTGCATCGGTGTCACTCATGTTGTTGGACTCACACCCCGTCCCCCAGACGTGCAGGTTCAGAGACGTCCCCCTGCAGCTCCGGGCCGGGCAGGTCCAGCCACAGGACTGGGGCGTGGATCGGGTGGGATGTGGGCTCTGCTGCAGGCACAAGGGTCACGAGGCACCATGACGACCACCAGGTGCCAAGGAGCTGGCTGGGGAGGCCGTCGAGGGGAGGGAGACCTGCGGCTGGGACCCTCTCCAACTCCCCACCTGTCCCAGGACCCTGCCCCACACCTGGGCCGGCTGGGATTTTCCCTCCCAACCCTGCCTCAGTTCCGGAAGGGGTCGTAGGCCCAGGAGGGGACTTGCCCACGGCCCCTTCCCGGCATGCTGGCTTCCCAGTTCATTCACATCCCCGAGCTGGGGGACCAGATGTCCTGGCCGTAGTGGCCTTTGGGTGTCTCCTGGCTATCAGGTGGCCCAGAAGCCACATGACGTCATTGTCTGTGCCTCTGCCGAGGCTCGTGTGCCTGGCCCACCCTGCGCCTCCCGCAGCCCAACGCCCCATTTCACATGTGAAAACTAGGGTGCTGGAAGCCCCTCCCTGCCGTGCTCTGAGCCTCGGCTCCCGGCACTGGGGCCTCCGCCTCGCACGGGGGTCTCAGGATGTCATTAACGGAAGATTTGGCCACCATGGAAATAACCAGGCAGGTCTTCACGCAAGTCCAGCGGCCAGCGGGCTGCTTGGCAACTGCAGCCGGCGCTGAGCAGCGGACGCCCCCACCCAGCCCCGCTTCTCCGGGGTGGCTGCCGGGCTGGTGGTGCCCTGGGGTTCCCCACTGTCCTCAGGTGGCCACACACCTGGCAGGGCAGGGCCTCCCCTGTGGCCTGGGCGGAGGGAGGAAGAGGGCTGCCAGCCCCGCCCCACTCGTCTGAACACTCGCCGGATGCAGCCAGGCAGCCTCGAGTGACTGCGGGGCGGTGTCACTTGTCACCCCACCTGCACGTGTGGGTAGGGACGCTGCGCAGGGAGCTCACTGACCACGCCCGGCCATCCCACCGGCCCTTCCAGTTTCTCCCCAGAGTCCCAGCCGCTCCCAGGGCTGCTGCACTCAGCCTCTGCCCCGGCGGGGCCTGCAGCCCGGCTTGGTGACCGGGCCAGCCAGTGCGCCCCGTCGGCCGTCGGGTGCCTGCGGGATATGGAGCTCTTCCTCCGGAAGCGGCTGACCTTCCTGTCCTTCTTCTGGGACAAGGTCTGGCCGGCCGGTGAGCCGGACAGCAGCCTCCCTGGGCCTCCAGATCCCGCTGCCGATGCAGAGCCAGAGCCCCCTGCCCCCGCGGAGCCCTGCAGCCCCCCGGCGCCCGGTGCACAGCTCTATCGCGTGCTGCAGGACTTCACGGCACGGAGCGCAGAGGAGCTGAGTGTCAGCTGCGGGGAGCGGCTCCACGCCCTCAGGGAGGAGGGGCCCTACATCCTCGCCCGCAGGCTCTCGGGCGGGCTCAGCACCGGGCTGGTGCCCATCACCTGCGTCGCCAAGGTCACCCCGGAGACGCTCACCGACCAGCCGTGAGTACAGCAGCCTCAGTGGCCAGAGCCTGCCACCCCCAGGTGGGGAGTCGGGCACCTCGTGTCCACGTCCACTCGTTCTTCCACTCATGGGCAGTGGCAGCGTGGCGCCCAGGTGCAGTGACGACTGAGCAGCCAGGTGCAGCCTGAGCTGCTGGGAGGGGTCAGGTCTGGAGGCTGAGGAGCTGCTTGGGCCACGCACCCAGCGGGCGTCACCTGGGCACCCAGCAGGCGTCACCTGGGCCCCCAGCAGGCGTCACCTGGGCCCTCCTGGCCTCACGCAGGGAACCGGTGTTCACTGCGTGGGCTCTGTTTGCAGGGCTGGGGCAGCAGGTGGGAGAGGGCTCGTGCCCTGGGAGCTCCCAGGGCGGCACAGTGAGCATGGTACGCGGATGCCGCAAGTGCCGAGAGGGGTGATGCGTCCACCTGCCCCTCACGCATCCACACTCACCCCACGGCCCACTCTGGGCCCAGGTGTGGGCAGGTGCGGCCTGGCCCACGCTTGCTCCCCACAGGCTTGTTTGGTGAGTGGCACAGGTAGGGCCCACCTGTTCCCCCAGATGCCCTGAACCCCACACCTGCCCTCTGCCGTCCCACGTCACGCCACGGCATTGCCAGGGCTCCCCCGGCCTCCCTGGGGCCCGGGGCAGGCCCACATTCTCCTGGGGGGCTGCTGTGGTGGGTGAGGCCAGGCTCCAGCCCTCGCCCCATGCCTGCCCGGCTTGCTCTGAGCAGTGGGCAGGGCCGAGCAGCCATTCTGGGGTGGTGGGCACACGGTCACCCCGGCGTAGAGCTCCCGGAGGCCGGGCCGGGCAGGGCTGGGAGCTAATGACCGTCTGGCGGGAGATGAAACGGCTGAGCACACCCACAGTGTCATTAGCCTGGTGCCTGCCCACGCCCCAGAGAGAGGCCCGAGGCACATCCCCTATAGCTCAGCGGGTGCACAGCGCCCAGCCACACCTCCCAGGCCCTGCCGTGCAGGGAGGGGACCCTGGAGCCCCTTCCCACGTGAGCAGGTGTCATCTCCCCACTGCAGACCCCGGAAGGCAGGGGCCCCCGGCTGCAGGAGGCGCTCAGTGGACAGAGCGTGGCAGCCTCGTGGCTGCCCCTCCTGCCCAAATCTGAGTGTCCCTTGAGCCTGCTGCCCCACAGGTCTCGCCTCGGGAGACCATGTCCTCTGGTGGCCCTGTCCAGGCCTGGCCACGCCCTGGACACAGTGCAGCTGGCTCTCGGCCCTCGGTCCCCTCCTGCCAGGCCCTATTCCAGCACCCCGGCCCCCACTCAGGCGGCACAGCGTGCCCCACCGATGCCTGTGTGTGGATTTGCCGAGCCTGGCCTCGACTCCTGGGGTGCCCTCCTGGTCCTGCTCCCGCGAGGCTCCTGGGGCGCCCTCCTGGTCCTGCTCCCGCGAGGCTCCAGAGCCCGCACCCCTGCTCCAGCTCACTGTGCCCCCATTGTGTGAACGAGGGAGCAGGCCTCACCCTCTGGGTCCGAGGAAGGTCCCAGAAGTGGGAGGCCCCCAGGGTGAGCCGAGTCAGGTGTGCAGCCCCGGCCTGGGCCCTGGGAAGCAGCCCGTGTGCTGCTGGGCCGGGAGCTTTGCGGGCTCCTGCCAGGGATGTCTCTGCAGCCCAGGAAGGAGCAGGGCTGGGAGCCGCCCTGGCCCCCATCGGGCGTGGGCTCCTGGTGTCCTGGAGCTCCCTGTCTCTCGTGAGCCCAGCGTCCTAGAGGTGGCTTCTGTGCAGACAGAGGGGACAGAGGCCTGGGGGCTTGGGCCGGCTGTGCCAGGCACGGCCTTCAGAGGGGACGTGAGGTGCTTTCCACCTCCCCCCAGCGCCCCCAGCCTCCCCCAGCCACGCTCAGGCCTCTGGAACCTTCCAGCTGCTCTAGGACTGAGCCCCGCTGTGGTCACCCCTACTGGCCACTCGCCTGAGGCAGGTGGGCCGTGCCAAGCCAGGTGGTGCCTGTGGTCCTCTGTGGCCACTGCAGCCTGTGGAGCCCTGGGGACTCGGCCACGGCTCGGGTCTGGCAGGTCAGCCTGCAGCCAGGGCAGGTGGTACCTCTCTAAGCAGGAAACCAGGTCACTCACAGCATGGCTAACTGGTGAGCCTGTGGCCTAGGTGACAAACAGTGTCACCTGCGGGACCAGTGCCCAGCCCACCTGATGGTGGCTGAGTCAGCTCGGCTGCCCCCAGCCCTGCCCTCCAGCCCCCTGGACTCTCTGGCGGCCGAGGCAGCGCAGACCCAGCCCAGCCCCGGCACCTTCTCCCCGAGAGGTGGGGCAGCTGGGGCTCGGCCGGGAGCCAGCACGGCGCAGGGCACTCGGGACCCCAACCGAGGTGCCCGTGGCCTGGCAGGGTCCCCGGGACTCCTGGGCCCACAAGCTGACCCCACGCCCATGTTCGCAGCTGGTTCTTCGGCGGCACCAGCCGGACGCAGGCCCAGCAGATGCTCCTCTCCCCCGACAACGCGCCCGGGGCCTTCCTGGTCCGGCCCAGCGAGAGCAGCCTGGGCGGCTACTCGCTGTCAGGTACTCAGGGTCCCACTGTCCCCAGGGGCGCCTCGCCCAGCCCACCAGGCCAGCGTCCCCAGGCAGTGCTGGCCCCTGGAGCACACCCCGCCCCACCCAGGCCTGAAGGAGATGAGCGGGTCACCTCCCACGCTGGCTCACTCATTCATTCATTCATTCATTCATCTATTCATTTGTTCACTCACTCATCCACTTATTTACTCATTTGTTCACTCACTCATCCACTCATTCATTCATTCATCCACTCATTCATTCATTCATCCACTCATTTGTTCACTCACTCATCCACTCATTCATTCATCTACTCATTCGTTCATCCACTCATCCACTCATTCATTCATCCACTCATTTGTTCATTCACTCATTCATTCATTCATCCACTCATTTGTTCACTCATCCACTCATTCATTCATTCACTCATTTGTTCACTACTCATCCATTCATTCATTCATTCAGTCAGTTCATGCACTCATCCACTCATTCATTCATTCATCAACCCCCCACTCATTCCTTTATTCACTCATGTATTCATTCATTCACTCACTCATCTACTTATTTACTCACTCATTTATTCATTCACTCAATCACTTATTCATCTACTCATTCCTCCACCCACCCACTCATTCATTCACCCCTTCATCCACTCACATATTCATTTACTGGTTTATTTATTCACTAATTTATTCATTCATTCACTCATCCATCCACTCATTCATTTATTCATTTACCACCACTCACTTTTTCATTCATTCATCCATGCATTCATTTATTCACATATTCTTTCATTTATTTACTACTCATTTATTTATTCATTCATTCATATATTGACTCATTTGTTCACTCATTTCATTTATTCATTTGTTTACTCATTCACTCATTCCCTTCTTCCTTCCTTCACTTATTCCTTCACTCATTCATCCGGCAAGTATCTATTAAGTGCCTGCTGCATGCACTTGGTTGACAGACAAGCTCCCCCAGCTGCCCCCTGGCCAGCTGCCTCGCACTCTCCCCTCCTCCACGCAGCTCTGCCGTCCCGGAATCTCCACGTCTGGGCCAGGCCCCAGCAGGGTGTGGCGGGCATCTGTCGTGGTGGAAGTCAGGCCGCTGCAGTCAGTGTGGTCTCCATCCCTGCACCCTCCCCAGTCCGGGCCCAGGCCAAAGTCTGCCACTACCGCATCTCCATGGCGACCGACGGCAGCCTCTACCTGCAGAAGGGCCGGCTCTTCCCCAGCCTGGAGGCGCTGCTTGCCTACTACAAGGCCAACTGGAAGCTGCTCCAGCACCCGCTGCTGCAGCCCTGCGCACCCCAGGTGGGCCTGTGCCCCGCGCCCGCCCGTCCCGGAGTCCCTGGGTGGTGGACGAGCTCCGGGGCGGGGGGCGCTGCCCAGGGTCAGGGCTGCTCCCAGCAGGTGGTCCATCTCGGTCCCTGAGGCTGGTGGAGGAACGAGCAGAGGATTCCTGGGGCCTGGGGTCGGGAGAGGGGGGCCGTAGGGTGTGCCCAGCTCTGCAGGGGAGCGGCGCCCACAGCTGCCCCAGGTAGAAGCTGTCGGAGGAGACGCCAGTCACACGACGCCGCACCTGGCCGGAGCCGCTGGGACTGTCCCAGACTGGCCGTCCTGCCGAAGGGCCAGGGCAGCAATCTGGTTCCTCTGGTCCCACGATGGCAGCCCGGCCGTGGCAGTAATGAATGTTTGTGCACGGATGTCTGGCTTGGGCCAAGGTGCCACTTAGGTCCCCAAAGCGATTAGCTCCTGCTGCATTGGGCGGGGCTGCCCTGCCAGCACCTGGCGAGCGTGGGCAGGGGCGGGGGGCAGGGCACTGAGCGTCCCTCCCCCGCAGAAGCCCCTGGAGCAGGACGAGTGGGAGAGGCCGCGCTCGGAGTTCGCCCTCCGGAGGAAGCTGGGCAAAGGCTACTTCGGGGAGGTGTGGGAAGGCCTGTGGCGCGGCTCCATGCCCGTGGCCGTCAAGGTCATCAGATCAGGTAAGGCCACTGCCCTCTGTCCCCCCTGAGTCCTGGGCAGCAACACCGGCAGCCTGGGCGGTCCTGGAGCTGGGCCCTTTCCCGCAGCGGACGTGAAGCTTGCCGACCTCGCCAAGGAGATCGAGACGCTGAAGAGCCTGAGGCACGAGCGGCTCATCCGGCTGCACGCGGTGTGCTCCGCTGGGGAGCCCGTGTACATCGTCACCGAGCTCATGCGCAAGGGCAGCCTGCAGGCCTTCCTGGGCAGTGAGTACCCCCCACCACCCAGCAGCCGAGCCCCGGGGCCTCAAAGGTGAAGCGGCTGTCGGAGTGGACGCAGGAGGCCCTGCTGGGGGGACGGGCTACGGGGTCTGGGCCAGGCCTGGGCTTTCCTGGGGGACCATTGGAGCCCTGTGGGTCCAAGGCTGGGGCCGGAGTCCGGGCGGAGGGTGCAGCCCGTCTGGCCACCAGCCTCTGTCCAGGGGGACCGTGGACCCAGCCTGCACCCAGGCCCCTCCCCTCTGGCCCTTCTCTGCCCCGGTTTCCAACGGGGCCTGGGCTGCGTGCCAAGGAGCAGCTGCCCAGCGGGTTGCTGGGGCGAGTGACCCTCTCCCGTCTCGCTCAGTGCCCAGCGCAGCTTCGCGGGCTGTGCTGTCCTTGCCCAGCTTAGAGATGAGCAGACACTGAGGGGCGACGTGACATGGCAGATGCCCCCGTATCGTCCCTGCCCTGCCACGTGAGGCCCTGAGCCCCCTCCCCTGCAGGCCCCGAGGGCCAGGCCCTGAGCGCCCCCCTGCTGCTGAGCTTCGCGCGCCAGGTGGCCGAGGGCATGAGCTACCTGGAGCAGCGGCGCATCGTGCACCGGGACCTGGCCGCCAGGAACGTGCTGGTGGACGACGACCTGGCCTGCAAGGTGGCCGACTTCGGCCTGGCCCGGCTGCTCAAGGTCAGCGGGGGCCCTGGTTCCCCCCTCAGGCCGGAGCAGGCAGGGGGGGAAGGTCGCGGCTCCACCTGCCCCACTGCCGGCCTCCCCGCCCCAGGACGACGTTTACTCCCCGAGCAGCGGCTCCAAGATCCCTGTCAAGTGGACAGCGCCCGAGGCGGCCACTTACCGCGTCTTCTCCCAGAAGTCGGACGTCTGGTCTTTCGGGGTCCTGCTGTACGAGGTCTTCACCTACGGCCAGTGTCCCTACGAGGGTGCGTCCCCAGGTCTCAGGGCTGCCGCCGGGGGGCTGCAGGGTCCAGCCGGGGGTGGGCGAGCCGCGGGGGTGGGGTAAGGGGGTCCCCGCAGCAGCTGCTCTCGCATGTCCTCCCCAGGAATGACCAACCACGAGACGCTGCAGCAGATCATGCGAGGCTACCGCCTGCCGCGCCCGGCCGCCTGCCCGGCGGAGGTCTACGTGCTCATGCTCGAGTGCTGGAGGGGCAGCCCCGAGGAGCGGCCGGCCTTCGCCACGCTGCAGGAGAAGCTGCGTGCCCTCCCCCGGTGCCTCCCGCTTGCCCCGACATGACGCGGCTGGACACCTCCCGGGCTGTGGCAGGAGGTCGTCCCAGGACAGCACGTCCAGGAGGCTGGATAGCCGGGAGCAAGACGCCTCTGGCTGTGGGCCTCGGGCACGGACACGGACACACACACGTGTGTGCACAAGAGGTGACACGCCCAGACAGTGCAAGGGCCAATGTCGTCTGCTCAGGCAGCACAGAAGGGTCTGGTGGAGCCTGGGGGAGATGCCAGGCAGAGAAGCCTGGGGCCCAGCGTGGTCCCTCCTGGCCCCAGCCTGCTGCTCCGGCCCCCCCCCTTCCAGGGTCGAGAGCTGGAGGCCGATTTTCCCCCAAGTCCCACGTCAGGTTTGTCGAAGTTGCGGTGCCAGGTCCCCAGGCTGTGCCCGTGTGAGGACAGCCCTGCCCTGGCCCCCAGGTGTGCAAACCCATGCATGCATACAGATAGCGCTCAATAAATACATACCGCCTGACTCAGACATGCACAGGCATGCGTCACACACAGCTCAGCCCCCAAACCCAGACCCAGGTGCCGGAGCTGGGGGCTCCCCGCAGCTAGAACAGGTAGGAGGGAGCTGGTCCCGTGTGGTCAGGCCCCGCCCCAGGGCACCGTGGTGCGCAGAGATGGGGGAGCCCTGGGGCATCTGCAGGAGCCTCGTGAGAAGCATCTCAGTCCCGGGGCCCGTGTGGAACGGAGGGCTGGGACTGAAGTGGGAGAGGCTCGGTCGGGCCACAGGGGTCGCGCACTGTCCCTGAGCTGTTTCCAGGGCCAGGGCAGTCTCCTGACAGGCAGGGGCCAGGGCAGTCTCCTGGCTGTGCAGGGTTGGGGGGGCGGCGGGGTGGACGCCGTGGTGTGCTGGCAACGCGTAACAACCAGCTCTGGGGAAAGAGCGCGGACGGCAGAGTCGGTCTCGCAGGTGTGAACCCACCAGGAGCCGGCAGAGACCGGCACCGCCGCACCTGTGCACCTGCACAGGCTCCAAGGCCTTTGGGGACAGAGAGCGCAGGGACCGCTCAGGCTGGACTGGGCTCAGCGTCCCTTAAAGGGGCCAGAGCTCAGGGGCAGCGCTGCCCTCACGGAGGCCAGTTAGCGCCTCCCCACTGACCGCAGGCCCCGCTGTGTGCAGGCTCAGGAGGGGCCAGGAGACGGGCCCTGCAGGCAGGTAGGGAAGAGCCCGATCGGGCACCAGGGCTCACAGCAGTGGGCAGTGGCGGGAACGGCCCATCCAGGCCCGGCGGAGGCTCAGGCGCGGAGCAGTGAGGGACAGAGGTTCTTGGAGCCTTGGACGCCAGGCTGGGGGCTGCCACCGAGCCCTGGGATGCGTGGGGCAGCAGGGTCTGTCTGAGCCTCTGGGGCTCCGGCCAGTAGGGCCACGCCCCTGCCTCGGCCTCACCCCTGACCTCCCGGATGTCCTGGGAGGGCCTTGAGCCGGCGTCTGACCGGGCCTGCCACTCGTGGGGGCTGGATGGGCACAGCCAGGCCACGGAGCCCGGGTGGCTGGGGCACCGGCGCACTCCACAGCCCCAGGAGGCCTTTCCTCAGCCACAGGTGTGGCACTCGCTCCTGGGCCTCGGGAGGGGCAGGACGTTCCTGCCTCCAGGTGTGGCTCAGACTGAACCTCCGCACCTATGCGCCAGGGACGCGAGGGCCCCCTGGACACTGGCTCATGTGCCCAGGGGCCCGGGGCCTGGGGACACTGGAGCGGGGGCAGGTGGGGGCCGACAGTGCCATTGTTTCTCTGTCCAATAAGAAGTTTAAATACTCACAGTTTAGTCTGTGATTTTCCTGTAGGTCTTCAGACTTGGCTGGGAGCTGGGGGGCCGCCCCAGGGAGAGAGGTCAGCTGAGTCTCAAGGGGGCTCCCTGGGTGGGGGCGGGAGGCTGAACGGGAAGGGGTGCGGGGCTGGGGGCAGGGAGGTGGAGGCCGCAGGACCCGGCGGCGTGGGCGCGTCTGGGCCGCCGCCGCTCACGGTCCTTGCACGCCCCCTCGTGTCTGTCTCGGGGAGGGTGGTGCCAGCTGCGTTATCCGGGAGCCCCAGTTCCACCTCTGGGGACCCCCACGCCCTCCGCCCTCCTCGGGGGAACTCCTGTGGCCCCTGCACAGATGTCCTGGCCCCAAGCCCCATGTCCCAGGCCTCCCTGCTGGTTCCAGCCCAGCCTGCTCGGCGGCGGCCTCTCCAGGGCAGAGTCACTGGCTGCTCACGGACGGGACCCTGGCCCGGGTGGGGGTCTCACCAGGGGCCCTTCACCCAGGGGGCGGCTGCCCACCGCCATCCTCCTCCTGCCCACAGCGGCTTCCCCTCAGCCCAGTTGCCGGGTTAGTGCTGCAACAGACCCGCACCACCGAGGCAGCGGGGCTTCTCTCTCCCCGGGCCGTGGATGGTTGTGGGTCTCGCCAGGGCTGCACCCGTCTGCGCCCTCCTTCCCGGACGTCGCTTCTGTCCATGGTCAAGTCACAAAAGGCTTATTGGTCTCGGTTCTGAGTCACTTGAAAGGTATTTTTGGTGTAAAAGAAGAAAACAAAAGAGTTCAGTACTGCCACGAGTAACATTCACTGTTTGTTCCAGCTGAAATCTGACAGCAGGGTATTTGGGGTTTTGTTTGTTTTTGAGACAGGCTCTTGCGCTGCTTTCCGGGCTGGGATGCGGAGAGCAGTGGCGTCACCACGGGTCACGGCGGCCTCCGACTCCTGGGCTCATGCGATCCTCCTGCCTCAGCCTCCCGAGTAGCTGGGACTACAGGTGTGCGCCACCACGCCCGGCTGATTTTTTCTGTTTTTAGTAGAGACAGGGGTCTCGCTCTTGCTCAGGCTGGTCTCGAATTCCTGACCTCAAGCGATCCTC
>VBSM01002299.1:37708-49524 GCA_008086735.1 Cheirogaleus medius | reverse complement strand
CTCTTTGACCCAGACGCGCGCGCGCGCGGGGTGCGCACGCGCGGACGTGCCGCCTTATATGCGCGGGGGCCTCGGTGGGTCACGGGGGCGGGGCGCCGAGGCCCCGCCCCCCCTCGGGCCCGCCCCTGCTTCGGCCGGGCTCCTGCGTCCGCTCCCGCGTCCACACCGGTCCCGCCGCGTTTGTTAGCCTGGGGCGTTGCGGGAAGCGTGTCGCGGCCTGGCCTGGGCTCCGAGTGGTTAAAGAGCTCCCCGCCCAGGTCTTAGGGCTGGGGTGTGCCTCCTCCCCCCTGCCCGGTGCCCCTCTCGGTCCGGCCGCAGCCTGGCCAGCCCGTCTCGCGCTCTCTGCGGTCCTGGCTCCGGAGGGGCCTGCCCCACTCTCACCCGGAGAGGAGGGGGGCGTCTGCTCGTGCGCCCTCCATCCCGACAAGGGCCCCCGCGGCGTCCCCCTGCCCCCAGCTGTGGGCACCAGGCGGTACCCAGAGGTGCCATGTGCCTGGAGCCCTCTAGCCCGGCCTCCCAGGTCTTCACAGCCCGGGGAAGCTGGGCACCCCGCCCGCGCCCCGCTCGGGCCCTGCTGGCTCTGCAACCTTCAGTCCCGTCCTTAGCCCCAGCTGGCATCCTGCCGCAGGCTGGCCTGAGTGGAAGGTGGGCCAGGCGCAGAGGGAGGCTTATTTGGGTGGTTCGGCTCAGGAGCTGCTGTTTGGGGACAAGTCTCCAGTCGCTGGGCCCCACTGCTCAGAGGCCCCCTCTTGGGGGCCCCCCAGACTGTCTCTGGCAGGTGCCTGGGGCCTTGTTGATGGCCTGCCACACCCTGGCTTGTCAACCAGGAGGAGGTGCCTGGCTTCCGTCCCAGGCAGAAGTCAGCCTCCCTCTTCCTGCCGGAACCTCCCTGCTGCCTCCCTCTGCCCCAGAGAGGAAGCTGCCGGCTGGGCTGGAAACTGGGTTTCTTTACCCCCAGGTCTTGGCTGGGTGGTGACTTCCCCCTGGATGAGAGGGTCTGGGGAGGTCCCTGGGGACAGGTAGACCGCAGGGCTTCTGGAGTCAGCCCTGGTGGGTTTGACGCCTGACTGGGTTTGCTGTTCTAGCTGGCAGGGACTGCTGTGTGCTGGCTCTGTGCGGGGTGCTGTTTGGGAGACTGAGGGGGAGGACGGTGCCTTCGTGGGGTGCAGGTGGCTCAGCCAGGCGCAGGGATGGTGGGCGAACCACATGAGAGCTGCCTTCCAGTGGAGGGGCCAGTCCGGCGGCTGGACGGGAGAAGGGGCGCCGGGTTCAAGCTGCAGTCTGAGGACGGAGCCCGGGGGAGGGCCTGGGTGGACACTCGGGGACACGGTGCCGGTGCTGTGGGCGGCAATCCAGGGCCAATGGGCCAGGGCCAGGGCCACTGAGGAGGCAGGTGGCTCAGGCCGGTTGACACCAGGAAGGTGGAACTTTTTGGCAAGACCCAGGCTTGTCTCGTGGCAGCTTGAGCCACAGGCTCTGAAGGACTGAAGCCCAGGGCTTGGCCCTCCCCTGAGCTCCTGTGCTTGTGTGGCCTCAGGGCCCCAGACGGACTGTGGCCAGCTCGAGGACCTGCCAGCAACTGCCAGCACAGCAGCCTTGGGGGAAGACCTCGGCCGACTGCTAGAGCCCAGGAAGTGGGGTTACGGCCTGGGGCCCGGGCCACCCTGTCTCAGAGGCAGGGAGCTGCCTAGCCAAATCTCGTGCATGGCGGTTACTCGGGCAGGGACACAGCTGGCTGGGGTGAGGGCAGGACGGAGAGTGGGAGGTGTGGGAGGACAGCTGGGCCAGGTCCCCTGCAGCAGACCCGTCCCATGAGGGCTCTGAGCAGAAACAGCTGGGCCTGGGGGTCTGCCCTGAAGAAGGGTGCTGGCTTAGGGATCCCTGGGGATGGGAGGCCTGGCTGGGCTTCTGCGGGGAGGAGCTCGGTGATCCGGGTACACCCTGGTCTAAGAGAGGCAGGGCTGTGGGGTCTCCGCCCCCACCCAGACAGCTCAGCCTTGGGAAGACCCTCCAAGACGCGGGGCCAGGTCATTGTCCTGCCGAGTGGCCGCTGACTGGTCCCAGGTGGTGCTGGTGCTGGGAGAACCCAGGCTCAGGAGCCACAAGGCCCAGGCTGGAAGCACAGCCCCTTCTCTCGGCCGCCAGCGGCTGGCTCACTTCTCCATGGCAGTATCCACGGACATTCCGTGCGTGGCAGGGAGCGTGAGCCCTGCTCTGCCGCTGGCTCTGAGGGTTCAGCAGCCCACTGGGCCAGTTTGGAAGGTTGTTGGGCCCGCAGAGACCATGGGGCTGGGAAGCAGGAGCAGGAGAGACACTGCCCCTGAGTGTCCAGCTTCAGGGAAACGAGGACACAGAAGCCAACGGGACGGGAGACTGCTCAGCTGCAAGCTGTGAGGCTGAGGCTGGACCCAGAGAGCTGCTGCAGGGAGGGAGGGAAAGGTTCCGCCTCCTCCCTGCAGGTGGGGATGGTGGTGACGCTGAACCAGGTATGTGGGGGGTCTCAGTGGGAGCGGCGCCTGTATGAGGCTCACACTGTCTCAGTGACTGGGGTGCTGTTGCCCGCCGTGCTGTGCTGTCCAGGCGTTTGGGGGTGCGGTGACAGTTCTGCCACCATGCTGCCCAGCCCCTGGCACCCACTCATCTGCACCCTGCTCTGTGGGTTTGCCTGCTCTGGACGGGTCCTGTCAGTGGACTCATACACTGTGCGGCCTTTCGTGTTGGCCTCTGTCACGCACACAGTGTCTCCAAGGTTCATCCACATTGTAACACGCATCAGAAATCCATTTCTTTTTATGGTTGAATAATATTCCATTGCACGGACACACGACATTTTGTTTATCCACTCACCCTGCAATGGGCATCGAGTTGTTCTACCTTTTGGATGCTGTGGATGGTGCTGCTGTGAACGTTCCATGCACGAGTTTTTGTTTGAAGACCTGTCTTCAACTCTTTCACATCTGTACCTGGGAGTGGAATCGCAACTTACACGGTGATTCTGTGTTTCACTTACTGAGAAACTGCCAGACTGTCTTCCACAGTGGCCGGACCACTTTATATTCCCACCAGCAACGTAAGAAGTTCCAATTTCTCCACATTTTGCCAACACTTGTTACTTTTCATATTTCTGATGATAGCCACTTTAGAAAGGGTGACATGGTATCTCATTGTGGGTTTGATGTGCGTTTTCCTAATGACCAGTGATGCTGAGCATCTTTCTATGCTTATTGGCCATTTGTGTGTCTTCTTTGGAGAATATTTCTTCAGACCCATTGCCCATCTCTGAGTTGGGTTGTTTGTCTTTTTATTTTTGAGTTGTAAGAGTTCTTTATGTATTCTGAATACCAGACCCTTAGGTGATATGATTTGCAAATATTTTCTCCCATTCTGTGGGTTGTATTTTCATTTTCTTGAGTGTCCTTTGATTCACAAAAAGTTTTAATTTTGGTGAAGTCCACTTTATATACCTTTTCTTTTGTTGCTTGTGGTTTTAGTGTCATGTCTAAGACTTTGTTGCCAAATCCAAGATCGTGAAGATTTACACTTATGTGTTCTTCTAACAGTTTTACATTTTATGAGATCTTTGCTTCATTTCTAGTTGATTTTTTACTATACGGTGTGAGATAAGGGTCCAGCTTCATTCTTTTGCAGGTGGATTTATAGTTTCCCAACACCATTTCTTTCCATATACTCTCTGATTTTAGAAATTCATAAAAAACTTAAATAATCAAGACAATGTGGTCTTGGTGAGGAGATAGACACATAGATCAATGTAACACAATAGAGTCCAGAAATCCACCCACAAAAAGGTGTCCAATTGTTCTTTGAAAAAGGCACAACAGTGATTCAATGGAGAAAGTATAATCTTGTCAACAGATGGTGCTGGAAGAATGGGACATACACATGCAAAAAAAGATAACCTTGACCTAAATCTCACATCTTATACAAAAATTAACTACACAAATGGATAATGTATCTAAATATAAAATGTGAAACTATAAAACATTTAGAAGGAAGTATAGGAGATAATCTTCGGGACCTGGGTAAGCTAATGTCAAAAGCATGATCCATTTAAGGAAAATATGGACACATTGGACTTCATTAAAATTAAACACTTTGTCCTATGACTGACCCTGTTATGAGATCAGAAAGATAAAACATGCTCTGGGAGAAGATATTTGCAAATGACACACTTGCAAAGGACTTGTATGCAGAACACATAGACAACTCCCAAAACTCAAGACTGAAAAAACAAACAACTCAATTTAAAAATGGGCCAAGGATGTGAATATATATTTCCCCAAAGAAGATATATGCATGGATCATAAGCCCATGAAAAGATGCTCAACATCATTGGTCATTAGGGAAACACACATCAAAACCAGAAGACATCACCTCAGCCCACCGGGACAACTCCAATCAAAGACACGTGATCATACATGGTAACACGGATGTGAGGACATCGATACCGGCTACATAGCTGTTGGGAACGTAAAACGGTATAACCACTCTGGAAAACACTGTGGCAGTTCCTCACAAGGCTATCACGTGACTCAGCCATTTTGCTGGTAGGTGTCTACCTAGGATGAGTGAGGACATGTCCACGTAAACACCTGTGCCCCCGTGGCAGCATCACTAACATCAGCTCGAGAGTGGGGACAGCCCCAGGTCTGGCTCCTGGGGACTGAGTAAACAAAGTGTGCTGTGTCCACACCAAGGAGTGTCACGTGGCAACAAAAAAGAGTGAAGCCCCGGTACATGCTACAGCCGGATAAATCCCGCAGACATGCTACGTGGAAGCAGCCAGTGACACAGGACTACTCACCGTGCGATTTCATTTCCGTGAAATGTCCAGAACAGGCTCAGAGACAGAGCAGAGCAGCGGCTGCCCAGGCGCGATGGGGCGGGAGAGGGAGCGAGCGTTTCTGCCTCATGGCGCGAGGTTTCTCTCTGGGACGGCGACAGTGTTCCAAATCAGACGACGGTGATGTCGCACCAACTCTGCAAATGCACTAGGAGCCACTGCACGATGCACTTTAGATGGGCGAGCTTTGCGGTATGTAGATGAAACCTTGATAAAGCTGTTTTTAAAAAGGGATGAAGACTTACATGGGACCTTCACCAAAGACGACGTACCAATCCACACATGATGAGATCTTCTGCAACGTCAGCCGCTGGGGATGTATAAGATACAACCACCACGAGATGCCATCGCATGCCTGTCGGAACAGCTAAAGAAAAGATTCCAAACCAATCAACAGTATCAAGTGCTGTTAGGAGATGGAGCAACTGGAACTTTCCGGTGGGTGTGCAAACGGCACAGCCTCCGTTTTTCTCTGTGCTCGGGGCAGGGCGAGACTGAAGGCTGCGGCTCACCAAGGTTAGGGTGGAGACACGCAGCGTCTGGCCGCGCTGCATTTGGACACAGCTGGAGTGGAGAGATCTTCTTCTGTTTTTAGGAGAAAACTTACAGTAATGCCTACTCTAGACCCACGGAGCACAAGTTCAAACCAAGTCCCCCTGGGATCTGCAGGGGAGACGGAGACCATGTCAGAGGGGCTGGAAACACGTTGGCTTTCCGGAGATGGCCACTAACAGCGTGAGGACAAGCCTGCAGTGGTTAAACCTGCTGCAAGAAGAACCAATGCTCTTCAGAGAAAGATAACAGAATCCAGAGTCTCTACACAATGTCCGGCGCTCAGTAAAAATCACTGGACATACAAAGAAATAGGAAAATGCAACCCGCAGTCAAGGAGAAAAGCCAATTATCGATTCATTTCCTCTCAGGTGCAAATTCACCCTTCCTTGCCAGCCGGGAAAAGATGGATCTGCTTAGCGCAAAGGAGAAATGTTTAAGGTAATTCCTGTCTGTTGTTGTGGAACAGGTATTGAAGGGTGAATGTAGAGCCAAGGGACAATAAACTGATGATTGGCAAAACGCACACACCCTAGGACTCAAAACTGCTCCAGGGGCACACACCTGCACAAACAACAGGCGCGAAAGTATTCACAGCAGCTTTGTTTGCAGTAGTTCAAAACGGGCAGTGGAATACTATACAGCGATGAAAAAGAACAAGTACTACTACATGGGACAGCAGAGACGAACCTCGCAGACGTGACAGCATGTGAAAGCAGCCAGGGACGTCATCTACATGAGGGTTAAAAACAGGCAAAAGCAATCTGTGGGGTAAGAAGTCAGGATGGCGGTCACCTCTGAGGGGCGAGAGGGAACGTCTGTTTCTCGGTCGGGTTCTCTGTGGTAATTCATCAGGTGCATTTGTAACGTGCACTTTTCTCTAAGAACGTCCAGCAGCGGCTCTTTGACAAAGGGGAGCTGTGCCCGCAGGGCTCTCTGCTCCTGTCCCCGCCCCAGCCCAGCCTCCCCCTCTGGCCGCACAGGGAGGGGCCCTCCTGGGTCTCTTCCACGGACCCTGACAGTGATGGTACCAGCTGCCTCCTCGGCGGCTGGTGGCCAGGACGAGGCAGGAGTGGCCTGTTATCCCCCTGGTGAGACCCCAGCCGCCTAGCTGGGGGAGTTCTGTGCCGGGGCGAAGGCAGGGCCTCGGGGCTGCTAACCCCCCCCCCCACCGCCCACTGCCTCCTTGAACTTGGAGTCCAGTGTCCGGGAAAGGACATGGGGCGGGGGTGCTATGGGAGGGGAGGGCCCTGGACAGGGACTCTGCTTTCAGTGAACCCTTGCAGGGACCTGACCACAGACCCGGGACCCCCTCATTCTCCGCTGGACCTAGCTGCACAGTTAAGGCCCTTCCTGCTGGGCCCCCGGGGAGGCCGACTGTGGGGCGGTGGGCCCGCAGATCCTCACTGGGTTCTCCTCTGTCTCTGAGCATTGGAGGGTCCCGACCTGCCCTGATCTCAGGGGGTACTCCTTCTTGGGTCCCCGAGGCTGCCCCCTTCCCCGGTCAGTGGCTCCTGCTCTTGCTTCACCTCCCAGCCTGCAACGGGCTGAACGTGGGGGCCCTGGGCTTGCCTCCCCGCTCCCCACCAGGTGGGCTGCGCTCCGGGAGGAAGGGGGCCTCACATGCGGTGGCTGCCTGTCCCCTGGCAATGACCCCTGCTGGGCCACTGCAGGTGGCCCTAGATGGGGGCTTCCCTCCCTCAGTGGGGGGCTGCATCCTTCTCTGGGCGTCCCTGGGAGACTCAGGACTGCCCCAGACCTGCCTGGACTCTGGATGTTGGAGGGTGGCCCTTGGCTGGCCCTGGGCCTGCATGTTGCGTGCCCAGCCCCAACTTCCCTGACTGAGTGGACATGGCCCTGCTGTCCTCAGGGGCAAGAACTCCTCTCCTGCTGCGGAGACAATTTAATTTGCTGCCCCAAGGGCTTGCCCAGCCCCCAGGCAGGCTGCAGACGATATGCTCCATCCCAGGTGACTGAATCCACACGTGCTCTGGGGTCAGAGGGCAGCTGTGGCCCAAGGCCAGGGTTGGGGTCATCTTGAGACACTCCGAGGCCAGGGAGGGGCCCTCCCCAGCCCCGATCCCCTCCCCAGCCCCGATCCCCACCCTGTCCCGAGCCCCGTCTGGATCTGGGCTGCAGCTACCACCTGCTCAGGGCGGCAGCCCCCAGGGTGGCGGCCTGGCTGCGCCCCGAGGCGGGGCGCATGCACAGGTGGTTGGTTATGCACATGCTGCTATTATTAACCCAGCAGTGACGTCACCGGCAGCCAATGGGAGGCAGGTTTATTTCCAGGGCTGACAGCTTGATAAACGGTTAATTTTAGCTGGATCTTCTTTCCTGAGGCTGGTGAAACCCTAGGCAGGCAAGGAAGGGGCTGCCTGTGTCTCCCCAGACAGCTCGTGAATGGGCCCTGGGGGCTCCGGGAGGGGCAAGGGGGCGGGGCCTGTCCCCCCCACCCCTGCTCCCTGGAGCAGCCCTGACTGCTGGTGCCTTCTCTCGGCTGGCTGCCCTCCACCTGCTGTTACCCCCCAGTGACTCGGATGCAGCAAGAGGGTTATGGAGGGGGCCTAGGCCTGACCTGGGGGGCAGAGAAAGCACAGGCCGCGGCCAAGGTGGGACCTGGCTTCTGTCTGGAAGTCACACTGGCTTGGCTGAGGCCTTCTGAATCACCTACTTGCTGTGTGACCTTGGGCAGGATGTTTGGCCTCTCTGTGCCCAGGTGCCTCATCAGTTCCTGAGGTCCTCTGGCCTGCCTTGTGGGGCCGGCCTCATAGCTCCTGCCCGGCACAATGAACTGGCGTAGCCTGGTGGCTGCTGGTAGTGTGTGCTGTAGTCATTCAGTATTGCCTGGTACTTAGCAGTCATTGGTACTGTTCGCTAGTTAGTAGTTGCCTTGGTGCTTCTGTGCCGCTCTAACACAATACTAAGACTGGGTAATTTATAAAGAACGGAAATGTATTTCTCACAGTTCTGAAGACCAGGAAGTACAAGATGAGGGTGCCGGCACCTGGCGAGGGCCTACCTGCTGCACCCTCGCACGGCGGGATGAGAGAGAACCCACTCCCGCAAGCCCTTTTTTTATAGGGCATCAATCCATGCCCGGCAGGGCGCGGTGGCGCATGCCTGTAGTCCCAGCACTTTGGGAGGCTGAGGTGGGAGGATCACTTAAGCCCAGGAGTTTGGGGTTGCTATGAGCGAAGCTGAGGCCATGGCACCCTAGCCCAGGGCAACGGAGTGAGACTCTGTCTCAAGAAAAATAAAAAGGAAAGTCCATGCCCTATAGGGTTCCACCCCCATGACCCAAACCCCTCCCCAAAAGTCCCACCTCCCGACACTGTTGCATTGGGGATTAAGTTTCCAGCACATGAATTTTGGGGGCCACATTCAGACCATAGCAGTAGTTCCTCAGCCCTGTAGTACTCTTCAGTATTAGTAGTTCCTCGGTACTGTTAGTGTGTATTATTTAACAATATCGCCTAACTTGGAATCATTACCTGTGTGTCCAGACACGGGGTTGCCGGGCCCAGGGCCCTGCCGGGCAGCACAGCTGCCAGCAGACCGAGGGCATCCTGGCAACAGGAGACCCTTTGCAGGAACCACCTGACACCCTTCCCCAGGGTCAGTGCACAGGTGCTTCAGGGAGGACGCGATTTCCCCCTCAGCAGCCACTCCCCTGGCGGCACGCGCCCCAGCCATGGGGAGCCTCTGCCCGGGGCCTCCCAGCTGACTGCCCTGGGCCAGCCAGGGGCAGCTGCTCAGACTGTCATGGGGAGGGGGTGTCTGATAAGACCCTCCCCAGCAGCAGGCAGCCCAGGTCCTGGGTACTGGTGGTCCCTTGGGAGTAGTGGGGGTGGGCTTCCCAGGGACCCCAGCCTCCTATCCCCTTTGTCTGACCCACTCCGGCCTGGGCCAGCCAGGGCTGCTGCAAGCCAGCCTCCTGCATGCAAGGCCTGACCTCCAGGCTCCGGGGAAGGCATTAAATACAGAGACCAGCTGGGTGTGCTTTCTCATCAGGCGGTTATTTTTAATTCCTGGCTCCTATTTGATGGTATCAGCAGCACTCAGAGTGCTGGTCACCTGGGAGGACCCCACCTTGCTCTCTCCCACTGTTGCCCTGACCTGGAGTGAGGAGCCCCTCCCCGAGACCCTCTCCACGGCTGGGGAGAATGGCTTGGCCCCCAACCCCTGCCCTGGGCCCCCATCTTCCTCCTTCCTCACACCTGCCAGTCAGGCATCGCCTCCACGGAAGGGCCAGGCTGGGGCCTCCAGACCCAGTGGACGCTCACAGGATAGCGGGGCTGAGAGGACAGGCACACACCTCTGAGATGGCCCCTGCGCCTAGAAGACCCTGTCAGATGGGGAGCGTGTGAACACCTGGGTGGGAGGACAGGATCGGGGTCCTGGGAGTAAGTCCTGACCTCGGCCCTCACTCGCACAAGCTGGCCACGCCCCTCCTTGCACCTGTTGTGTTCACTGCCTGCATCTGCCTGGGACCCTCAGGGACCCCCACTTTCTACAGAATGGGGCCTGCTTATGGCTCAGCACTGAGGCCCCCGAGGGCCGGAACGTGGGGGCTCCGCTGGGGGAGGCTGTGGGGTCCGGCCTGGATCTGCTTGGACCTGACTCATCCCTGGCTGGTGCTGCTTTCCCGGGATCTGCCGCCCAGGAGTGCACAGCAGGGTGCCCCTTGCAGGTACCCGTGGGCTCTGGGCGTGGGCTTCAGGCACCCCCTGCACAGGGGACCCCTGGAAAAGGTTCTTTCCAAGCCCACAGAGGGAGGGAGGTTCTGGGCTGGATCCGCTGACTGGGCCTGTGGCGGGTGGATGGGAATGGCGTGCAGGGAGCGCCCTCAGAGCCCAGCTTCCTTTGTTCATGGGCACTGGCCAGGGCAGGCCTCAAGGGGCATTGGCACCGCAGACCAGGGCTCGGTCCTGGATCCCAGGTTCCCTCTGTCCGGGTCACCACCTGCTCCTGGGGCCACGGATCCCTCCTCCCCTGCCCCCCTGCCCCGAGTTGCCGGTTTCCTGTCCTGGGTTTTTACCCCAGCCCCGGGGGACCTTTAATGTGGACAGCGTCTCTCCAGCCAGTGTGTCGGAGCCTCGGTTACCCTCTCTCCGGTCCCCTGTTGCGTCTCTCCCATCCTCTCTCCATCTCTGTCCCTCCCTGCCTTGCGACTCCCTCTCCCTGCCCCCAGCTCTCCGCCCCCGCCCGGCGCTGCCGCGGCCTGTTTTCCTCTCCCTGCCTGCGCCCCCCGCGCGCGTCTTTGTGGCTCGCTCCCTCGCTGCCTCCCGCGCCGCTGTCGCGCCTGCCCGCGCGCGTCCGTGGGTCCGCGGGCCCTGCACGCCTCGCGTGCCTCGCGTCCCCGCCCCCGGCCCCGCCCGCTCCCCCGCGGTACCGCATTGCCGTAGTGCAGGGGCGCAGTGCATTGCGCTCGCACCGTCAATAGGCGGACCCCCTCCTGGAGAGATAAAACCGCCGGCGCCGGCGCCGCCAGTCCCTCTGGCTGAGACCTCGGCTCCGGGTAAGGACGCTCGGCCTCGGGGTCCGCGCCCCCGGCCCCAGCTTTCCACAGAGGGACCCCTGCCCGGGTTCCGGTCCTGGAGGCAGAGCGGGCCGGCCGAGCGCCTGGCGAGGCTGCGTTGCGAGGCTGGAGCATCGGCCATCCCCCGCGCTCGCCCCGGACCCGCACCGCGTTGATCCCCGCGGGCAGCCTGGCTAGGGAGGGGGCGCCGCGGCGCTTGTTTACGCGGCGGCGGCAGCGGCGGCGGCGGGGGGCCAGATCGCGGCCGGTGGCGGTCACCCTGTAGCTGTGACCTTGGGGCCGCCGGTGCCTGTGCGGTAGGGGCCCAGTAGTTAGCGCTGCAGGCTGAAGGGGGTCGGGCCTCGGGGGTGCTGGAGCGACGGGCCGGAGGAGGGCGAGGGAGGTGGTGAGATCTGGGGGTCCTTCGCCACCCTAGGGTGCGCGTTCTACCCTTTCCTCCCCAGCCCCCGTCGCCGCCTCCTGCGCTGCCTGGGTTTCTCCGCAGACCTCCAGAATGGGACAGGGGCTGTGACCAGGGGCCTTGACCAGAGACAAGGGGGAGGGGTACCCCGCGCCCCCCGCCGGGCTGAGGGCATTTCTGCCGGCACTTGCGGAGCTTGGCTGGGGTCAGATCCTGCCGCTCCGGCCAGAACAGGGCCCCTGCTGTCGGTACCTGCCCCTGTAGGGGGCTGGAGCTATTCTGGGTCCCTAAGCTGGGTCCCATGTCGCCTGTCGAGTTGGTGCCAGCCTGCCCGGCAGGGGTGAGGGGAAGATGGCGCCGTCCCTGCCGGGAGGGGAGTGGGAGCTCAGGCCCTCTCCACGGTGGCGGCAGGTGGGGGTGGGGCGCAGTGTCCCTGGCCCAGGCTGGGGGGGGGCGCGGGG
>VBSM01002299.1:19355-37608 GCA_008086735.1 Cheirogaleus medius | reverse complement strand
GCCCTCCTCTCGACCTTATTTGATTTTTATTTTTTCCTTTCCCCTTTAAAAAAAAATAATGCAGAGGGGTTATTTATTTGACAGCCCAAAACCCAGCAGTAGCATGTGCCTCCAGCTGTGGAAGGGACCTGGGGTGTCCCCAGCTTCAGATAATGGGTGACCCTGGCAGGGGAGGGGGCTGCACCCTCCTGGGGGCTCCCAGGCCCTGGCGCCACCTGTTGGTGGAAGTGTGTGTCCACGCCCACCTGGGGGTGGCCTGGACAGCCCTGGGCAGGGCAGGGGCTGGGTGGACCCCAGCGGGGAGCAAGGGGGAATGGAGCCCGCCTCCCGCCTCCCGCCGGCCGCTCTGCTGCCACACGAGGCTCCCACCACGGCCCAGGGCCAGCCCTGGCAGGCGGCTGTGCCTGCCAAGTCCCAGACCCTGCTCTGAGCCGTGCCCCCCACGCCCGCCAGATGGGGAAGGGCTCCTTCAAATACGCCTGGGTGCTGGACAAGCTGAAGGCGGAGCGTGAGCGCGGCATCACCATCGACATCTCCCTGTGGAAGTTCGAGACCACCAAGTACTACATCACCATCATCGACGCCCCCGGCCACCGCGACTTCATCAAGAACATGATCACCGGCACGTCCCAGGTGGGCAGGCCCCGGGGGTAGGGCCAGGGTGGGGGCCCCTCAGCTTTTCACCCCTCACCCCACTGGCACAGAGCCCACCCAGGAACGGACTCAGTGCCTGTGAGAACACCCGGCCACCGTCAGGGCCCCCAGACAGGGCGGTGTGGACGCGCTGACGTGCCCTCGCAGACAGGGGGACTGGGGCCAGGTGGGGCAGTGAGATGTGGGCGGAGCAGACGGGGGCATCTCAGGGCACCCAGCAGATGGGGGACTCAGCACGTGTGGGCAGCAGGCCTGAGACAGCGGTGCCCCCGTTCCTTGAGCTCCTTCTCTCCAAGCTGCTTTTATACTCTGTCCTCCAGTGAGGGACAGGACCAGAGAGGCTGAGTGACTTCTCCAGGGACACACAGCCTGCTGAGGGTCTCCCCGGCCCAGGGCTTGGCGGGCGGATGAGTCCCCCATTGCCCTTGGGTGGAGACCCCTCAGTCTTCATCCCCAAGGCAACCATTCAGGCCCCCGTGTCCGCCTGGAGCGGCCTGGGCACGAGGGGCCGGGGCTCACTGTGGCCTCTGCCGGGCAGGCGGACTGCGCGGTGCTGATCGTGGCAGCGGGTGTGGGTGAGTTCGAGGCGGGCATCTCCAAGAACGGGCAGACGCGGGAGCACGCGCTGCTGGCCTACACGCTGGGCGTGAAGCAGCTCATAGTGGGCGTGAACAAGATGGACTCCACGGAGCCGGCGTACAGCGAGAAGCGCTACGACGAGATCGTCAAGGAGGTCAGCGCCTACATCAAGAAGATCGGCTACAACCCGGCCACCGTGCCCTTCGTGCCCATCTCAGGCTGGCACGGCGACAACATGCTGGAGCCCTCCCCCAACGTGAGTGCTCCGGGCTGGGGCGGTGGGCGCCGAGACCCAGAGGTCCCAGAGTCCCGGGGCGGGAGGTTAGTCCTCACCTGCCCCCGCTGCTGTCCTGGCCCTGGACCCCCCATGGGGCAGCAGGGCGGGGGGGCCTCCCCGGGGTCCCAGGAAGTGCGTGGGCTCCTGCTCAGGCAGGGACTGAGGGCTGGCTCTCAGCTGGTCGCTGAAGCTGAAGGCACGGGCAGCCCAGGGCCAGGGACTGACTGGGCTGGAGGTGACCAGTGGGGACGCTTGGTGGGACCTGAGGCCGTGTTCCCAGGACTGTCAACGCAGATCCCTGGCCCAGAAGGTGGCCAGTCAGCTCTGGCCAGTGCTGCAGCTGCCCACACTGAGGGGCGGCCGGGGAGACAGACCCGCAGGAGCCTGAGCCCCGTGGTTGGGGACCTAGCCGTAGGGACTGCTCCCAGCCGGCAACCCTCTTGCCTGGCTGAGGGTTGTTTACCGAGGATCACACCTTTCCTCTGGGACGGAACACAGCAGATCCCCTCCCGGGAGCCTCCAGCCACCAGGGACCCCCAGCCCCGCCCTTCCCTTGGCCTGGCCTGCTGAGTGCACCCCCACCTGCCCGCCCATGCTCAGGGGGCCACCTGTTGGCAGAGGTGTCTGGGATTCAGCCCTGAAGACAAAGGCAGGACACAGGGTGGCCCTGGGGGCACAGTGCTGTGGCCCTGCCCTTCTCGCTGTCTGTAGGGGTGGGCCGGGGAGGCTCTGTGCAGGGGTCTTCGTTGGGAGAAGCTCGGCAGCAGTGGGCCGGCCCAGCCTGGAGGTGGCCTGCTGGTCCCGCAGAGCTGCTGGGGCTGGGCCCAGGCTGGACTCTGACTCAGGCCTGGCCGTTGGCCGGACTCTGGCTGCTCCAGCTCTGGTCACCTGCCCTGCCAGGGCTCTCGTGGTCCTGGGGGGCTGCGGGGAGTGGGGCAGCACTGGCAGCACTGGGCCGAAGTGGAGGCTTTGCTCCTCTTTGTCCCCCCAAGAGGTCTCCATCCGACTGAGAGCCGGGGTTCCCAGGACAGGGCGAGTCTTCTGCGTCCCGAAGGGCACGAGGCGGTTTAGCTTGAACTGTCAGCTGCAGGCGGTAACGGGCTGGGCTGCCACCCCCCGGACCCCGCAGCCAGCGGCGCCTCCACCAGGACTCCTGGGGATCCGGGGAGGCCGAGGCCACGGTCGGACGGGCCGCGGGGTGGGGCGGCCGTCGAGGTCTCCGTGGTCCGATCAGGCTCGTCCCTCCTGCTCAGATGCCGTGGTTCAAAGGCTGGAAAGTGGAGCGCAAGGAAGGGAACGCAAGCGGCGTGTCCCTGCTGGAGGCCCTGGACACCATCCTGCCCCCCACGCGCCCTACGGACAAGCCCCTGCGCCTGCCGCTGCAGGACGTGTACAAGATCGGCGGTGAGTGACGGCGGCATGCCAGAGCTCGTGCCCTTCACCCGCCCCTCCCCGAGACTGGGGCCCCCACAAGGGGCTCAGAGGCCACTTCCCTCCTTGTACCACACGCCTTCGGGGTACCGCCCCCCGCCCCCCGCAGCCGTCCTCCACCCACCCACCCAGCATTTGCCAGGGGCTTCCTCCCTCCAGGTGAGTGTCCAGCCCTGTGCCGGCAGCTGGTGGCATAAGGTGGGGGCCTAGAGTTGATTCACACATCCCCCTTGAGGTCCCAGTCTCCCAGAGACACCGCCCAGCTGCAGGAATGAGAAACCATAAGCAAATATGAGGCCCCCAGAGAGCGGTACTGGGAGGGGACTCCCAGCCAGGGACGTCAGGCGTGTCTGAGTGCAGGGCAGGGTGCTCAGCCTAGCACAGAGAACAGCCACCGGCCTTTCATCCCCAAATGCCACACAAGCCTCCGTGACAGCCCAGGGAGACCGGGTGGAACATCCCGTGCCCCAGGGCAGACAAGACACACGGTTATAAGCAGATCCGTGACAGGTGCTGGGGCACAGACGCCCCTTCAGTGACGGAGACCGAGCGCAGGGAGCCTCTGTGAGCAGGGCCACCGGGTCCCACGGAGGCGCAGTCAGGGTAGCCTGGGCCACGGCTCACTGATGCTGCCGTCTTGGGGCCATGAGGAGGGTCCCCATGGTGCTCCCTCCAGGGACAGCCACCCCTGGGGGCAGGGATGGGACTCCAAGTCGGGACAGGCCGGCACCTTGCCCGGCCTCCCCTCTCTGCCTCTGTCTGTTTCCCCTGGTCCCCAGCAGCTCTCGCTAGTTACCGTCTTTATTTCCCCAGCTGGGCCAGGAAACCCCACTTCTGCCAGAATCTCAGTGTCTGCCTTGTCCCCAGACGTCCTCTCCTCAAACTCCCTCCACCTGGCTGTGTCCTCCCAGCCCTGCCAGGGAGGACTCCATCCGAGCTTTGTCAGATTCCAGGCCCCCTCCCCGAATATTCTTCCCCCACCCCCCGCCTGCCCCTCACAGCCCCTCCTCTCGGCCAGGCATCGGCACGGTGCCCGTGGGCCGGGTGGAGACGGGCATCCTGCGGCCGGGCATGGTGGTGACCTTTGCGCCCGTGAACATCACCACGGAGGTGAAGTCGGTGGAGATGCACCACGAGGCGCTGAGCGAGGCCCTGCCCGGCGACAACGTCGGCTTCAACGTGAAGAACGTGTCGGTCAAGGACATCCGCCGGGGCAACGTGTGCGGGGACAGCAAGTCCGACCCGCCGCAAGAGGCCGCCCAGTTCACCTCCCAGGTGGGCAGCTGTGCCGGCACCCAGCGGGCCCTGCCCGTGCAGGACAGCGGGGCCGCCTTGGTGGGGTTGCTGTCACCACGTTGCCCGGTGCCCAGGAGGAAGCAGCCCCCATGTCAGGCCACGGGGGGTGAGACCAGGGCGGGGACGGGCGCCAGGCTCTGCGCACTCCTGAGTGTGCGGATCCCACGGCTGTCCTGAAAAACGCTTGCATCACCTTACTGCCTGAGACAGCTCTGTGATGCTTTTATTCTCTCCATTTTCCATTGCACCCTCTTTGATCCCCTCTTCATATGACAGCGGTTTCTGTTTGGAGACAGGGTCTGGCTCTGTCACCCAGGCTGGAGTGCAGGGGTGTCATCACAGCTCACTCTAACCTCAGACTCCTGGGCTCAAAGGATCCTCCCGCCTGGGCCTCCCCACGTGCTGGGATTGCAGGCGTGTGGTACCGTGCCCAGGCCTGACACTGATTTTTACAAACTGCTTTGAGATACAATTGAAATACAATAATCGAGGTGTGATTTTGTCACCTCCCGCCCTCCCTGCCTTAGCTCTGGCCAGGGTTGGCAGTGTGAGCGCTGCCCCGGCCTTTTCAAACAATGCACTTGTCGGGTGTTTATTCCTCAGGGATTGTCAAATGCTTAATGGGGACCTGAGGTCCAGGTCTGGGACGTGGGTCCCCACAGCCTGAGCCTCCTCTACAGTTGGCACTCTGGGCCCCGCCACTGGAGCCTCCCAGCCCCGCTCTGGTACCCTCCCGTGGTGCCCGCTGCGCCTGATGGCCACCTGCAACTCTGCCCCAGGTCATCATCCTGAACCACCCCGGGCAGATCAGCGCCGGCTACTCGCCGGTCATCGACTGCCACACGGCGCACATCGCCTGCAAGTTCGCAGAGCTGAAGGAGAAGATTGACCGGCGCTCCGGCAAGAAGCTGGAGGACAACCCCAAGTCCCTGAAGTCTGGGGACGCCGCTATCGTGGAGATGGTCCCGGGGAAGCCCATGTGTGTGGAGAGCTTCTCCCAGTACCCGCCTCTCGGTGAGCCAGGGTGGTCGGGGGGATGTGCAGCCCTGGGGGGCAGCTGATCCAGGCCAAGGGCAGGGGACTGCTGGGTGGCAGGGATGGGGGTGCTCTGTGACAAAAGTGGGACCTCCTCCATCATGGCAACCTTTTCTGCTGAGCTTAGGCTTAGAGTAGCAGGAGACCCACGTCCTCCGTATGCCTGAGCACAGGTGGCCCTGCTGGGCAGACCTGGGGTGGCGTCCTCGCTGCAGTCCCCTTGAGTGACTAAGGCCCTCAGTCTAGTGGCTGAATTAGCATTGACCCGCCCCAAGTGTCCAACCCACAGACAGCTGCCCTGGGCAGGGCTGCCCGGCTGTGGCTGCCCATTGTCATCACAGCTAAAGGGGCGCACTCTAAGCCAAACGGTTTCTAAGGACGTTTCGAACATCGTTTAATAATTCCGGCACCATCGCCTTGGGAGAGCGCTGTATGCTAGTCACGGGGCCACAGAAGCAGGCAGGGCTTTGCAGACGCAGTCGCGGGAGCAGGCGCAGAGCTCGCTGGGGCTGCTGGGCCCGCCAGGGAGGATGCGGGAGCGCCAGTGCGCCTGCGCGCTGCATCCTGCTCCGCTGCGCCGCCGCCCCGCGTCCCGCCCCGGGCCCCGCGTGCCCCACGCGCCCTCCAGGAGCCTCCCAGCCCCGAGCCCCGCGTCCCCCACCCCTGGACCCCGCGCCCCCAGACGCCCCCCACCCCTGTGCCACGCGCCCTCCACGCACCCCCACCCCCGGGCCCCGCGCCCCTCCCCGCGCCTCACACGCCCCTCCCCGCAGGCCGCTTCGCCGTGCGCGACATGAGGCAGACGGTGGCCGTGGGCGTCATCAAGAACGTGGAGAAGAAGAGCGGCGGCGCCGGCAAGGTCACCAAGTCTGCGCAGAAGGCGCAGAAGGCGGGGAAGTGAAGCTCGGCCCCCACCGGCGGCGCCGCGCCCCGCCCCCGGCCACGCCCCCGGCGCGGCCCCCGCGCCCCGCCCCCTCCGGCGCACGCCTGCACCTCCGCCTGCCCGGGCCCGCCGGTGCGCGACTGGATGCTCGCCATCAAGGTCCAGTGGAAGTTCTTCAAGAGGAAAGGCCCCGCCCCGGCTTCCCGGCGCCGCCGCGCTCAGTGCCCGTTTTGCCAATAAACTGAGCGACCCAGAGCCGTGTGCGCTTGCTGGGGGGTCGCGCGCGGGGGTCGCTGCGCCGCGCGCTCCGAAGCCCTTGGGCCCAGTGCCCTGCCCGGACCTGTCCTCCCGCTACCGGGCCGGGGCCTCACCGGAGTCCAGGGTCCGAGGCAGACGCAACCCTGCATACCTGCAGGGCGGGGGCTGAGCGTTTTAGGATCTCTCTGAGAACCGGATAAGAGTTCACCATGAGTGTCGGCCCCACACACACAGGGCTGCGGGGTCCCTGTGACCTTGGAGCCTGGTCTTGCTCCCCATCCCGAGCCGGTGTCCTGTGGCTGGAGCCAGCACCCGTCCCTCCTCCTGCCCAGCCCAGCTCCTCAGCACGCGGCGTGCAGGGTCTTCACCCTTGGAAGCTGGGAGGCCAGTGGGCCTGGGGGCTTGGAGTCTTCACCGGGCCCTGACCACGGCCAGCGAGGGCAGGCGTTGCAGGGCCCTCTCTGCTCCCGGAAAGGCCCCGGCCCCCGCCTGGTCTTCCTGCCACAGACCACGCTTGGGTTGGGGTGAGCTGACCCCCCGGGCCTGCGCACAGTGCTGAGCGTGAGGCCTCTTACCTGCGGTGGTGCGGGACTGCGGGGTCGTGCGGGCGCAGTCAGGCCGACTAGTGTGTTAGTGTCTTAGGGCTGCTGTGATAATGACCACAAACAGCATGGCTTCTGGGGGCCGTTCAGAATCAGAATCACCGGCCCGAGTCAAGATGTTGAGGTGTCGACAGAGCTGTCCTTCCAGAGGTGGGAGGGGAGAGCCCGTTCCCGGCCCCTCCCAGCTCCTAGGGGGGCGTGGCATTCCTGGGCTTGTGGCCCCATCACTCCAGTCTCTGCCTCTGTGGTCATGCTGTGGGCTCCTCCTCCGTGGGTGTCAAGCCTCCTTCTTAGGAGGATCCGTGTAACCTAGGGTAATCTCCCCACCTCCCGGTCCTTAATTGAATCTGCAAAATCCTTTCTTTCGACATGAAATCACATTCCCCATTTCCAGGAACGAGGGCCTGATGTCCTGGGGGCACATCGAGCCCACTGAGCTGGGAGAGGGTGGACTGAGGCACCCTGGTCCCTGAGAGCCCTTGGAGGGGCTGCTGGTATCTCCACCCAATCCCAATCTGGGGGGCCCAAAAACCACCTGAAAGAGTAGGACAAGGAAGATCCCCGGAGCCAGGCAGCAGTGTGGTTGGGAACTTGGTTCCCCAGGGGGGTGCTGGCAGCCACGAGCCCATGCGGGAAGGGTGGGGCAGACAGTGTCAGGCCACGGAGCTCTCCGGAGAGGGCAGCGACTCAGCACATGAAGATACCAGATGCCACTCAAACCTCAGCCTCAGATAAACACCAAACAATTTTTTTAGGGTAAAACACATGGGTCGTATTACACTACAATGATACCTGGTGACGCTGTGACCCTACCTAACGACACCAGAGGCTTCCAGGTGGGCCTGCCAGCCCAGCCCTTCGCTGGGCCACCATCATTGATGCTTGGGACCTAGAGTGGCCCAGTTAGAACTGGGGTCAAACTGGAGAAATTTGTCAGATTTATGGAGTGAGAGTGTAAAACAGCCCCTGGAATTGCAGGAAGCCCCGTTGGGCCATCCCTGAGGGGCCAAGGGGCCCCCCCAACCGCAAACTCTGGCCTCCTTGGAACCCAGGTCACACAGATGCTGTGGGTGGGGCAAGGCCAGCCAGCTGCGTCTGCCCGGATCTGCCCACCCTGCCTACATGGTTGGTTCCGGAGCCACAGTGCCCCTCCAGCTAGGGCAGGGTGCCGGAGGGCGTGAGGACAGGTGGGAGCACTCCCTGCTGTCCCCAGAGTGCTCAGCAGACATGTGGGCAGGGGGTGAGGTCTCCAGGGAGGGTCTCAGCCTTTGGCTCCCCTCCTGGGGTGGGGTGGCAAAGGTTGCCCGGCAGGGCTCTGAGCCTCGCTGCACCCCTAGTGCACTGGTGGGGTCCAGGGCGGGGCTGGGCTTCCCGCTGCTTGTGGGGGCGGGGTAGCACATGCAATCAGGGCTCCTAGATTTTTCCACCGACCTCCAGAGGGGGTCTCTCCTGTGTCCAGCCCACTGTCCGCTCTGGGCTACAGCCTCGGTTTCCTGGGAGTTCCTGCAGCTGCCCACACTCAGGGTGGGCAGGTGGGCACTGACCGCAGACCCATGTGAGAGAGGGAGGGGAGAGGGAGGTGCCCCGTCAGGGACAGGGCAGGGGAGGGGTGACAGGCAGAGCGGCAGGTGTTACTCTAGGCTGGCGTCCTCACACCTGTTGTCTCAGGACCCCGTACAGGCTACATGTCCCCATTTGGAAATTGGAAATTAACAACGAGAAACACTAAAAACACAGGCACACAGCACGAAACACCGGCAGGTGCCCCGTGGCCTCTAGAGGGCGCTGCAGGAGCGGGAATGAGAGCGAAGACCCTTGGCATCGTTAGGAAGACAGTTTCCACCTCGGGGCCTTCTGGAAGGTTTTGGAGGATGCTGGGGTGGTGGGCGGCACTTTGTGAGCCTCTGCTCTAGGCGGCAGGGTGGGGGGCAAGCGTGAGGTTCAAGTCCGAGCTTGGACGCCTGGCGTGGGGCGATGGAGCAGGGGGTGTCTCCGTGCCTCGTTTTTCCTACAGTGAAAAGGTCAGATGGCACCTGCCGGGGGGGTCACCTTCCCAGGGGAGCACCTACCTTGGGGAGGGGGAGCATCTAACCTGGGGTGACTGATGGGGGGAGCACCTGACCCAGCAGGGGAGCACCTACCTAGGGAGCACCTGCCCTGGGGGTCATCCCCAGGATTAAGTGGGAGGATGCTTGTGTGGGTGGGTGTGCAGTGTCTGTGGTCACTCTGCCTCTCCCACTGGCTTTGTCTCGCTCTGGGAGCTGCACTCAAGCTGGGGCTGGGATGGAGGTGCAGTGGGGGGTGGGCTTTTCCCCACAGCAAACAGGCGGAGCTCTCTGCCTGGGCAGACCCTCTGTGGCCATCAGCCCAGGGAGCCTGGTGGGCAGCCAGGGCGGCGTCCCTGGGGAACAGGCACCCCCTGGCAGGGCTGGGGGTCCCAGAGGGGATGTGGACTGGTGCTTGCACCCAGCTGGGGCGCCGGGGCTGCTGTGTGGCTGGGGAGGGCCCTGGTGCTCAGGGAGGTGGCCCTGCATGCTGGGCTGGTGAATAATTTAAACAGGATCCACCAGGACACCCGACCGTCAGCTTCACTCTGCACTTTGGACGCTGCTGGAGCCGAAAGGCTGTGAGACCCTGCTGAGCCAGCCAAATCTGATCCGTCCCCTGCCCTCATCTCCCCAGGACTCCCGTCCCCTCCCCCAGGTTCCCAGGGTGGTCGGAAGGGCCGGTGCCCCGGGTGGTGACAGTCCTGGGTCTGAGCAGTGGCTTCTGGGCTCCTTTCCAAGGGGCAGGGCCTCATAGCAGGTGAGGCCCCAGCAATGGGACTTTGGGATTTCTCACATGCTGCGACTATGGGAGTGACTGTGCTGATGGGTGACCATGGGGGTCTTGGAGCGGGACTGTGGGGGGGGTAGGGTGCATGCACCAGCATAGACTTGCATGTCCGTGTGTGTGGACCTGGCTGTGGAATTGTGCATGCCTCTGTGTGGCCATGCGGGGTGCAGGGGAGGACTTGGTGGGTGTCCTGAAGCCCTTGGAAGTGGGGAGTGCATGTGTGTGCGTGCACACGTGTGTGTGTGTGTACATTTGTGCATACATGTGCACCTGCCCGTGTGTGGCTGTGTTTTGGCTCTGCCTGTGCTGCCAGGAGTCAGGGCTGAGTCCCTGGGAGGTGGCCCCTGGGTAGCTGGTCCCAGGCAGGGCCAGGACAGCTGTCCCTGTCCTGGAGCCATGAAGGAGAAGCCAGTGCAGGGGAGGGGCGGGGCTGGCAGGTGCATGAGCCTGGAGGCAGGTCCTGGTGCGGAGGGAAAGCCCCTTCCCGAGCGATGGGTCAACGGGAGCCTGAGGTCTTGGAGGACTCTGAGGCTGGCTCGTTTCCTGGCTTCATTTGCTGTTCCTGCTGTCTCGCTTTGGGGGTTGGCTGGGGGAGGGGTGGAAGGGGGCTGGACTGCGATGATCCCCAGCTAGGACGGATGAGGCTGAGCCGACCTCCTCAGGGCCCGGGCTGGGACTGTGGGGGCCCCAGGCAGGGGCGGGAGGAGAAGAGTGGATTGAGACCCTGCTGGGGGAGACAGGAGGAAGGACGCCTTTTCCCCGGCTGGGACCCCATCCTGCGCTGGCTCACTCCACTCTGGGGCCGGGGAGGGCAGCCATTCCTAGGAGCCTCTGGGTCTCACTTGAGGGTCTCACACGAGCAGGGGGTGCGGCTGGGGGCCGAGCTTGCAGGGTGGGCCTGGAGGGGTTGGTGGGGCAGGGACTAGCTTCCACTCTCTGGGCCTGTCTCCCCCAGGCCTCTGGGGTGCCGGCAGCTCTGGGAAGGGACCCCTCCTGCGGGCTTTCTGGGAGGGGGCGCTGTGTAGGGGCCCTGGGCTGGGCTTGTGCCTGCTGGGAGCCAGTGGGCCTGGCTTCCGGGTCCAGGGAGCCCACCTGGGCTGTGGTTGTGAGGACCACAGCCGGTCAGTGTTTGAGGCTGGGCTGAGTCTCCAGCCCAGGCCAGCTGGGACTGTGGGTTCCAGGGCTCGGCTGCCCGGCGGAGATAGGGGCAGGCGGAACAGGGGATCGGAGGACACAGTTGGTGGGAAGGACACCTTGATGCAGGATTCACTTTCCAGAACCTTTGGGAGGGGGCACAGCTGCTGGCGCAGACGCCGTGGGCAGGCGAGAGCGGAGGTCTGCCCGCATCCAAAGCTGGGCCCTCAGCCCGGCTGTGGCGTCCTTCACGGCTGCCCCAGGAGACGTGGCTCCTCCAGACCTCAGGGATGCGTTCTCCTTTTTTCTGAAAAATAAGACGAGCGTGTTTGTCTCTCTCCAGTGTCCCGGAACACACGGGAGCCCTAAACCCTGCTCCCGGCTCTGGGCGGGTGCACCTGCTGCAGTGGGACCTGGGCATCTCTTTTCCCTCATTCTCTGCGAGCCAGCCCTCACCACGGGCCCCCCTTTGCTCTGACATCAAACCTGGGATGCTTGTTCCCCAGGAGGGACCATGCCCGGCTCAGGAACTGCCCGGGTGGTGCCCGGTCATCTGGGGCTTCCCTGTGACAGAGCGAGGCAGCTCAGCCCTTCCAGAGTTTACACGTTTGAGCTGTGGTTGCTTTGGGGTGGGGGTGTAAAACGTCCCTTCTCCATCTCCTAGTCGGAGTAAACCTTCACCCTTTGGGGTGTGGGAAGGACGTTCCACAAACCTCTAGGGTTGGGGCCCTGGGTTAAGCGGCTTTTGCCTGTGGCCCCGCCCTTCCCTGAGGCTGAGGCTTCCTCCGCTGGGAGGTGGGGGCTCCTGGCACCTTAGGTGTCCCTCTGTGTCTCCCGATACCCAGGGTCCCCCTCCCGTGTTCACACGGTGGGAGTGCGGCGCTCTCGGCCAGCTGGGACTGGTCACTTACACTCTGATGCTTATGTGACGCCTCCGCCTGCCAGGCCTCGTTCCAAATGCTCCGTAAGTCTACGGTCCTTCCACCATCAGAACACGCCCGTGACGTATTTGCCATCACTCCATTTTACAGGTAAAGAAACTGAGGCACACAGAGTCACACGCGCAGTTGACTCATCAGTGGTGACTCGGTGGTGATGAGATGATATGAAGCAGCGTCTCTCATCAAGCCACGAATCAGCACGTGGAACGCCCGTGGCTGCTTTGCTGCACTCTGAGCCTGCCAGCATTGGGCAGGTGGGGCCCACAGACTCTTGCCTCCCCAAAGCCCTTCCCGAGGGGGGGCTTGCCCTCCCGCCCACCACCCAGACTCTTGCCTCCTTTCCCACTTCTTGTCCCTTGGCTTGGGTCCTCTCAGTAGCTATTGGGAGAAAGACCATTTGTGCAAGTTCATGCTAAGGTGTGAATGGCTAACATACCAGAAATATTTACATTTCAAGAAAGGCCAGGCTGGCCCCAGTGCAGTGGTGTTTACAACTAGTTGATCACAACCAGTTGCAGATTTCTTTGTTCCTTTTCCACTCCCACCACTCCACTTAACCAGCCTTGGAGGAAAAAGAGAAAAGGAAGGACATGGTTAAGGTAAATCATGGTTTCTTACCTGCAGCTCCCGACATCTGGCTGCTCAGGGCCCCACAGGGTGTGGAGCAGCAACTCTGGCCTCTCCCACTGGATGCCAGCAGCACCTGCTCCTCAGTTGTGACAGCCAATAATGTCTCCAGCCGTCACTAGACGTCCCCAGGAGACAAAGCCACCCCTGGGTGGGAGCGATTAACCCCCAGGAAGTGCAGTGAGGAAAGGGCTGGTCCTGGTGGCCCAGCAAGTCCGAGCTCAGGACGGGCAGATCATTCTCCCTCAACTGCAACCCGCGGGAGGCAGCAGGAAACCGAGGAAGAGGGTGTGTCCATGCTGGGCACCGGGTCACTTAGGCGCCTTCTGCTGTTTTCCTGGACGCTGCATCTTACCGGCTCGTCGGGTCCAGCCCTGGCCCTCCCTGGAGTGGGAGTATGACCCCCACCCTCGTCAGGGGAGGGGCACAAGGCTCTGCCACGGCCAGCTGGGTGGTGACTACAAAACACCCTTGACCGGGTGACTTGATGACAGAAATTCATTTCTCACGGTTCTGAGGTTGGAGGTCCGAGGTCGAGGGTCGAGGATGGCTGCCTTCCCGTGTGCTCCCGCAGTGAGGAGTGAGCGCTTGCATCTCTTCCTCCAAGGGCACCGATCCCCAGGAGGGCTCCACCCTCGTGACCTTGTCCCGACAAAGGCCCCAGCTCCTAACACCGTCACCGTGGAGCTGGGGTTTCAATGTGTGGATTTGGGGGGACGCATTCAGTCCACAGCAGGCTCCAAATGGTCACCTGTTCTGCTCAAGGCCACCCGCTCAGGTGAGCCCCGTGTTCCTCTCGGGGTGTCCGGTGCCAGGCCGCCTCCCGCCCCAGCAGGAGCATGAGCTGCGGGGGCCGTGGGTGGTGTCTGCCGGTGAGGGTGGCTCTTCGGGGCCACCGCAGAGCCCTCGATACTGGCCCAGGCTGACGTGTCCCCGGCTTGCTGGCCAGAGAAGCGTTTGGTGACCTTGTCCTGGGCGAGGGCAGGTGGAGGTGGAGACTCTGACAGCCCACGGCCCTGCCCCCGGCCGGACACTCTGTCCAAAGCCTTGGACGTCTGTCCAAGCCAGGCACTCAGACGAGCCGGGCCAGCGGTGGGCGGGCAGCCAGGGCAGACGCCGCAGCCTGTACTCGGGCAGGACGTCGCCGCCGCACCGCGCTCTGCCGCCCACATCCTCCCGGCAGCCTGAGCACACAGCCCTGGCCAGGCAGGGCAGCTGAAGGGAGGCCCTGGCACATCCAGCCCTACGTCCAAGTGACAGAGTGGACGAGCACCTCCCTGGGCTGGGGGCTGTGGTGGTCCGTGGGCCCACGCTGGGCTCGCTGGGCGGCAGGGAAGGGAGCAGTAGGGACCAGAGCCCAGAGAGGGTGTTGGGGACGGTCCTGCCCCAGGGAAGCGGTCGGGCAGGGCCCGCCTGAGAAGACACACACACACCAGGGCTCCTTCCCCCGCCCGAGTGGCACCCAGGCGGTCGTGTTCCTGCGTGGGGGCAGAGAGGCGTGGCATGGAGCGAGTGGCCAGGCAGGACGTCACAGGTGAGCAGGACGCAGTGAGCAAAGTGGCCGTGTAGCCACCTGGCTGGCGCGAGCGCACCCCAAGAGAGCCGGGGCCTCTGCTTCTCACCGTTTACCTGCCACAGAGCAGGGCGCTGGTCACAGCTTCTTCGTTTGCCCGAAGGCGCAGGAGGGGCGTGGGGGAGTCCACGTACAAACCCTCGGCCCGATGTCAGCTCCTTTCCGGACGCTGCCACGGCCACCTTCGCCGTCACAGACGACCACGGGAGGAGTCCAGGTGTTTGGGTGGTTGAGAAATGCAAGTAAACACCCTCATGCAATTATCTGGCTTGCCAGGGGCCAGGGAAGCTTGTTGAGAGCTCTGGTACTTTTTTAAAAAACTATAAATTAAATTTTTATTGACTTCAGTGTAAGATGTTAAAAAAAATCAATGCTTTCATATCTCAAACCTTTCCCGCACGTTCCTGCTCCCCTGCAGCTGGATGGACACAAACTTCCTTCTCCCAATAACGGAAAATTCCTGGGGGGGAGGGTGCTGGCCCTGTCTGTCTGGTGCGTACTTCCTGTTGTCCAAATTGCAAGATTAAACAGCAGCAGCTCTGAGCCAGGTTAAGTGATTGAGAACCTGTCTCTTCTCATTTCCCCAAATTAAGTCTCGTTTCTCGGCTGGTGGAGCTCTCGTCTCTGGGTCGTCTGTTTCCCTGCAGCCGGGTGAGAGGGAGGAGCTCCCTCCTTTCCTCCTAGGGTAGACGGGAGAGGGATGAGACAGGAAGCTAGGCTTCTCAGTGCCCAGTGTGCGGCTGTCTACAGAGGTCGCAGGTGGAGGAACTCAGGTGTGGCTGCACACCTGGACACAGGTAGCATCTGCGTGGCGGCTGGGTGTCAACAGAGCACACACTGGGGTGGTGCCAACAGGGGCTCCAGCTGCTGTTGTCCCAGCTGCTTCTACCTGCACCCTGGACACGCCCCGGACAGCTCACGGCGGCAGCACCGCCACGGCTCTCGGCCAAGGGCAGCCCGTGCGGCATCGTGACTCACGTCCCTGTGCGTGTGCCCCAGGGTTCCAGTGCTGATCTGCGAGACCAGGGTCATGGCCCAGCAGGGCGGCATCCCCACCTGAGCGAGAGTAGAAAAGCGCGATGCAGGTGTTCCTGAGTGCGCCACGCGGGCAGGGTTACCGTGTAGGGTCACTGCGTAGGTTCCCCAGAGAGGGTGATCCAGGTTGCTGGACTCGGCCTCCACCACGGCAGCCACTGATCGTGGGCCCTACCTGTGGGCACAGTCTGGGGCACCTGGGAGCAGGCAGTCACAGCCCCTTGCGGGACCTTCTGACGGGGAAGGACGCACGGGAGGGCTTTGGGGCAGATGGGGATTTGTGACGGCTCAGCGCTGAGCTCTCTGGCCGCGACCGTCAGTTCTGTCGGTTCAACAGTTCACTTCTGCAGCTGTTTGGTGCAGCGGGCGATCTCGCTGAGCCCCTGTTGGTACAGCCCCGAGGTCACCTGCCCCAGCAGAGGAAAAGAGGGAAGCGGGCTGGGCTTGGGAGCTTCCTGGGGAGAGACTGTGCTGAAAGGTCAGCACCCGTGGATGCCCCGGCCACCAAGCGAAAGCCGTCCCCCCAGCTGGAGCTGGGCGTCGTGCGCGGCTGAATTTTTCCACTCATCCTCCCTGGAATCCTGTCGATGCGGTCTTGGCAAAGACCGAGCCTAAAAGCTTTTCCCATCTATTTTTAAATAAATGGAATTCCTGCTGCTTGCACGAAATTCACCCTAACCGGGCATCTTCACGACCCAACACGCTTCGCCTGGTGCGGGTGGGGTGGGGCGGCACGCGGGTGCCCAGACTGCTGACATCGTACAGCCCGTGGGTGCGCAAGATGCAGAATTAAAAGCATAAATGATTAATGAGCTAGCTGTCTGAAAGGACATCCTCAACAAAGGAAGTGAGGATTTTCAAACATCGATGCAGGATTCACTTTCCATAACCTTCGGGAGGGGGCACAGCTGCTGGCGCAGACGCCATGGGCAGGCGAGAGCAGAGGTCTGCCCGAGTCCAGAGCTGGGCCCTCAGCCCGGCTCTGGCGTCCTCCACAGCTGCCCCAGGAGACGTGGCTCCCCCAGACCTCAGGGATGCGTTCTCCTTTTTTTCTGAAAAATAAGACGAGCGTGTTTGTCTCTCTCCGGTGTCCCGGAACACACGGGAGCCCTAAACCCTGTTCCCGGCTCTGGGCGGGCGCACCTGCTGCAGTGGGACCCGAGCATCTCTTTTCCCTCATTCTCTGCGAGCCAGCCCTCACCACCGGCCCCGCTTTGCTCTGACATCAAACCCGGGATGCTTGTTCCCCAGGATGGACCATGCCCGGCTCAGGAACTGCCCAGGTGGTGCCCGGTCATCTGGGGCTTCCCCGTGACAGAGCAAGGCAGCTCAGCCCTTCTGGAGTTTACACGTTTGAGCTGTGGTTGCTTTGTCCCTTGTCTGGTGAGTGTGAAGGAGGGTCATCACCCAGAGGCCGAGGAAGAAATCGCCAGCGGTGCAGGGAGATGCAGGCGGTGCCTCCTTCCTTTTGCACGATGAGGTCTCCTGCCATCCCTGAAGGCCGGCGCAGTGCCTCCTCCCTTGACCCAGGCCTGAGGTTGGCTCGGTAGGCTGGGGGGACATGCACTTGAGAGAAACTGCAGCTGTGTGGGGGCAAGCCCACTTAACGCCGGTAATGACAGCCAAGGTACTGGCCTGGAAGCAGGGAGGTGGAGGATCAGGTGTGTGCCCAGGGATGTCCCGTGTGTGTGTGTTGCGTGTGCACATGCTTGTGTGAGCTGCTGTCCATCCCCAACAGTCTAGATAATTTACAAAGTAGCTGCCTGCGTCGACCCTGATGCTTTCAGTCTAATTAAAACAACAACAACAAACTCCATGGTCACTAGCTCTGGAAACCAAAGGGCTGACCCTGCGCCAGGGTTAGCACTGTTTATTTATTTAGTGACAAGTTCTCGCTCTGTCACCCAGGTTAGAGTGGCTGTGGCGTCAGCCTAGCTCACAGCAACCTCAAACTCCTGGGCTCAAGTGACCCTTCTGCCGCAGCCTCCCGAGTAGCTGGGACTACAGGCAAATGCCACCACACCCAGCTAATTAAATGTTTTATTTTTTGCAGAGACAGGGTCTCGCTATGTTGCTCAGGCTGGCCTCGAATTCCAGGCCTCAAGGGATCCTCCCGCCTTGGCCTCCCACAGTGCTGGGATTACAGGTGTGAACCACCGTGCCAGGCCAGTTAGTGCTGTTCTGTGAGTGACCTGCGAGGACAGTGCCAGCTACTCAACAGACGGCCTTTCTCTTAGTAGACCCATCTGTAGTGCCAGGTGAACCTGGAAGGGGCTGGATGTGGTCAGGAGATGCACCTGCCACCCACACTCTCCCAGGTGTGCAGGGAAGGCTCTGACGGGTCCAGGTGAGGCGCTGACAGCCTGGAGTGCTCCGGGGCCCTCTGGCCTCCCAGCAGCAGTTTCCAGAGGGACCTCCCAGGACACCCACCGCACCCTGGCAGAGGGGAGGGCCCACCCTCCCCCCAAGAGGACACCCTCCCCCCAAGAGGACACCCTCCTTTGTCCTGAACTTGGCACTCGCATGTGGCCCCCGCTCTGGCGCCTTCTGGGTGATTCTCTCAGGCTTCCCCTCAGCCTGCACTTACCCTCTTCTGGCCTCATGACCTCTGTGAACGCCCCTCCCAGGACTCCTCGAGGCGGGGCTCAGGCCACCTCTTGGGAAGCCTCAGTAGATCCTCCCTGCAGGCAGCGACCTAAGGGGCCGAGTGTGAGGGCCCTGTGGGCTGAGCCCCAGCAGAGAGCTCGGCCAGGGCCGATCCCCTCCCCCTTTCCAGAGATGTCCACTCCCGGGCAGCTGGGATGAACCCAGCCCTGCCAGGCTCTGGGGGCTTCAGGACCCCTGGGAGAGCAGGGGCCGTAGGGCAGTACGCTCGCTTGGTCCTGCCCAGCTCGGAGGTGACCACGGGACGATTCCCGGTCAATGTGCACGTGGCCAGGGAAGCGGGAAGGGGTCGGTCCTGGTGGCTCATACGCCTAGTCCGGAGGGATCTCCCTCTCCAGCCCTCCCGCTCCCTGCTGCGTCCCGCCTGGCGTCGTAGGGGTTAACGCGGGGTGGGGCGGGGCGAGGCAGCGGGCGGAGCCGACGCGGCTC
>VBSM01002276.1:0-12624 GCA_008086735.1 Cheirogaleus medius | reverse complement strand
TTGTGGTTTTGATTTGCATTTCCCTGATGATTAGAGATGTTGAGCAATTTTCATATGTTTGTTGGCTGTTAGTCTATCTTCTTTTGAAAAGTTTCTGTTCATGTCCTTTGCCCACTTTTTAATGGGGTTGTTTGATTTTTTCTTGCTGATTTTCCTGAGTTTTAAATAGATTGTAGTTGTCAGCCCTTTGTCGGATGTGTAACATGCGAATATTTTCTCCCATTCTGTAGGTTGTCTGTTTGCTCTCGTGATAGTTTCCTTGGCTATGCAGAAGCTTTTTAATTTGATCAGGTCCCATTTATTTATTTTTGTTGTTGCTGTGATTGGTTTTGGGGTATTCTTCATAAATTCTTTGCCTAGGCCAATGTCTGTAAGAGTTTTTCCAACATTTTCTTCTAGAATTCTTATGGTTTCATGTCTTAGGTTTAAGTCTGTTATCCACCATGAGTTGATTTTTGTGAGAGGTGAAATGTGCCGATCCTGTTTCAGTCTTCTACATGGGGCTACTCAGTTTTCCCACCACCATTTATTGAATATGTATTCTTTTCCCCAGTGTATGTTTTTGTCTGCTTTGTCAAAGATCTGACTATCACTCTTTGCTGATGATATGATCTTATATCTAGAAAACCCCAAGGACTCTTCCATGAGACTACTGGAATTGATAAACAAGTTCAGCAAAGTCTCAGGTTACAAAATCAATGTACACAAATCAGAGGCATTCATATACGCCAACAACAGTCAAACTGAGAACCAAATTAAAGACTTAATATCCTTCACAATAGCAACAAAGAAAATAAAGTACCTAGGAATATATTTAACTAAGGAGGTGAAGGGCCTCTACAGGGAGAACTATGAAATACTGAGGAAGGAAATAGCAGAGGATGTAAACAGGTGGAAAACCATACCATGCTCATGGGTCGGCAGACTCAACATTGTTAAAATGTCTATACTACACAAAGTGATCTATAGGTTCAACGCAATCCCTATTAAAATGCCAACATCATTTATTGTAGATCTAGAAAAAATAATTCTACACTTCGTATGGAACCAGAGGAGACCCCATATAGCAAAAGCAATCTTAAGCCAAAAGAACAAATTGGGAGGGATCAATTCACCAGACTTCAAGCTATACTACAAGGCTATAGTAACCAAAACAGCATGGCACTGGCACAAGAACAGGGACATAGACCAATGGAACAGGACTGAGAACCCGGACATAAAACCATCCTATATTGCATGAAGAAGTATTACTAACGCTTGACACACGTTTTCATTTCTTTGTGCTCACCCACTCTGTGCTTATTGAGAATCCCCCACAGCCAACTCAGTAATCTCGCCGTCAGACAACTGGGTTGTTTACGTTTTCACTATTACAAATAATGCCGCACGAGTAAATACTCTGGGGCATAAAGACTTGTTCCACGTGCTGAATTCTTTCCTTTGGATAAATTCCTGGAAGCAGAAAGTTGGGACAATGTCTTTGGGACTCTTTAGGTTGCCTGGTTGGCCATACACCAAGCCAAGGCTTTTAGTTCAATAAAATATATTCAGTGACTGAAACATCTGCATTTTTTGGAGACTTTTGGGAAGGAATTTGTTTTCCTACTTTGAAGAGATGTGCAAAAAGTGCTAAATAGCAGTGGCTTGGTGTTAGGAGGAATGCACTATGAGCACAGTGGCTTTTCCTGTGTTTCTGAAGCACCTGCCAGGTGCACACTGGGTGGGGCTTCGGCCAGCGCAGGTCTCTCTGGGCTGAGGATGGGTGGGGGCTGGGGTGGATGCCCTGGAGCAGCTGGGGAGGTTCTAAAGGACAGGCCTGGTCTGACAGACTCTGCAGAGAGCCACGCAGAGACCCACAGGTAGAGGAGAGTAAAAGCCACAGCTGCACCCAGACCACGGCTCTACCTGGAGCGTTTGCAGCGAACAGGACAGTGTCATCCTGTGTGTGTGCATTAATGTCCTGCCAGGGGACAGGGGATTGATCTGGTGATTCCTTACGTCCCACTGGCCTCAGAACTGAATTTTCAGTGGGAGAGTTTCACCACGAGGCTCACAGACACCGGTGGAGGGTGATGACAGGCATCCCTCACAAAGGACACCTGAGCCCACCTTCCCTAGACAGTGTCCTTTGACCAAGGCCAGACTCACACCTGTGTGTGCAGTCACGTGGCACCTACTGTGTGCCACGCTGGTCCAGGGCTCTCCACCCGCCTGCTCGAGGCATGGCCCTCGGCCACGCCCTGGCACCCTAGCTCCACCCACAGTGGACAGGCCACAGCGGAGGAGGCCTTGCCTGTTGCATCTGGCCAGGTCGGGGTCCGTCCACGCAGATCTGCAAACTGTGGCCGTGGATTGGTGACGAGGCGAGAACAGAAATGGAGAGTAAGTTCCGGAAACTTCACCAGCGGGATGCCCCACCACACCCAAGTGCATCATCTGCAGGCTTGAATTTTGTCTTTTTCCCTTTTTATTTTTATCTGGAGAAATTCATTTTTTATTGTGTTTTATAGCCTTCACTGACATTTTGTCTGCTTGTTCTGTCAGTTACTGAAGGAAGCTGTTCACATCTCTGTGCACAACACACTGGAATTAATAAAGTGGGTTTTTCCCCCCAGACAGGTGGAAAAGCTTTGGTCTGCAAGGTCAGATACCAAAGGTCATAGTTCACAGCAATCAGCCCTTCAGTCGCCTTTAGCAAGCAAGGCAGCCTCAGCGGAGACATGTGGAGACCGGGACCCCCGTGAACCCCTTCTCTCCCCTTCCCACACGCTCGCTCTGAGACCCCGGCCCTTGGGCCACAGCTAAGGGGACCAGAAACGGGCCCCTGGTCAGGCGCAGCCGCCCCCCAGGGCTGGCCTCAGAGCTCTGTCCAACACAGCTGTTTCACGACTGTATTTTAATTTATCAACTGACTCATTGCAGTTAATGTTTAGACTAGGAAATGCTTTTGTGTCATTTACAATTTGAGAGAGACAAGGGGAGGGAGGGCTAAGCGCCCCCACTCTGGAGCCCCACGGAGAGCCCACCACCTGCCACTTCCTGGGACCTTCCGGGCTGTTCTGCACATAGTGCCTGCATCCATGTTTCCCTCAACAGCGACTGATGGACATGGTCCCACAGCGGGGTCACAAATGGCCTTCCCTTCTTTCCAGCATCAACGTGGCTTCCCACACTGTGGACCCACTGCCCTCTCCCAGTCAGGGGCAGAGGGGACTGTGCCTCGAGGCAAGGGTCCAGGTCTGCATCCCCCGCGGGGTCCCTCCTCCTCACCGCCCCGGTGTTGATGCCAGTCTCCCCATCGGAGGCTCAGCCACGGCTTCCACCACTCACTGAGAGGTCAGCACACCTGCCGGTTATGTGCAAGGGCGGGGTGCAGACAGGCGTGTAAACCCTGACCCGATAGTCTGTGGAAAATCACCAGTGTACGACCCTGTGCACGTGACAACACGTCAGTCCGCACTTTCCTGTGACTTCAGTGCAGTGCACGCCTGTGCCTGGGGAGGCAGGTGAAGCCAGCAGTGTTCTCACCACCACCTTCCCTCAGGGACAGAGGGACAGGGGCACTGCCTCCTGTGGCTTCATCCAAACCCACACAGCACACAGAAAGACAGACGGTGGCAGGCGTGCATCCCACTGTGCGCCCAACCACTGATCCCACAGGGAACCTACCACCATCCCACAGGGAACCCACCGCTATCCACGGGGAGCCCACCACTATCCCACAGGGAACCTTCCACTATCCCACAGGGAACCTACCACTATCCATGGGGAATCCACCACTATCCACGGGGAGCCCACCACTATCCCACAGGGAATCCACCAGTATCCACAGGGAGCCCACCACTATCCCACAAGGAACCCACCGCTATCCCACAGGGAACCCACCGCTATCCCACAGGGAACCCACCGCTATCCCACAGGAAACCTAACACTATCCCACAGGGAACCCACCGCTATCCCACGGGGAGCCCACCACTATCCCACAGGGAATCCACCACTATCCACGGGGAGCCCACCGCTATCCCACAGAGAATCCACCGCTATCCCACGGGGAGCCCATCGCTATCCCACGGGGAACCCACCGCTATCCCACGGGGAGCCCACCGCTATCCCACGGGGAACCTACCGCTATCCCACGAGGAGCCCACCGCTATCCCACGGGGAGCCCACCGCTATCCCACAGGGAACCTACCGCTATCCCACGGGGAGCCCAACATTATCCCTCTGATAATGGAAAAAGTGGACAATATTAAGAAAAGAGTGGGTAATGTACTCAGAGAGATGGAAACTCAAAGAAATTAAAAGGAAATATAAGAACTTAAAAACACTGACGGAGGGATAGGATCCTCTGATGGGCTCATCAGACTAATGAGGGAAGAACCAGTTAGCTTTAAGATATATCCCCAACCATTCGGAGATTAAACAACACATTTACAGACAATACGGGAGTCAAAGAAGACCCTCAAGAGAAAAAAGCATCTTCAACTAAGTGAGAATGAAAATGAAACTTGCCAAAATGTGTGGGCATCAGTGAAAGCAGAGTTCAGAGTTTACAGCGGTGAATGCGTATGTTAGAAAAGAAGAAAGATTTAAAGTCAATAATAATAAATAATAAATTCCACCTTAGGGGAAGTGATCGGGGCTGGACCCCCATCCACCCTCCTGGAGTCCAGGGCAGGTTCTCACCTGGCACCTGGCTGGGCCCCGTGCAGGCCCAGGCTGCCCCACCCCAGGGACGGGGACCAGGGAATAAGTGCGCCTGCCTGGCTGCCCCTCCAAGGCCAGGGCACCGTGTGCGTGATGCTCCCGTGTGAGAAGAGACCGGGCAGGGGAGGAAGAGAAAACACGTGTTCAAAGCCTGCGCTCTATTCAGGGAGGAAAATGTCACGAAGGCAGAAAGAGAGAACCTCACCCACCAGGAAAGGGACCGGGCATCGCAGACCTGCCCGAGAGACACCTCACAGCTCAGACAGGGAGGTGACATCGTCAGAAATGCCCCCCAGCGCCCGCCACGGAGGAGCAAACGCATCGAATACGGTAAATCCAGGAGTTGAGGTGGTGACGTAACTTGCCCTTGGAGATGCTGAAAACCAGCTTGTTTTTCTGTAACTGGCAAACACGGGACGGAACCAAACACGCAGTCTGCCTTTCCTGGACACGCCGTCCGGGTGACCTCACGCCGAGGAAAAGTCACTTCTCAGAGAGTATCACAGCCACGGAGTGAGAAGAGGAACGGTGAGATCAGACCACCCGCACTTGGCAGCCTGTGCTGAGCGGACGGACGTGGGCACAGACCAGGAAGGGTGTCCCGGGGGGCCACACACGTGCTCTGTGCACGGGGGACACACCAGCGTGCTGGGAACAGCTGAGGCTCAAACACTGAGCTGACCACGGACCGTGCACGTCTAGCGGCGCTAGGGAGCCGCTGTCCATTGTTCTCGGTGTCAATGTGGGGCTGAGGTCGTGTGGGGCGTTTGAGTTCTTACCTTTTAGAATCGCTTTCCGCAGTGTTTATGGATAAAGCACACCACGTCTGGGACCGGCTTAAAATAGCACAGGGAGGAAGCGGGCGCGGCCTGCCATTGTGCAGGGCCGGCTGTGTGCGCCACGCTTCCTGGCAGGCACCGCGGCCGCCCGGCAGGACGGGGCCGGACAATCAGGCGGGCGCTACGACGATGCTCCCTGTGCAGCCCTCCTGCCCGCTTGGCCAGAGACCCCCACCCGGTGCTGGGAAGGCGCAGGGGGTGTCGGCAGAGCTTTCCGCTGAGTTCAGGGCATGACGGCGGGACTGGCCCCGGCCCGGCCCTTGTCCTGACCACCCCTCTGCCACAGCGTCCCCATCCCAGAAACAGAAGCGGAGGCCGCAGCAGCCTGAGGCCCGGCCAGGACGTAGCCCGGCTCTGCAGCCCCGGCGGACAGGCACGACCCTGGACCCCTCCTCGGCCTCCCAAAGGCCAGGGCCTGCCCGGCCGCCCCTCCTGAGCCCGCATCCCCCTCTTGGGGACGCCAGACCTCCCTCCTGGTCCTCATGAAAAGTGGAAGCAAACCGAAAACAGCAGGTGCTGGGTGGCAGGACAGGGTCACCTCCCCACCCCCAGGAGTCTGGTGTTTCCAGGAGAAAGTGAAAGTTCACTTTTACAACCCCCTCCTGTTTCCACGGACCTCAGCGATGTGCAGTTCGGTGCAGTACTCTGCGGTGGGCCTTCCCGGCTGTGGAGGGGGGAAGCACCGCCCCGTCTAGAGCGGGAGGGACTGGCATTGGGACTCCGAACTGCGCTGCAAGACACACGGCCGCCCGGGCTGCCACGTCGCCCTCCACAAATCACAGGTGCAACAGGTACGATTCCAACAGCCGCCTGTTTACTAAAACCCCGGGACGCCACTAGCTCCTTCTCCGCCCGAGACGCACAGATTTCTGCGCCACCGGGGCCGGTGGTGCGCGTGGGGCTTGTCGACTCTGACCACCACTGACCCCATGCTCCCTTCCCTCGTGACAAAGAGCCAGCGGAGGCCCGTGTGTGTGCGCGCAGGCATGACGGCACCTGCTCCAGCCATGGAGACCTGGAACCGGACGGGGTCTCCAGCCAGACTCTGGCCGTCTCCTCCCTGTTCGAAACGTGCAAGGCGGCTTCTCACCCACCTGGCGTGTCGCCAGACGCGGGTTGTTCAGAGACGATTTCCACCTTCGGCAGGGTCCGCCACCAGCTGCTCGGCACCTCCCATGTGGCAAGGACAGGCAGGGCGGCGACCGGGTCACGTGTTGCAGAGGGGAGGGCGGTCGGACACCCAGCATCTCCCGGCCGGGGAAAGACGCCGGGATGAGAGAGAGGATGGGCACCTCTCGGAACACACCTCCGCCCTGAGGACGGCAGGAGACGCTGCCCTGCTCCGTGGAGTCACTTTGCTTTTCAGCCCAGAGAGTTCTGGATTCCAAGCGAGGCACTGAGCTGCCAGGGAGCACGCGCTCACTCGCGAGTGCGCGCCACGGCGCTCCGTGCGCAGGTGCTTGCCCTACCGCTTACACCTGTGCGGAACGGGGGCTCCCCGCCCAGTCTGGAAACGGGAAGATGTGTCCGCCCATCACACCGAGAACCTGACCACTCTGAGGCTGCACCTGGTTTTGTCTTACAGGTGTGGGATTCTGAGTGTCTGTCCTTGGCTTCCGAACGGAGATTTCAGCAGTCCCCTGTTCTCTGTGGTGCAACGAACAGTCGCCCACGGGGAGGGCCTGTGGGGAGCGGCGCCCCGAGAGCAGCCTGCACCCACGACGCTCGGGTTGCTCCGCGGATTAAGCTGAGCTCCGAGACGTGCGATCAAGAGTCTCATTGTGAGGGGTCTGGCTGGCAAACAGCCTTCCCGTTGTCCAGAACCGTCGACGCAGCCGCTAATGCAGGACAGATTAGATACGAGCTAATAATGCCCCACACTGTGCAAAGAGTTTCGCAAAACACCTTGTGATGCGCTTGACAGCCTCTTACAGATACAGCGACATCGTTATCTGCCCAGAAAAACACCCCAGACTTGGAGATAAGGCGCGTGTGGTGCATCCTCCCATGTCACCTGCGCGGCCCCAGACTGTTCGTCCTCCCACCAAGTCCCTGCTCGACTTGCGGTTTGCTGTTTGCACGCGGGCTCTGTGCAGGTGCCTGTCAACCCACAGGGACTTCCCAGCAAAGAGGCACATGGCTTTTGTTCCCAAAAAAGGGTAACTTCAAAATATACATGTGTGTGTATGTCTCTGTGTGTTGTGTATGTGTTGTGTATATGTGTGCATATATGTGCATGTATGTGCTGTATATATGTGTGTGTCTGTGTATCTGTGTCTGTGTGTCTGTATGTGTATGTGTGTCTATATCCATATGTATATCTGTATGTCTGTGTGTCTGTGTCTGTGTGTCCCTGTGTGTTTGTGTGTCTGTGTGTGTATGTGTGTCTATGTCCATATGTATATCTGTGTGTCTCTGTGTGTCTGTGTATGTGTATGTCTGTGTGTGTCTGTATGTATGTGTATGTATGTGTGTGTCTGTGTGTGTATGTGTGTGTCTCTGTGTGTGTATCTGTGTGTGTGTGTGTGCGTGCACAGACATTTATATTTTGGGCTTGAAGGACATTGGCCAGTTCGGTCTCGGAGTGGTCTGTTTTCACGTTTCTCTTTAAACACCTGTGAACACCCAGTTCCTTAAAATACTCTTTGAACCGGCCCTACCAGCCTTCTGGTTCCTTCAGTGATGAGTTAGTAGACCTTTGACACTTGCTTGTTCTATATTTGCATGAAAGTCAGGGTTTACGGTTTTAAAAACTTTGTCCTGCCTGTGAGACGGGAGAACAAACCGTGACCCCAGGGCAGCTCCGCTAGGGCGTCCAGGAGACGGACCCGCTGCCCCTCAGGAGCTGCACAGCTCAGACCCCACCTTTGCAACAGCGGGGTGAAGGCCAACCCACGAGGCCTCTTCCCGCTCTGCCACCTGCTATGGGCTGGACTGCGTCCCCCCAGAATGTTAGAATCTGAGCCCCTAGAACCCCAGAATGCGGCCTCATTTGGAAATAGAGTCATTGCAGATATAATCACAGCAGCCCCCCTTATGGGGGTGGGGGTGCTCCAAGACCCCCAGTGCACGCCTAAAGCCCCACAGTGCATGCCTAAAGCCCCACAGTGCATGCCTAAAGACCCCCAGTGCATGCCTAAAGCCCCCCAGTGCATGCCTAAAGCCTCCCAGTGCATGCCTAAAGCCCCGCAGTGCACACCTAAAGACCCCCAGTGCACACCTAAAGACCCCCAGTGCATGCCTAAAGACCTCCAGTGCATGCCTAAAGCCCCCCAGTGCACGCCTAAAGACCCCCCAGTGCATGCCTAAAGACCCCCAGTGCATGCCTAAAGCCACGGATGGTACTGAACCCTCTAGATACCATGTTTTCTCCTGTACATACACACCTATGATAAAGTTTAATTTATAAATTAGACACCATAAGAGATTAACAACCATAACTAATAGAACAATTATAACAATAGACTGTACTAAAAGTTATGTGAGGCCAGGAGAGAAAAATTAGCTGGGCGTGGTGGGATGCACCTATAGTCTCAGCTCCTTGGGAGGCTGAGGCAGGAGGATCGCTTGATCCCAGGAGTTTGAGGATGCAATGAGCTATGATGATGCCACTGCACTTCTGGGCAACAGAACAATACCCCATCTCAAAAACAAAAACAAAACAAACAAAAATCTAATAATTGAGTTAAGCAAAGTTGCAGGATACAAGATAAATATACAAAAATCAAATGTTTAAACAGAGATTGAAATGTACAACAATGCCATTTACAATAGGACCAAACAAAAGTGAAATACCTAGGAACAAATCTGAGAACATGAGTCAGTCCTGCACACTGAGTACTGTGAAACATTGCCGAGAGGATTTACAAAGACCTACATAAAGATATACCATGTTCACAGGTCAGAAAACTCAATACTGTGAGAATGTTCATTATCTCTAAATTGATCTATAGATTCAATGCATTCCCATTAAAATCTCAGCAGACTTTTTGTAGAGAATGACAGCTGATTCTAAAATTCATATGTAAATGCAAAAAATAGAACAACCAAACAACCTTAAACCTTGAGAAGAAAGAGTAATGTCTGAGTATTTACACAACACTGTAATTCTTTTTACAAATCTGCTGTAATCAAGATAGCGTGGTATTACTTTTCAAGATCGATAAACAAATAAATGGAACAGGATAGAGAGGATATAAAGAGACTCACACACATATATGTATGGTCAGTTGATTATTGACGAAGGTGCAAAGGAAAGTGGAGAAAAAACAGTCTTCTCAATAATACATACATATTATGCACTTTGACTCATATACCTCAACACCATTGACAAAAAGTAACTCAAAATGGATCGTGATTCTAAAATATAAAACTTAAATGTACAGAACTTCTGCAAGAAAACCTTTGTGACCCCGTGTGAGGCGAATATGACACCAAAAGCAGAATCCACTGAAAGAAAAATTAATAAGTTGCACTTCAAAATTAAGAATTCCCCTTTTCGAAAGACAATTTTAACATTATAGAATGAAAAGACAAGCCATAGACTGGAAGTAAATATTTGTAAGCCACACACCTGATAAAGAGTTTGTATCCAGAATAGCTACAGAACCCTTAAAACTCAATAAACAGCTCAACAATTGGAAAAGCAAACATCCCAAGTAAAAGACGGAGAGAAAATGAAGTTTAAACAAACACTTCACCAAACATGACGTTCGGATGGCAATAAGCGCAGTAAAGTTTGCTCAATATCATTAGTTGGTAGGAAAATGCAAATTTAAACTATAATGAAATGACACTAGATACCTACCTAACATTTAAGAAAAAAAAAAACAATTGACCACAGCACATATTGGTGAGGATAAGGAGCAACTGGAACTCTCATTCACTGCTGGCAGGAACGTAAATGGTGCATTCACTTTGGAGAACAGTTTGGCAGTTTCTTAAAAAGTTAAACATACACCTACCATATGATCCAGACATTCTGCTTCCTAGATATTTCCCCAAGATAAATGAAAGCATATGTGCATACAATAACATGCACACAAATGTTCACAGCCACTTTACCTGCGATAGTAAAAACCTGGAAACAAAAGTCCGTCACCAGGTAAATGAGAAACTAACGGTGGCATATCCACACCATGGTTCTGAGCAATAAAAGGAGTAAATTATTGATAAATGCAACAATGTAGATGATTCTGAAAACAAATATGTTGAGTGAAAGAAACCAGACAAAAAATTTCAGGACTTTGCAAAATCTTGCGAGACGGGAGACAGAAAGTCTTGTGCACACTGTGTGATTCCTTTTGCATGAGTTATAGAAAACACAAACCAGCCGGTAGTGAGAGAAAGCTGTCAGTGGGTTTGCCTTTTGCCTGGGGACAGGGACTCGGGGTAGGGAAGGGACATTCGAGAGGAAGGAATTACCTGGATTGTGATGATGTTTTCACAGGTGTGGTGCACACCTCACAGATACGTCGAAATCTATCTTATGTGTGCAATTTGCTGTATTTCCATCATATCTCAGTAATGCTGTTCAAAACACAAGCAAACAAACCCCAAAACCAAATATGATTGTGTCATTGGTTTGGTCAACACACAGCACGGCATCTTTTAAGGCAAAATAGCAGGTACTCAGCTCACATTGGCCAGATGAATAAATGAGTGAGTCGTCTTATTGCCATAGAGTCACCACTCACAAAGGTGACAACAGAGGGGACATGCAGAGCTTCCGTTTCTCTACAGACAGCTCATTTCCGAGACCCTCACTCCCACCCACCTCCACCAGCTCACCCGGGTTCATCCCTGGGAGGGAAGCCCCAGCTCTCTAGCCCCTGACCACAGACTGGTCACCTACCCACACCAGGCATCCCCGGCCTGGGCCTGCCCTTCTGTCCCTGTGGGGTGAATTGTCAACGTCACCATTGCTATTTCCAGGGGTACAATATAGCACCTGACAACTCTCTCCGTTTGGGGAACATATTCTCCAAATTGTTTCTTATTAATTTTCCATGTCTGCTTTAGAGCACATTTTCTGCACTGGTAGAACATCTGGAGTCCTCTGGAGTCGGACCCTCCCGCTGCTCCCCATGTCTGCCTTCTGTGTGCCCCGTTATCGAAATCAAAATGAGCAGGTGCACGGGAAGGGGTTTTATTAAACCCAGTCTCTACCCAACGGGAGACATTGTTATTACTGGGAAACTAATGCAACAGAAAGGGTGAATTTGGGAACGTGGGGAAGGGGAGTGAGGTCCAGGACCAAAGGAGGCCAGGACACCCTTCGGGCTCCACCCACCTGAGGCCATGCTGACACGTGGTCACCTGCAGCTGTGGGCTCACACCCCTGCGCAGGCTGCCTCAGAGGCACGTGCAGACACGCCAGGGACAGTCCCTCTTAAATGAATCGAATAACTCTGGGAATTCCATGAACTCTGTAACTCTCCTTTCCAAAACCACACAAATGTACAGGAAATAATTGCAATCACTTTCCAGGGGTTCACACACTCTGAAGGGTCTCCCCGGGCTCCTGGCGCGGAACCCCAGGGAACCACGGAGGTGCCTCCAGCAGCGTCCGGCGCGTGGTGGGCGGATGAACGAGCTGTCTTGTTAGACAGCCTCGTAAATACTGACTGAAGAGTGCATCACCCGGCTCAGTGGTCTGAAGCCAGCGCTTCTCTTTAAGAGCAAGCAGAAAAAGCGATGCAGTAAATATTCTTTCCCAGCAGCCTGGGTTTTGCAGGCAGCAGCGGCCTAGGGAAGGGGGCGTGGCAGTGGCTGGCAGCTCTGGCTCAGACGAAGGTGCAGATGACTTACCTGTTGGGTTTTAGTTCTCTCTGAAGGTCGTTCCTGTGGCATGCGATTCCCTACATGAACAGATTCGCGCTCATTAACTCCACCTTTAAACCGAAGACCTCAAAGGTTTCTGTCCGCGATTATCATCCGTCATCTCCATGACAGAGGCTCAGAGCCCCAGCGCCCGCCTTCAGGGGAGGGGGGCTTTTCGTGGCACTTGGGTGGGGCCTGCAGGCCAGTCGCCAGACAGCCATGTCCAGGCCCCTCCCAGGGGGGTTGGGGGGGGGGG
>VBSM01002269.1:0-10960 GCA_008086735.1 Cheirogaleus medius | reverse complement strand
GGGGGCCAGTTCACTGTCCCTCAGACTGTTGGAGGGCCTGGAGAGTGCTGTGCACATTCCACACATGCGCACTGTGGGCCCCGGAGGAGTCCGTCGCTAAGCAAGACAGGCAGCAGTGCCAAAAAACCAGGCGGGCCTGATAAATGCCCTTGGTGGGCCGCATGTGGCCGGGTGGGCCGTAGTTTGAGGACCCCTGATAGGGCGCTGGTGTGCTGGTTCTGCAGGCACCAGTGTCCACTGGATCCTCAGCCTCTCATAGTGAGGATTCAGCCTGCGACGGACCTTGTGTTGAAGGCTGCCGGTGTTTTGCGAAGGCAGGGATTTGCGCATTTCCTTCTTCTCTCTTGGGTCATCGAGGAAGCTAGATGGAGAGTTTTTTACCTTCTCGTTCAACTGCCGGACAGTGAGGGGCTGGGGTGGGGACAGCTCCTTCCCTGTGGTGCCCACACTGCTGAGAGAGCTGCTGCTCTCTGAGCCGGAAGACATGGTGGACAGGACGCTGTAGGTGGAGCCCTCAGCGTGCTGCGAGGTCCCACGACGCCGTTCAGGTAGAAAATGAGCAGCAGGTGAGTCTTCTCCAGGTCCTTGAACTGGTCCGACTCCTTGGCGAAGAGCAGCTTGAACAGAGCCTTGGCGCCTCCCGCCTCCTAGGGCTGAGCGCTCCCGCGTCCTCAAGCAGCCTGAGCACAGCTTCCATTCGCGTCAGGCCTGGGCCAGGCTCAGCGGACACTGAGCGAGCAGCTCCCGGAACTGGGGCTCCATGGTGGGCAGCCTCCCTGGCAGACGCCTCCCTGGCTCCCCAAGGCCAGCGGGCAGGCGCCTGGGCTGCAGCCCCAGCGCGCGGTTAGCCGGAGGCGGCGGGATCATGGACTGGGACTTGGGCGGGCTGGGCGCTCGGAAGCGGCCACCTCCCGGGCTGTGGAGTGCAGCCTTGTTGACTGCAGCAGCAGCGAGGATGGAAGAGGAGGTGGAGGTGGGGACGGCGGTTGGGGCACTGGGAGGCCTGGCTACAGTCTGGCATGCTCCCCTCCCCCTCAGCCTCTGCGCGCGCTGCCCAGCCCAGCGAGAAAACGCGTTCCAAAAGCTCAGCTCTTCGCTGTCCCCCAAATAATTATACAACGCATGGAGGACAGTCCACAGGCCTCTATCCGGGTTCACCAAGGCCTCTCGGCGGTCGTCTGCTATGCCATAGCCCAAGCCTCCTGCCTGCCTGCTTCTTACTTGAATACCCATCTGATGACAGTCGTTAATCTCTGCGGCTCTGTTATCGCTTCTTCAGCCATATTATTTTTAACGGTTTTTCTTGGGAGTATGACATGTATATAGAAAAGTGCATGCAAACTAATTGGCTAGTTTAATAAATTTATACAATCACCAAGGTAAGAAATAGAATAGTGCCAACATCTCAAAACAACCCCACAGAAAAAAATTAATAAATCTGAAAACAGTAAATTCATAGAGAAAATTAATGAAATCAAAAGCTAATTCTTTGAAAAGATCTGTGAGGTTGATACATCTCTAGCCAGATTGACTAAGAAAAAGAGAGGACATGGATAGAAATTAAAGGAGGGCCATCACTACTGATCTAGTGGACATTAAAAACATATATATTATGAACAACTTCATCCTTAACAAATTGATAATCTATTAATAGATAAAATGGATCAATCTCTTTTAAGGTACAATCCAGAGAAAATTCACACAAGAAGAAATAGATAATTAGAATGTACCTATATCTATTAAAGAAATAAAATCAATAATTATTGACCCTCTAAGACAGAAAGCACCAGAACCAGATAGGTTATCTGATGTATTCTATCAAACTTTTAATGAATAAATTATACCAATACTATATAATCTCTTCCGGAACTCATTCTATAATGCCAGCATTATCCTAACACCAAAATCAGACAAAAACTTTATAAGAAAGGAAAACTACAAAAGAGTAATATTTCTCATGAAATTTATCATGAATATAGGTACAAAAATCTTTAATAAAACTTTGCAATTCAAATCTAACAATGCATAAAAAGAATTATAAGTCATGAATAAATGGATTTATTCCAGATATACAAGATTGGTTCAATATTGGAAAATGAATTAATGTAATTCATCACACCATCAGGCTAAATAAGAAAAATCACACAATAACACTAATAGATGCAGAAGAATCCTTTGACAACATCCAGCAACCATTCATGAAAAAACTTTTATCAAACTAGGAATAGAGGTAAAAATGTCCTCAACTTGATAAAGAACATCTACAAAAATCCTATAGCTAACATCATACTTAATGGTACGAAACTAGATGCTTTCCCACTAATATCCAGAACAAGGAAGATTATGCCCTCTTATCACTCTTATTCAACATTGCCCTGGAAGTCCTAGCTAATATTAATACAAAAAGATTTGAAAAAGAGAGAGTGCCGAATCCTAACCATCAGACCACCAGGGAGTGTTGAAGATCTGAAAACAAAAGATATACAGATTTTGTAGAAAGAAAAAAAAGCCTGTCATTTCCTAGATGATTGATTAGCTATATAGAAATTCCAAAGAATTGACAAAAAAGAATAAAAAACACAACTTTTGGAACTAATAAGTGATTATAGCAAGGCTGAAGGGTACAAGATTAATATTGAAAAGTAATTCTTTACCTATGTACCAGCAATGAACAATTAGAGTTTGTAATGAAAACAATGCCATTTACATAAGCACCAAAAATTTAAATATTTGGTATAAATCAACAAAATATGTCAAGATCTATATGAGAAACACTACAAAACTCTGAGAAAAAAAAATCAAAGAACTAAACAAAAGATATATTTCATGTTCCTGGATAGAATGATTTAACATTGTTAAAATGTCAATTCTTAGCAAATTGTTCTAGAGGTACAACACAATCTCAATCAAAACGACAGCAAGTTATTTTGTGTATATCGACAAATTGATTCTAAAGTTTATATGGAGAGGCAAAATACCCAGGATAGACAACACATACTGAAGAAGAACAAAGATGTCTGACAACACTGAATGTCAAGACTTACTATAAAACTACAATAATTAAGGTAAGGGAATAGACAAATAAATCAGTGGGAGAGAATAGAAGACCCAGAAACAGACCTACCTAACTGCAGTCAACTGATCTTCCACAGAGGAGCAAAGGCAATTCAATGGAGAAAGAATAGACTTTTCAAAATGTAATACTGGAACAACTGGACATCCAAATGCAAAAAAAAAATGTGGACACACACTTTACACCCTTCAAAAATGAACTCAAGATAGATGATAGAAATAAATGTAAAACAAAAATACCCTATAAATCCGATAACACGAGGGAAAAATCTAGATGATCTTGGATTCTCAATAACATCTTAAATGCAACACAAATGGCACTATTCATTAAAGAAAAAAATAAGTTGGACATAATTAAAATTAAAAACCTCTAGCAACCCAGGTGTCCATCAACTATGAATGGCTAATCAAAATGCGGCGCAATATACAAATACAATGGAATTTTACTCAGCCTTTAAAAGGAAAAAATATTCTGACACATGCTACAATATGGATGAACTTTGAAAACATTATGCTAAGTGAAATAAGACATAAACAAAAAGGCAGTTATTACATGATTTCACTTATATAGAACAAATTAATAGAGACAGAAAGTAGATTAGTTGTTGGTTACCAGAAGCTATAAGAAGGAGTGAATGTGAATTATTGTTTAATGGGACCAAGTTTCCATTTGAAAAGATAAAAAATGCCCAGGAGATTGATGGTGATGATATTTACACAACAATGTAAATGCACTTAAAGCACACTGAAGAATGGTTAAAATAATAAATTTTTTATCATTCAAGTATTTAAAAAATAAAAATTTAATTTAGTTGTTTTTTTTAAAGAGCATATCCAAGTGTTTTAATTTTTTATTTGTTTTATTTTTCTGGAAGTGGAAACTGAAACATACAGAGATAAAACTACAAGTTCAAGGATCCACAATGACTTGGTGGTAGATCATTTTGGACTATTGTCACCATGGAGCAAAGAAAAGGTAACTGGGTAATGCATTTTTGAAGACGAAACATTAGTGGGTTTGTGAGAATTTGGCTACTAAGAGACTTTAAACAGTATCAATTGCTTTGGTGAGTTGATGGCACTATAGGGCCCTCTCCCTCAGGTTTGTGGGCTCAAGACATTATATTTTAAATTGTACCACCTTAATAGTGATGCACACAGCTTTCAGATCAGTTAGTAGGAAAGACACCATTTTTGTAAACCAGCCCTTTCGTAGTCCAAGTTTCTTTTCTTAATTCCACTTCAGGAAAAAGGAGGACTTAATCAACAAAAGAAACAAACTAATTACTGAGATCAGACCAAATGCTCTCGTAGGAATGATGTGAGTCTTCTATCACAGCCAGGATCAGGTATGGGCTTCACATGAGGCAGCTAAGAGTACAGTAATCAAAATAGCACCCTTTTGTGTCAGTGATTACTGACTGAAAAAGATGATTTAGGAAAAGCAATACAATTTGATAATATACTAGTATACAATTAAAAATAAAAAGTTTCTGAGGAAGTAATGCTTGAGCTGATAGCCAAAGGATGAACAAGTCACACACAGTGGCATGCCACACAGTCCCAGCTACTCTCGAGGCCGAGGCAGGAGGATTGCTCAAGCCCAGGAGGTCGAGTCCAGCCTGGGCAACGCAGCCTTTAAAAAAAGAGAATCAGAATAAAGAATGAACAGCATTTAATTAGGTAAAGTGTCAATGGTAAATGTGCAACTGTAAGTATTCCAGAGGAAAGACTTAGTAAGAACAATGAACTCAGTGGTGTGAGAAGCGTGGTGCACCTGAGCTACTGAAGGAAAGTGTGTGTGTCCTGGGAGAAGAGGAGAAGGAGGAAGAGCATTTAGACAACTCTCAAAAAGTGTGGTCATGAAGCTGAAATGAGAGATGGGATGATTCAGAAGCGTAACTTGTAACCTTGTGTTTGAAGGTGTGTTTTTACTTTTATTATTCTCATAAAATTGGAGACATGAAAATATTTGGAGGTTAATGTGACAGATACTGTTTAGAGAGACTGACAGAATGCATAGGAAAGACAAATATGATTGGTAAGTTCTCTAGGAAGAAAGTAAAGAATAGAATCCAAAGAGCAGATGGAGGACATGACTTTAGGTAGGGAAAGTGTCATTTCCTCCTTCATAGCCCCAGACAAGAGAGTGTGGTAGTTTCATTTCTTCAGTTCTTTCATGACAGTGGGCACCAAGCCTGAAGCGGGGAGGACCTGGCTCACTCATCCCGGGATGATTTCACTCTATCCTAGGAAATCTCTGTTCACATGTACTTGGGCTTGGTAAACAAGGAGAGTGCTGTTTTATGACTTGTTTATGTATTTTCTATAGAAGTCAGTGTTTTCATTTCCATAAGTAACACTTTTGTCCTTTAATTGTGATTTATGTCTAGCTGTTTATAGAAGAAAATTTCCCAGGAATTAAGAGATAATAAAACAATTCAACAAGATACTCAGTATTCGAAAGGAGAGTATCATTTATTTGTGGGGAAAAAGCCATTTCACCTGAACTAAAAATTGTAGTTACATCTCCTCAAGTTATTAAATATAGGAGGTAATGACTAACGGTGCTTCTTTAGTGGCCATTTTGATTTATGCTAAGATACTAAAAATCATATTTCTTTAAGGAATGTCACTGAAATTTAATGATGCTTGAAATGCATAATCAAAACCAGAATTAATTCTATATACATTTTTTAAACTTTTAAGGAGTAACTGGAGACTTGAATTAAGAATGACACAAACATTATTAGGAACTAGTTAAATTATAGGAGAACAACCAGTTTAATAACATTTTAAAAGTTAGCTTTTAGTAATTGTAGATAGTTATGATAGTGATTATTTGATAACTAATCATAATAATTGTGATATAAAATTCATACCATAAATTAAAATATATTTGTGTCTCAGTAAAGGAAGATGACTTTAATACTAAACTAATGCTATATAAGAAAATGTTACTTTCCTTTTCTCTTTTACATTTTCTCAGTATAGCATGATTTATTTCATTTCTCCAATATAAAAGCTTTTAACTTTCACAGAAACCAGAAGTATAATTTTTAGGCATTTTTGAAATACATTTTAAAAATTTTATCAGAACATATGAAATTCTGAGCAATTTTAACAAAAAAACCTTTTATATGTAACAGTATTCATGTCTGGCATATAGTAATATAATTAAAACCATTTAAAGTATTTTTTTAGAAAACTGACATTTAAAAATAGCATGTTTAAATTGTCTTATTATTTCCTCCCAAATTAACTTATCCCCTGCACCCTGGCCTCTCGGAAGAAGACTGGCCTCCTGAAACGCTCTACTGAAACAAATTATTGCTCAGTTCTTTAGACAATCAATCTTGGTCAACTGCAAGATTTGGATCCAAGGTCTTGATATATCCTGGAAGGGTTTTTGCTTTCCCAACAATGATTGTCGATGTGGAGAATTTTTCCACTGACTTACTCTATCCAAAGTGATTGTATTTAAGCCCCTCCATCAAAGGAGGGATAGGTGCTGCCATCAACCATAAAAACTAAGCTGGCAGTGAGTTATAGTATGGCATAGCAGCTCATAATCTTACCAAGGGAGGAGCAAAGGTGTCCCTCATTATGTATCTTAAAATCTCCTCAACTCCTGGAGTCTGACATCCAGCCCTACCAGATTGTGTGAACAACCTGGAATATAATAGCCAGTGGGGAGGGGGTGCATTCACCTGAGGCTCATCCTGTTTCCCCAGTTATTGCTGCCCCAGCAGCAGGCATTGTCTTTCCACATGTCTCATGTGTTCAATAGTCTCCACCAGTCATCTTTTAATTCACCAGGATATTTTACTACTTATCAAGAAAAATATGAGAGAGAATATAGAAGAATAAAATACTGCAATTGTGCTGAAAGGTGAAAGACATTCTCTTGAAAAAAGTTAAAAATGCTTACTTTTCTTATCTCATTTATATTTAGCTGTGACCTAAGAAACAATCCTTATCAATGAGATGCATCAGGGTATCTTGGGACCCTCTGAAAGATTTTACTTCCTCACTTAAAAGACCAGATGTCTTCACTGAATGCTTATCACTTCACTCTGATCTTCAAGATGAATGTTTTGTCTGGAGCTTGACATGAACATGTTATCATGAGGAAAAGGCAAGGGAAATCATTCATTTTGACTTTATTGAACTAGAAAACTAATGCAAGGATTCACCTTCCTTTGAGTTTCTTGTTGGGGAAGTGGGAAATTAGTCCTACATAAGCCCCTGTTAGTTGTGTTTTCTACATTTTGCTCCTAAATTTTATCCTAAGTGTTAAATTTGGTATAATTTGGTTGCCTTTCAAGTAGAAGTTTAATATTTGTTCTCAAAATTTATATTTTACTTCGTCAGTTTCTTTTGCAAGAAACATTTTAATGTCAAATTATTAAGATGTCGACAAATTTTATATTCTAAAAACTAACTTTATGATATATGCACATACACTACATACATAGTTTAACATACACACTCATATACAAATATATTGAAATATGTATATGTTTTATTGTGAAATTTATCAGAAAAACAAGACACCAAAGAAAAACTTTAGATGTTTTGACCCAAAGTAAAATTATAAAACAAAATCAATTTTATTTTTAAAGAGGTCATGAAGCTAACACTTTACAACTGCTAGTTAGAGCTTTTGCAAATGTATTTCAATTGTATAAAGCAGTTATGTAAGCCAATTTTTCTGTAGTGTGCTTATGGACATTAACTCATTAGAAGTGGATCCACTGGATTCTCTCAGGTGATTGTTATTTTTCTCAGCAGTCCATTTTTCTTATTCTATGTATGAGTTTATAAGGAATTTATATGTCAACATTTTATACTTTTATTGGATTTAAAGTTTTGCTCTGATCAACAGCAATGTAAGATAGTGCTAAATTGAGCTGTCATATGAATGGTGAGATATTTGATATTTCTGCAAGAAATATATCTTAAAAACAAGTAGTAAGTCATACTTTCCTATTCCGTACAGAAACAAATATAAACCTTCTTAATTAACTTATTCGGAAGAAGGTTCTGTGCTAGTAGATTTTTCATAAGGACTGACAGTACAGTAGTGCCCAAGTACATATTTCTGTGTAACCCAAACTCATTATTAATTAATAAATATTTATTGAGCTCTAAATGTTTATCAAATACTGTGTCTGCCTTCAAAACCTCTATTGTCTGTTGGAGGATAAAAAAAAGAAAATGGGCTACTGCAGTATACAATATGTTCTAGCAGGATAGATGATGTTGTGGTAACACATATGAAGGACACTGAACCCAGTTTTAGAAATGGAAAAATGTTTAAGCCAACACTACAAGAAGAAGTAAGAGTTAATTAGATGAAAATGTACAAAAGAGATGATTAGAGACTGAGATGAGGGAGAAAAATGGTATAACTATTCTAACCCTTGCATGTTATTTAGTTGAAAATATTGCATAGGAGGAGAGAAGATGTTATAGATGAAAAAATAGTAAAAGACAATTTATATAGGGCTTGTATATTATGCTAAGTGATTGGATTGTATTTGTAGGGCAATGGAGAACTATTAAAAGTTTTATGAAGGGGAATGATAGGGCTAGAGTCGCATTTTGAAACACCACTCTGGTCACAGTGCAAAGATTAGATTTTAATGATGTGGGATTTGAAGACAATAGACTGGAGATAGGGGCGCCAGTTAACAGTTTGTAACATTTTCCAGTGATAGGTAGTGGTCACCTAAACTAAGCACATGTCAAAATAAAGATCTGTGCATGGATTTTTCAAGTTAAGGAGAAAGATAGACTAATTTTCTTCATGATATAGAACACAAGTTAAAGACAAAGGGGGGTGTAGACTAGACAGGCTGAACAATAGGTGCACCAGAAAATGGAGAGATAATTGAGAAGCCTGGACGACCCCAATCTGTGCCATATAATGGGGTTTTTCCCATGGGATTTTCTAACACCTTTGCCCCTAAATACTGATATTAAGATGTTCTTTTGCTTTTGTTTGTTTGTTTATGCTTTGTTTTAAACACATGTCAATTTGCAGACCTATCCCATGTAAGGCATGTAAACGTTCATATACATTTTATCACCTAATATAGTGAAAAACTCAATGTTTTCAGTTTTTTTATGTGTGAAAGTACAGCAGAGACTTGTCCAAATCTGTATATTTAGCAATTGCCAGAGGAGGAGCTTATATACAATTTTCTGATTCTAAATCCCTTGGATTTATTAAAACGTTGGCTAGTAAGATAAAAGTTACCTTTTCATATACATGTATTTCTTTTAGCCAAGATGCAATGTAGAAAAACAGAATAAATTGATACCTGATCTTGGAGAACTTCAATTTTCAGGCTTACCAATATTCTTTATTATATAACATGTTGAACAATTTTTCATTAAGTGAGAACACTGTAGGGGCACCTCCAAAATACACAAATAAAAAAATTGGAAATATCTGTGATAGGTTAGATAGCAGCATATGGTACATCAATTTTCAAATGAATTAAGCAAACATTGTTGTAATTATATTCAGGTATCTTTTTAATTCTATACATTTAATTTTCAAAAATGTTACCAATATCATCAGTTGAAATTTGGAACAATAAGAAAGAAATTATAAGACTATTTTCTTTTCTGCTTCTATAAAATAATAAAAACTCTATTTCACATTCTTTTTTTCTCTTTTCTTTTTCTGTGTGACACACTTTATTGTGATATTTGCTTTATTGGTGTGATATGGAATTGAACATGCACTAAAGGTGGTAGACAACATTTCTTTGACCCAAATTGTCTCTCTAATATAGACATGCACACAATTTCACACATACTGAAAGTTATATTTAGTGGAGATGCATTTGGGTGGGATTTTTACTCATGCTCAGGGACTGGGTATTTAAAAATCAACTAGGTATTTAAAAATCAGCTGTGTCAAAACATCACATGTACCTCATAAATATATACAACTATTTTGTACCCATAATAATTTTTTTATAAAAAACAACAAACAAAACCTGGGCAAAAGATCTCTTACTTATTAGAATCATAATGATCATCCAGGTCCATTATGCTCATGGCAAGGTCCATTAGCAATAATTCACCATCTGACTTACCCAGTAGGTGATTTTTGTTTTGACTCTTGTCCTGTTAGTGTTGGAAAATGTATGTTAGAAAGGGAATGGGTGGAAAGAAAAATTCATAGAAGGTGAATCGCTGTCTTGACAAAGTTGTGGTTTCATAATCCTAAATGTGGGTGACTACTCTAGGATGACACTTAGAATTTTTCTTCTCTTTATTTCTACTTGGTATAATTTGTAGTTAAGATAATTAAGGATTGTAGTAAGATTTGAGCATAGCATCTTTTCACTGGCCAATTTCTTCTACCCCCTCAATCTGATTTGTTGGCCTGGAAAAGAAAGTTATTGTGATTTTAATTTGGGTTCTAGGGCTGATATGTGACCAGTAGAGCAGATGAGGGCTGTTGCTAAACATGAAGTTAGTGTGCTGCCTCTAACATGGTGTGATTTTTAGGCCATGGTACCAAAAACATCTTCCTGGCACTAATTTATTCAAGCATCTATGTACCTTGCAACCAATGCACAGTTTTACATAGTCCTAGCATTAGAGAGAACTTAGAATTCATAATGATAATACCTCTTTCCAGTGTAGATAAGCCATTCATAAAATTCCTGATACAAATTTGCCTAATATCTGAACAGCCTTAGCCAAGAGGATGATAACAAATGTCTTTTTAATTATAAAATATTTCTAACAATTAAAACTGTGATTCTTTTACAGGGCCAACATTTCTCTCTCTAGTTTTCCCAAAATGTATAGAGTCTTGTATTAAATCTATATAAACTTTTAGCATATACTGACATCAAAT
>VBSM01002267.1:271448-282515 GCA_008086735.1 Cheirogaleus medius | reverse complement strand
GACCCCAGAGGCCACAGGGCTTCCTCTGGGGACTGGCCGGTGTCCGGTTTGGAGTGGAACTGACGCTGGCCTGTTACATGGCGTCCAGCCACCAAGACCCGACTCCTGGTCCCTGATGGCTTTAGCAGCTTCCACCGGTGCAGAAAGGGCACAGGCATCCCCGATTCGAGATGACCCTGAGCGCCCTGGGCTGGCCAGAGAGCCTGGCCCTGCTTTGTGCCACCAGCGTCCCGCATGCCGGATCCAGCTGCAGTACGACTGACCTCACCTCTAAGTGTGAGGACAGAGACCGGCATACAGTGGGTGCTCAATTGATGCTTGCCAAAGCAGAGGCTCCTAAGGGGGCTTCAGAAGGACAGAAAGGCGGAGGGGACGTTGCGTGACCAAAGCCAAGGGGGGTGTGGGAAGTGGCCAGGCCTCAGTGGGCAATGGGGAGCCCTGGCAGGTTGTAGAGCAGGAGAGGGCCGTGGCTAGATGAGTGTGTTAGAAATGGCCTGCAAGGGGAGCGACAGAGAACAGGAGTTCAAATCCCGGCTTCCACATTTGCTCGCTGCGCAACCTCAGACAACTGACCAGACCTTTCTGTGCCTCAGTTTCCCTTTTGTAGAATGGGGACCATGATCGTGTCAACGACAGAATAAATACACTGACCCCTCAGAAAGCATCAGCCGTAGCTATTATGACGTTCACTGCTCCTCATTTGTAACCTGGGACGCTGGCGCACAGCGGGTGCTCAGCGGGCCGCGCAAGTTGGCACAGCTCTGGGGACACGGGGAAGTCATAAAACCCGGCCCAGTGGCAGCAGGGACGCGGAAACTCAGGGCCAAGGCAGCTGCCTCCCTCCACTGCCCCTTGGCGTCTCTGGCGGAGAATCAAGAAGCAAAGTCCCAAAATAGCAGAATCCTAAAGTCCCAAGACCCTGAAACCCCCCAGTTGCCATATCTCAAAGTTCCAAGATCCTGGAATCGCAGACGGTGGCAGGAAGGTCGCCGCCAGGTGCGGTGCGGGCAGCTGGGAAGCACCCACCTGTGCCCAGGAGTTCGCGTCTCCTTACTTCTTGCTCCAAACTCATTCCTGTGCATTTGCCAAGTGCAGTAAGTGCCGCTGACTTTTAGATATTTTTTTCAATGGCAGGATTGGAGGAAGGACATGGAGACCTTCAAGATATGTCCCGTTCCTGGAACTCAGACATTCCCATCCCCCCATCTCTGTCGGGATCCCCAAAAGCTGAGCTCGGGACCAAGGCTCGGTGAGGGTGGGTTAGCCTGGAGCTGCCCCAGGAAGTGGGAGTGACGAACAGGGGAAAGTCACTACAAGGCAGGTCCTTAAGCTGTCACTGTGTCGGCAACCGGGGCTCGGCCCTCCCTGGGGACCTGAGAAGGACTTTAAGGTTCATGCCTTGGAGGGGTCACTGCCAGTCCTCGGTCCCCTACACGGAGGAACGTCCACTCCGCACTCTGTTACCATCAGAAACAGAGGCCCGCAGGGGGCAGCCTGAGCCCGCAGGAACGGTCAGCTGCAGCCGCACTGAGACATGGGCCCCGAAAACGTCTGCAGCAGAGGGGCAGGGACTGCTCAGTGTCATCTGGGACAGCCGAGTGCAGGCTGGAGGAAGAAACAGACGATAAACAGCTAAACAAACAAATCGCCAAGAAAACTTCAGGAGCAGTAAGATCTTGGAGGGACATACAACAGCGTCACGGGTGCTGGGGGCCCCTGGGATCAGGGCGCTTCCTGGGGGAGGTGACACAGAAGCTGACACCTCAGGGTGCAAAGGAGCCAGTGGGGAGTGGCGGGCAGGGTGCCCAGGGCAAGGGCACAGCCCGGGCAAAGGCCCTGCAGTGGAGATGAGCTTGGAAGGTTCTAGCAACAGCAATGGACCCTGGGAGACAGCAAGTGAGTGATGAAGGAGATGGCAGGCGTGGCAGAAGTCAGCCAGGGGAAGTGGGGAGCCATGTGTGGCTCTTGGGCAGGGGAGGGATGTGATCTGATTTCTTCTTTTTTTTTTTTTTGGAGCCACCATAGCTCACTACAGCCTCCAACTCCTGGGCTCAAGCGATCCTCCTGCCTCGGCCTCCCAGAGAGCTGGGATTATAGGCGTGAGCCACCGCTGATAATTTGTTCTTAAATGTCGCCATGGACAAATCCACCGGGCAGGGAGAGTGGGAAGGGTGCACCGGGCAGAGGGCACAAAATGGGTAAAGATAAAGCCAATGTTTTAGCATTTCAGCCGGGGGCCGCCCAGCTGCCGTGTGCCCTCCCAGGGTCCAGCGAGCAGGGGGTGTCCAGAGAGGTCGCTCTTAGTGCCCCCAGCCCCGGGACCACTGCAGGAGGTTCACCTCCCACTCCTGCCTCTGTCTCCCCATTGGCCCAGCAGGGTGTTGGTGGAACCCCGACCTGCCCCAACACCTCGAGACCCCCCCAACCCCAACCCAAATCTGAGCCCCCTCCCCCTGTTCCTGGCCCCGCCACCAACCGGCCTCCCCTCTTGGGCAACATCTTCATTACAAAGCTGAGTTGTTTAAATAAATGAATTAATATTGACGAACCATCAGCGACCTAATAAATGATTAGTTAAGGCACACATACATCACGCCGCGGGGACGCCGGGAGCCCTTAATTACTGCTGTGGAGGGGCCAGCAGGGCCACGGCCACTGCCCTGCGCCCCTCACTCCCTGGAGCTCTTTCCAGCTGCCCGGCTCCCCCGTGGGTCGCAGGGGCTGGGCAGGAAGGGAGACCTTGCCTATCCCTCCCTGTCTCTCCATCTTGGCTCCAGCCTCTTGGCAGAGATCACCCTTGTGGCCTCAACTCAGCCTCATGCCATGTCCAGCCCTCACTCTACAGCCTCCTGTGGCTCCCCAGTGCCATCCAGCAAAAGACTCAAGTCCTCACCATGGCCCACAATGCCCCACAGGGTGCAGCCCCTGCCTCAGGGCCTTTGCACCTGCTGTTCCCTCTGCCACGAACACCCTCCACCCTCTGGGCTCAGGCAAATCCTCAGGCCATAGCCCAAGTGTTCCCTCCTCCAGGAAGCCCTCCCTGACCCCAGACCCAGCCTTTGGCAGCCGCCCCGGGGTCTTGCTGCCTCACCCCTTCAGGCTGCACCCTGTCTACGCTTCTGTATTTTGGGCTCCTCTGGTTTCACGGGTCTCATTCTTTGACCTGAAGCCTGGGCAGCTGGGCTGGAGCTCAGCACGGCACTGGGGTCCTGCATGCAGGTGGCTTTCAGGAAATGCTTCAAGGAGTGAAGAGGACCAAAGCCCACCACCTGCCCCGGCGGGAGTCCCACCATCCACCAGGCCTCAGTTTCCCCATCTGTCCAGTGGGAAGTGACCCTGAGCAGGATGGCGCAGAGGGTCAGAGGTGAAAGCCAAGTCCCCGGCACGCTCATGACCACACTTCCTGCCAGGAGGCTGGGACTGTGGCCCCCACCCCTCCCTCATTCATCCCTTGGCCCGGGGACCAGGGCAGACTCCCGCCCGGGGCATCTCCACACCCCCCAGGGCAGCGAGAGCAGCCTCGGGCCTTCCTCTGGCAAACTCTGCCCTGCCTGTGCCTTGGTTTCCCCAGCAGGATCGGGTTGGGGATCGCTGGGGGCTTCCAGCCCCAACCTGCGGAGATTTTCAGAAGTGAAGTGACTCCTGTGCGACAACCTGGTCAGTCGGCTCACTTATTCCCTCCCTCTCTCTGCTCAGGGTGTCCCCAGGCTGCAGGGACAGAGCCCAGCATAGACCCTCCCAGCTTTTGAGGTCAAGGCTGGGTCAGAGGGAGGTCGGGGTCCCCTTCAGAGATTCCCAGTCCCCCCTCCAGCCCGAGGGCCTTCCGTGGGGTGACCTGCCCACAGAGGGCCTTGGCCAGCCAAGACTATGGGGGTGTTGGGGGTGTCCACGCAGCTTCTCAAGTCCCTGCTGCCCTGAGCACGTGGCCCAGACGCTGGGTCAGGTACGACAGTGGCTCCCACCCAGGAATCTCCACGGCTGGGGAGGGGACGCCTGGGGGGACCAGAAAACCATGCCTCAGTTTCCCCACATTCAGAGCCTCAGAAACACCTTTCCTAGGAGGTAAAACCCCTAGACGGATCTGGGCTTAGAATCTCACCTTCTGGGCTCTGTGGGCTCAGAGAAGTCCCTCCACCTCCTGAAGCCTCAGTTTCCTCCTCTGTAGACTGGGTCAGTCCTATTTCCTGCCTCACTGGACTGCTGGGAGGATGAAGAAGATAGCTGGGGCATACACTCGGTGCTTGATAAATGTTATGAATGATGGAAAGAGAGAGGTTTGCCCAGTCAATGAGGCCGGGAGGGTAATCGAGAGCGGAATGAAATCCAGTCTAAGCAGCTGGGATTTAATTCACTACCGTTACCATTATTGCCAAATACCACTGTTTAGTCAATCAACAATCGTAGGCTATGGGACTGTTTGGGACGGAGTCTGTGAGGGCACATGTGGGGCGAATGTGGGTGGGCACTGGAACCAGATCCTATTGCTTCCTGGATGTGGAGGATAGGGTTCAGGGACGCCCCCCCACACACACAGTAGGTGCTCAATGAATGCCTGCACTTGCCCTGACCTTGTGGGCATGCAGGAGCTGCAGAGTGGGAGCGGAGCTGGTCCACGTGGACCCGGCTCACGTGAGGAGCTTTCTCCTGATGCTTCATAAACGGGGGGTAGACGGAGCCCCCTCCCAGCCCCCATGTGCCCCAGCTTTGCCCCCCAAGCTCAAGCGCCTCCCAGAGGCCTTTGCGGATGCAGGAGAGGGAAGGGCTGGTCCCTAATCCCCCCCACCAGCCCCTTCCCTTCCCCCAGGGAGGCTCCCCAGGCTCAGCCCCTCTGGTTTGTCTGAGCTCTGGCCTCAGTTTCCCCATCTGTGCAACGGGATCAGAGACTGCTCGCTCAGAGGCTTCGAGGCACAGCAGGGATGAAGCAAGAGCCACAGATATTCATCATCATCATCATCATCATCATCGTCGTCGTCGTACTTGATCATATTTTTGTGTCTAGCGACTGTTGGATGAATGAGCCCCGCACACATTAGGCGCTACATAAATGCGGCTGAATAAATAAGCGCGTCTGCCTGGCTCCGTGGCCTCGCAGAAAGGCGCATCCCTCTCTGCGCCTCAGTTTCCAAACCTACAACATGGAGGCCCCCAGACTACCCGCCTCCCCAGTCCCGGGGGCGTCTGGGCCGGGCTGCACCGGGGAAGCCCCCCGGGAACGAGCCCGAGGCTGGCGCCCTCGGGGAGCCGGTTACAAGAAGCCGAGCTCCCCCGCCCGCGCCGGGCCGTTCCCAGCCGGGATAATCTAATCGCGTTTCCAAGGCTGGATCGATAACCCCCAGGCGGCGCCAAAACCAGGCTCTTAAAGGGCCAGCAGCCCTGCCCAGGCCGGAGGGGAGGGGGACGCCATGCTGGGGCAGCCTTTCTGCGTCTGCATCCACCCACCACTCCGGGCTGTGTGGCCCGGGCAGGCAGCTTGCCCTCTCTGAGCCGTGGTGCTGCATTCGAACAACCGGGCCCTAGGAGGCCACTTGCAAACCTCCTCCACATCTGCGTCTCCCCCCATTGCCCAGATGGGGAAACTGAGGCTCAGAAAGGGAAGAAGGCAGCAGGAGCTATCTTCCATGCTCGGATGCCCACCCTCCCTCCTCTGCCTCTGGCCCCAGCATCCCACTCAGCCCCCACGGCCCTGCCTTCTCCCCACCCCCACCCCCACCCCCGTGCAGGGGCTCAGGCTACCTGTCCCAGAATCCATACAAACGCATTTAGCGATCGATGTCCTCGCAGGGCCTGGCTCATCGACCTGCATGCGCCAAGGCCCCTGGGGGCCCCCACCCTGGCTGCACTGCCCTTCTGAGCTGTCCCCAATATCCCCACCGTGAACATAACATTGGGGGAGCCAGTGCCACCCCCAGAAAGCTGGTTGCTGGGAGATGGGTGTTTGGGGGGATCCTTTCCCCACCCTGCCCTCCTGCCCTGGTTGCTGGAATGGGGAGCTGCTCAAAGATGGGCTGGTGGAATCTTCCAGAAGAATGGGGGGTTGCTCAGAAGATGTGACAGTGGGCTTGTTGTCCAGCTGGTCACCAGCCCTGATCACCGCCTGGCTGGGTGGCCGCAGGGGCGTGACTTCTCCTGGCCTTGTTTTCCCAGATTGGGATGAGGGCAGAGCCTTCCTCCTCCCTTCCTAGACAGCTGGGGGGCTGTGGAGACAGCTGGGGGACTGTGACCCACGTGAGTGCTCCAAAGACCTGGCAGGGGCTGTATGTGGAGTCTGCAGGTTGGAGAGGCTGTGGCCCTGGGGAAACTGAGGCCCCACAGCCCAGGGCTCGCTGGACCTCTGGCCCTGAAAACCCTACTCCCAGGGACCGGCAGCTCACCCTCTCCAAGTCCGGCCACCCCCACTCCCGCTGAGGACCCCGTCCTACCTACACAGGGTTCCTCCCAGGCCCCCGGGCCTGACCCCACTTCCTTGTCACCTTCCGGGTCCAGGCTCCGGGCTGCAGAGGTGAAGGAGATTGATCGAGAGGCTGACCCTGCAGCCACTGTTGCCAAGGAGATGGCCCATGGGGGCCAAGGGGGGTGGCCAGGGCCAGGGGGTGACCAAGGGACAGAGGGAGAGAGGGATGGAGCCACCAGCAGAGGGTATAGTCCTCACATCGGAACCTCCTGGGCAGCATGTCAGCTGTGGTGACAGCCACCCCATGGGGCCTGGGAATGGGCATTCCCCCATCCCTGGAGGTCTGATGAACCAGTGATGGACTCCTGTCTACAAACATAGCTTAGAAGCTGCCACCGGGGTCATCCGGGAGGGCTGGGAGTCATCTCTCCATGGTAGCCTCTCATTCATCCACCCCCAGGAGACTGGAGAAGATGTCCTAGAAGAAGAGCCTGTCCCAGGGCCCCACAGGGTGAATAGGAGTTTGCCAGGTGGAGAGGGAACAGTAAGGAGGAGCTTTACTCATGGGGGGACAGGCAGGCAGGCAGCAGCTGAGGCTGACAGGGGGCCAGAGGCCACCACAGCAAGGTCCCTGCGTGGGAGCCTGCAGGGCTTGGAGCAGGTGACACGGTGCCTGTGGCCACTGACAGGGCTGAGATGGAGAGGGGCAGACCAGGGAGGAGGAGGGTGGGGTGGCCTGGCCCCTTGGGCACCAGGGACCTTGGGGTCAGGGCATTTGGGCAACTGAATTACGGGAGGGCCTGGTGACATGGATGTGTCCTGCTGGGACCCAGGTCTGTTAAGGGGGCATGGGCACCAGGGAAACTGAGTGTGGGCACACGTGGATGTTCCTCATTAAAATGAAGACGTGTGAGCACGCACGGGCATGCCACGGCACGTGTACACACAAGAACATATATACATGCCACATACATGTTTATACATGTCAGAACATGTTAACACGTTTGCCAGGACATGCGCATGCACCATTTCACCAGACCATACATGAAAACAAGTACATGTGAACATTCCTGGCACACCTGTGCACACACAAACATAAACATGCTTCCCGGTGCAAACATGCAAATGTGCGAGCACATGCATGAACATGCCAGGACACATACACACCTAGAAACATGGCTGATTCCCTGTGAATGCACCTGAGCACTCGGCAATAGGCAAACATGTTGCAGCACGTGTGTGCACAAACATGCCAGCACACACATGTAAACCTACATACGTGTTAGAATACACACGGGTGTGGCAGAAAGCGTGTGAACGTGCGCGCGTGTGCGGCAGGTGAGGCATGCCCACATCCACGTGAGCGCTTGTACACGCGCAAACACACCATGGCGCACACACAAAAAGCGCCCGGGCACCCACGGGGCCGGTGCACCTGCGAGCGCACGAGCGCGCCTGTGCGCATGCGCGGCGGCCAGGCCCAGCGCGCACGGGTTTCTGGGCGGCGCGCGCCCTCCGGTGGTCGCCGCCCTGCAGCAGCAGGTCCCCGGGAGCGCGGGGTCCCGTGCGCGTCACGTGGGGGTAAGAACCGGACATGACCGGAGGGGCCTCAGGGAGGGCAGCTGGGCAGGACCCCCGCGTCCGTCCTCACCGTCCACTGGCGCGCTCCCCGGTTTGGGGGCGTCCGGCCCAGCTGTGTCCCCCCAGTCCCGGTCCCCGGGGCAGGGCCGAGGCGTTCCCGAGCCCACCGCCGCCAGCGCGGGGTGTGCTACCTGGGGCGCCCGGGGAAGACCCGCGGCCTGGCCTCCAGACGCCACCGGATGGCAACATGCGCCCCAGTGAACCCCAAGACCAGGGAGCCCCCACGTACCGCCGCTCTGCACCCCCGGGGCCCATGGGGAGGGGAGGTCTGGGGTGGACCCTGAGCCTCTGGCCTCACCGCTCCATGCCTCAGTTTCCCCAGCGTCACGTTGGGACATGGACTGACCTGGCCTGTCCTCCCAGGCTGCGAGGAGAGATGTATCGAAAATAAAAACAGGAGGGTGTGGTGGTCACACCTATAGTCCTAGCACTTTGGGAGGCTGAGGCAGGAGGATTGCTTGAGCCCAGGAGTTGGAGGCTGCAGTGAGCTGTGATGATGCCACTGCACTGCAGCCTGGGTGACAGAGCAAGACTCTGTCCCTAAAAAGAAAAGAAAGAAAGAAAATAAATAAAGGCACGTGCATGGGGAAGTGTGCAGTGCCAGGAGGGCCTCCCTGGAGAGGTGAGGTTGAAAAAGGAACCAGGTGGGGGAAGAGCAGGAGTGAGAGGGGGACCCGGCATGTGCAAAGGCCCATAGTGGCCCCTGCAGGGGCAGGCGGGAACCACATCCGGGAGGCTGTGGGGGGGGGCTGATGAGGGGTCCGAGAGAGATTTCCAGCCGGAATGAAGGAGGCAGGGCTGATGGCAGGATTTGGGGTTCCCCATAGGACACAGGATCCAAAGGTTTTAAGACACATTCTGATCTTGAACTCTCAACTTTCCAAACATGGGATTTTTTTAGGATGGAGCCATCTGGAGAAATTCCAGAATCCCAGTTCCCCTGGCTGATGTCAAAGTTGACACCCTGAATCCAAGGGTGGCAGAGACGGGGTGACCCTTGTGAACGTCCTCCCCTCCACCCCTCCCCTCCTCCGCAGTTTCAGAGCTTCTGCACCTTTAAAAGAATGAGCCAAAATTAGCAGCTCTGCCATCCTTAATATGCAAAAATGCAAATCAGGAGGTGATTAAGCCTCAGTCCCCAGAGGATATTTCTGCCATGATGGAGTCTATTGTCAGCAAGGTTTGGTGCCACCCATGCTCCAGTGGGGGTCGGGAGGCGATATGCAGGGGTGGGTCCTGAGGGGGTCCCAGCTCCCTGGCTCCCAGCACCCTCCCCACGCCCTGGCTGTCAGCAGGGGCCTTCAGGGACTACCAGCCCAGGTCAGGTTCACTACAAGATCTGGGAGTTTGGCTGAGGGTGCCGAGGCCCCAGGGCCTTTGCACTGGCAGAGCCCCAGCCAGGATCATGCCCGGGACCCACTCTGGCCACCTGCTCTGACTGCAGCCAGAGCTTCCCATGTCAACAAGGTGACCCCTCTGGCTGCTCCTTCCCCAGCCCGCAGAGAGGACACCCCACAAACATGCTACACATGAGAAATTGAGGCTCACAGGGGAGTGACTCTCTCAGGGACCCCCCACCCCATCTGTGAGAGCGGCTCCCGGGCTCCCCCCAGGGAGGTCAAGACCACAGTAGGGCACACAGGCTCCCGATCACCCCGCAGGCAGCAGGCAGTGCGGCACAGGTGGGATGCCTGGGGGGATGGGTCGGGGGGCCACATGGGCCGAGCCCCAGCCAGGGCCAGCCAAGGAGGCCGAGTGTGTGTGTGGGGGGGCCAGAGAGAGACAGACAGTCACAGAGAGAGAGTCACAGACACAGAGAGACAGAGACAGACAGAGACAGAGAGACAGAGACAGAGGCAGAGACAGACAGAGACAGAGAGACAGAGACAGAGGCAGAGAGAGACAGAGACAGAGGCAGAGACAGAGACAGACAGAGACAGAGACAGAGAGACAGAGACAGAGGCAGAGAGGGAACCCTAGAGGACACAGGGAAAGGGACCCCAGCGCAGCCCCTCCCCGCAGAGGCTCCGTTGGCCCAGGACCAGCTGCCAGCTGCCACCGCGCTCCCCTCCCCCACCTTCTTCCAGCCTGGGTGGGGGCTGGGCCCCGCGGAGCCCCAGCTGCTGCTGCCACACACTCAGCGGCCCTCTGGCGGCCCCACCAGCTGCCCTGGGACCCCGCAGCGCCCTGGGCCTAGGAAATACCTTCAGCCTGGGCTGAGGTTCCAGGCGCCTCTTCCCTGGAACCTTCCCTGAGCCTTGTGACCTCAGGCTCTCCTGGGCCTCAGTTTCCCCACCTGTGGAGTGGGGGCCATCCCCCCGGCCTCTCCAGCCACTGAGCGCCCACTGTGTGCCAGGGACACGCTGCCCTCACAGGCGCGCACCCCGGATAGTTCTAGATGTGGACAAGCCCAGAGAGGGAAACGATAAACTAGCACAACAGGCTAGAGCTGCCAGGAGAAAGGGGCTCCTGGCTGAGGGACCAGCTTGTGCAAAGGCCCTGAGGTCAGAACGAGAACGTGGTGTCCAAGGATTCCACAGGAGAATCGGACAAAGTAAGCCCAGCACTCTGCCCTGAGAGACCAGGAGCTGGGAGGACCCACAGGGCTGAGGCAAATTGAAAAACTAAGACCAGCAATCTGGGGGGCTTGTAGCTCTGTGGGGTCATGTTCCTCCCGGCAGCCCTAGGCTGTCCTTGCCCTCTGGGAAGGGGCGGCCCTTCCTCCCTCCCCTGACACCTGTCTCTGGCAGGACTCCCCTGTGACTTTCCTGGGCTGTGACCTTTCCAGGGTTAGTTCCTCTATTAAAAAAAAAGTGTGATCCAGGCTAGAATCATTGTTATAAATTCATCACTAGGCCGGGCGTGGTGGCTCACGCCTGTAATCTTAGCACTCTGGGAGGCTGAGGCAGAAGGATCCCTTAAGGTCAGGAGTTTGAAACCAGCCTGAACAAGAGTGAGACTCCGTCTCTAGTCTCTACTATAAATAGAAAGAAATTAGCTGGCCAACTAAAAATATATAGAAAAAAATTAGCTGG
>VBSM01002267.1:233027-267545 GCA_008086735.1 Cheirogaleus medius | reverse complement strand
CCTCAGCCTCCCAGAGTGCTAGGATTACAGGCGTGAGCCACCATGCCTGGCCCAGGAGGCTTTTTAAAGGCTTCCCCACTCCCCTCTGTCCACGCAGGCCATGGTCGCTCAACTCTCTTCTCTCCCCTCCCTATTCTGTCCCTGCGTCCACCATGCAGGGCTGTTTCTAGGCCCGAGGTGCCTACCCCGGCCCCAGCACCCGCCGTTGCTGCCAGAGGATGAGCCAGCCGCAGAGGATGGCGCCCGTGGGCACAGACAAGGAACTCAGTGACCTCCTGGACTTCAGCATGGTAAGCCGGAACCCTGCTTCCCCCGAAGCCCGGCCCAGGCCTGTGTCCACCTGCTGGACACCCCCTTCGCCCCCAGAACCCATGGGCAGGCTTTTAAGGGGAAAGACCAGGTCTGCTGAAAACACTCCCAAAGACAGAGCCTTGGTCTATTTGGGTGGGAGGTCTTCTGGGAGGGGCTGAGGGAGTTGGGGTCCTCTCCGCTGGGCAGGCTCACGTCCCCATGGCAGTGTGTGCAGCATTGGGGTTTTGCCCAGCCACGGAATGGGGACAGCCCACCACTTTACAGATGGGGAAACTGAGGCTCAGAGAGAAGGAAGGACTGCCTGGGGCCTCTGGCTTCTCCATGGGGGTGCTGGGGCTTGGCCTCAAGCTCTCAGCCCTGAGGCCTCAGCTTGGTTGGGTGAGCAAACTGTGACTTTGACCTTCCGCTCTGTAAAATGGAGACAGTCAGGGGTCATTTGCTCCATCACAGAGGCAAAAAAGAGGGAGTCCTGAGTGGGCCCATGTGCTGGGAATGGGGCTGCCACATCCTGGCCCGCATAGGGCTCTCTGGCTCATGTGGGCAGAGAACCCATAATAAAACTAACTCCTCAGTTAGGCACATGGGATGGCCAGTGTGGAGCGGTCACCTCACCAGGAGCCTGGGTGTGGCTGAGCAGGAGGAGACCGTGTTAGGAGTCCCAGGAGTGGGCGTCCATGGACGGCACCTGGCCAGGAGGAAGCACTGTCATTAGGGTCCTGGTGGATGTTGGGGAGATGGCAGGCCCTGCGGGGAGCGCGTGTGCATCCGTAGATGTCCCAGGTGGTTTGATCCATGTCTGAATGGCCCCTTTTGCAGCTGGGCAGATGGAGGCTCAGAGAGGGCACTGGCTCCCAGAGGTCACACAGCTGAAGCTCAGTGAGGCCAAAAACCGGAGCCCCCTTGTGGTTCTGTGAGCTGGTGGGCATCTTGGAGACCCAGGGGCCTCAGTTTGCTCATCTGTTCAGTGGGGCCACACATTGTGGGTGTCGGGGGCCAGTCAGTGTCTCTTTGAAAAACCCAGGAACCTCGGTTTCCTTCTTCCGGCTTGGCTATGGACGATCTCTTAAACCTGCCCCCAACCCTTGCTAAGCACCATTTTGGTTTGAAACAGGTTTGGGGAGGCACTTTCAGTCTGAATTGAACCCTCCCCTAGTATGAAGCCCAGGCCACCGAGGTCTGTCAAAAACAAAAGTCCCCAAACTGAAACATCAGCCACTCTGCGGAAAAACACAGCCCCCGGGACAGAAGGGCCACAGCTCCGGAAGGGCCACGCCGGTATTTTTAAGCTCCGTTTTATTTTTGCCTCCCCGGCTGAGTAACCAGAGGTGGTTTGGTTGTTTTTTTGTTAAACTGACAAGTCACAGACTATTGGGCCGGAACAGACCAGCTTTGGGGGCGTTGCGGGGGCCCTGGTTCAGCCCTGTAGGACTCAGAGCCTCAAGCTGCGGGGCGAAGGTCTCCCCTGCCCCAGGTCAGAGCCATTAGCTCAGTTCACAGATGAGGAAACTAAGGCTGAGATCAGGGGAGGTGTCAGCCCCTCTAAACGTCTTCCCCCTGGGCTTTGCGCAGAGCCTCGTTGTCCCCTCCTTGATGTTATGAAGGTGGCTTGCCTGGGTGGTCGGGGGCGCAGAGGCAGCCGCCACCACTGCCCAGGTCCCTCTGTCCCTTCATAGCTGCCCCTCTGCCACCTGCCCCAGAGACACTGAGTCAGTTTGTGTCTTTGAAACAACTCCTTTCTGGGCTGAAACGAGCAAACACAAATCAATTACGCTGAGACCCTGGCTGGTGGTGACCAGTCTCCCTGGCCCCGAGGCTGTGCAGAAGCCCCGCCATGCGGCCAGAGCCCAAAGTCCATTTCACAGATGAGAAAACTGAGGCTCCACGGGGTGCAGGTGCCGGTCTGGGCTGGTCATGAGGCCTGCAGAGCCCTCAGGACACGGCCCAGTGTCCCCTCATGGCAGGTGCCGTGTCACCATAGTCCCTGGCATCCTAGAGGACGGATTGAACAGAAGCAGAAGCAACCCCATGCCCCCCTGCCATGCGCTTGGCTGAGTCCTAGGCCTGGAGTCCATTTGGTTCTGGTCCTGGTCATGCCACTGTTCCCCCACAGCGGGCCTCAGTTTCCAAGTGGGAGAGCGGCCCTGTGCCCTTTACCTGCGGGGAGGTTGGGCCAGTTCCCATGTGACATGGAGGATGGGGTCCTGGGTCGGAACCTACCTCCAGGCGGTACCACCCCTCCCCGTGAACCTGTGCTTGTTCTCCTGGACCAGAGGAGAATGTGGACTCAGTTTCCCCTTCTGTAGAATGGGGGTGTGGGGGAGGGATCCTGCTCCCTGGCATGGCCCCAGACACCCTGCCTTCACCCCCCAGCTGGCAGGGAGGTCTCGGGGACCGCTGGGGCGACTCTGTCCAGCGAGCCCCTGGCCCGGATTCCAGCCACTTGAATCGCTCAAGCCCCAGACAGGATCTTTAAACCCAGCCCCTTGGGGCAGGGCAGGGACATGCTTTGTTTTTTCTGTGGCAAAAGGGTTTGTTGATGTTGGCTTTTTCCAGTTAATGCTGCTAAGCTGTTTAATCTTTAGGGACTTAGTGCCCTGGGTACGGGTGAGCAGGGAGGGAGGTGGCCCCACACCTTAGCGCCTGGGAGCACGGCTGAATCGCTGTGGCTGAACCGCTGTGCCACGCAGCCTTCCCGGGCCCCTCCAGCTTCCTGCCAGACCCGGAACTGCTCTGTGTCACCCCTGCCTCAACCTGCTGCCTCCTTGAGCCTCAGTTTCTCTTTCTGCCAGGCGGGCTGATGCCTACCCTCATAGGGTGTGGTGAGGACAGGGCCCTTGGTGGGGACAGGTGGGGGACGCTTGACCCCTGTTCCCAGCTTGGGGGGGTCTGCCCCACAGGGTCTGGTGTCAGCTCACACAGGCACTGTTTAAAGCCAAAAAGTAAAGGCAAGTTTGTATCAATTCTGGAGGGGATAAGTTGTATCGATTGCCCAGGAGAAAACACACAAGGTGAACAGCAGAGTCTTACGTTCTTCTGGATACTGTTGCCTATGGCGGTGGCCATTCAGACACCAAGGGAGGAGGAGCCACTGTCTGGCCTTTTCTCACCCTGGGGGTTGGGGCCGACGGTGTGCCCACATTTGGGGCATGGCAGGCTTCAGGGTCTTTGAGTCTCCAGTGGGATGGGACGTGCCTGGGTGGAGCTAGGCTGCTGGTCCCCAAATGTCCCCAAGCGCTGTTCCCCAGTGTGGAGCCTGGGATTGCAGGGTTCAGTTTGCCACCTGTTCCCACTCACCTCTCCCTCCTCTCCCCGCAGATGTTCCCGCTGCCCGTGGCCAATGGGAAGGGCCGGCCCACCTCTCTGGCCGGCGCGCAGTTTGGAGGTTCAGGTAGGACCGCAGCTCCTGGCCATCGCGTGTAGGGGTCTGTTGGAGCTGGAGCGTAGGGCACAGGGGCTGTGGAGGGAATGGGGGTGAGCAGGACAGATCAGGTGGGGACAGTGACTCGGAGAGCCCCGTGGTACAGCCACTGTCGCTCACACGACCTGACCGGGCCTGGCGGATGGAGCCCAGCGGACAGTGTGCTGCCCCGTCGGGCCCCCTACGCCTCGTGTTTGGAGTCTGGGCCCTGGCCTTGGGGTGAGGGCGGGTGGGGGCTTGCTCTTAGGACCAGGGGTGGGGGCTTGGCCCGCGTTCAGATGGGGGGCTTGAGCCTCCGTGTCTCTAGTCTGTGCATAAGGGGAAACTGAGGCTCAGAGGAAGTGTGACATGGAGCCACAGATCCCACCCACCTTGTAAGCCCCAGGTGAGGTCCAGCTGTCCCAGCCGTTTTCACTCAGTTATGTATTAGGCACTTACTGTATACCAGGCCCAGCACTAGGGTGACTGACCATCCTGGCATGCCCAGGATTGACGCAGCCCAGGGGGCTCATGGGATCTGGGACTTCGAGCACTAAAACCGAAGACTTCCCAGGCTGACCTGGACAAGTCGTCACCCTGACCCATGCCATGGGTGAGGGGTATTGGGGGTTGCGAGCCAGCAGGGGAGAGGGCTGAGAATTGAATGAAGGCGCAGCCGGGCGCGGTGGCTCTCACCTGTGATCCCAGCACTCTGGGAGGCTGAGGCAGGAGGAATCGCTTGAGGCCAGGAGTTTCAGACCAGCCTCAGCAACACAACGAGACCCTGTTTCTATAAAAAATTTTAAAAATTGGCCAAGCGTAGTGGCATGTGCCTGTAGTCCCAGCTACTTGGGAGGCTGAGGCGGGAGGATCACTTGAGCCCAGGAGTTGGAGGCTGCAGTGAGCTGTGATTGCACCACCGCACTCCAGCCTGGGCAGCAGAGTGAGACCCTGTCTGAAAGAAATGGCACGTGGGCAGGGCTGGGAGGAGCACGTGGCAGGGCCAGGCCGCAGCCCGGGGAGGGGAGGTCTCCGGGGAGCAGGTGTTCGAGCAGAGACTTGAGGGCCTGAGGAAGGGAGCTGTGAGGGTGTTGGGGGAAGAGTGTGCCAGGCAGCAGGCTCAGCCTGTGCAGAGCTCTGAGGCCAGGCGGTGCCCGGCTGTTGGAAGCACAGTGAGGAGGCTGGTGTGGTCAGAAGGCTGGGAGGTAAGGACAGGGAGGGGATGGGGCAGGTTGCTGCAGTCCTCATGGGCCACGGAGGGCCACCTATCTCTGTTCCAAAGGCAGCAGGGAGCCATCGAGGGTTATGGTAGACAGTGGTCCGTTGTATGTTCCAGGAATCCCACCCTGGCTGTCCACAGGAGCCCCTGAGGGAGGCCGGGGCAGGCACATCTTCAAGGCTGTTTTAGGGTCTCCAGTGCCTCTGACTGTCTCTCTGTGTGTCTTGGGACTGGGGCCTCTTAGGCTGTGTCCATCCCCAACTCTGGGATTGGGGCAGACAGTTCCGTCTTGCAGTTGTCTCCAAAACCCACTGGGGGTGACCTGTGGGCTCCACCTGGGGGAGGAGGGGTTTCAAGGGGTGGCCAGGGTGTTTCATGTTGGCACCCCCAACCCCAAAGGGAGGGACATCACGTTGCTGCCCCGCCGGCCTTCCCCTCGGCCTGAGGAAGTGGCCACAGGGTGGCCAGAGTGCTCCCGGAGGCCTGGAAATCCCCATGGCCGCCTGCCATCCCCCCGGAAGCAGCCCCCAGGAACTGGAGGTGCTGACACTTCCCTGCCTCAGCAGAGAGTCGGACTTGTAGGCTTCCTGGAGGAGGTGGTGCTGACACAGCGGCAGTTCCCTGTCGTACCCCTAGACCTCTGCCCCGAGCTTAGAGCAGTGCCTGACGGGGAGGTTGGGGTGGGAGGAGGGTGTCTTTTCTTATTCACTGTCCTCCCTCACTCTCCCTCTCCTCCCTCCGGCCAGAGCCAAGCAGCCGGAGCCCAGCAGTGGTGGTGGTCTTGGCTCAGAGAATGTTCTTTCTGGGCTGGCTCTGGCTGGAGCCCTGTAAACATTTGCATATGGATGTTCCGGTAGCCTTGGGCCCCCAAATGCATCAGGCTGAGTTTTCGGGGGCCTCAGGCCGGTCAGGCAGCATTTACTGCCTTTGAGGGATGTGGCGTGGTTGGTCTGGCCTGGGACACCCTGTCCCCTGGTTCAGTTCCCGCAGCTAACACCAGCCTGAGCTGGTGGCACAGAACGGGGAGCCCTAAGGTTTGAGCTGAGACACCGCCCCGCCCCCCTTGCTTCCTGGTCTTGCTCCAGGCCCCACACAAACTATGTCGCCCTGTGAGCCTCAGTTTCCTTATCTGCACAATGAGCATCTGCCCTGTCCTCAGAGGACTCCGGAGTCGGCAGGTGTGAGAAGGCTCTGTAAGCTGTGGGCTGTGGGGCACGTCTTGGCAGAGTCTTCTCGGCCCTGCCTGGACCTTGTGGTGAAGGGGACCCCAGTACTGCAGTCACCCCAAGCTCACGGAGGCCCCTGGGTGGCGGGGAGCCTGGCAGCAGGGCTGTCGGACCCCTTCGAGTCCCCAGAGGGGTACAGCCTTCGTCCAGACGGGCCCGGTCGGTTCGGGGGGATACTGCCATCTGTCAGGATGTCCCAAATGCTAGTGGGTTTCTCCAGCCAACTTTATCTATCTGACCCATCCTGGTGTGGCGGGGCCTAACACCTGTTTAGTGCTTGTTTAGATCAGCTCACTTCTCTTAAACTCATGTTGAAAGGAAACTTTGTAACGGTAACATGGAAATGTAATCAGAGAGGCCAAGCCACGTCGCTGTCCACAGCACTGCCTGAGAAAGTGTCTGGCTACCTGGTCTGTGTTTTCTAAAAAACACTGGTGTTAAGAGAGGCATTAGAGGCCGGGCGCGGTGGCTCACGCTTGTAATCCTAGCACTCTGGGTGGCCAAGGCGGGCGGATCGCTCAAGGTCAGGAGTTCGAAACCAGCCTGAGCAAGAGTGAGACCCCGTCTCTACTAAATATAGAAAGAAATTAATTGGCCAACTAAAAATATATAGAAAAAATTAGCTGGGCATGGTGTTGCATGCCTGTAGTCCCAGCTACTCGGGAGGCTGAGTAAGAAGGATTGCTTGAGCCCAGGAGTTTGAGGTTGCTGTGAGCTAGGTTGATGCCACGGCACTCTAGTCTAGGCAACAGAGTGAGACTCTGACTCAAAAAAAAAAAAAAAAAAAGAGAGGCATTAGAGACAAACTAATGGGAGACCAGGATTATTTGCTTATCTAGATTGGAAGACATTTAAAACAGGAATAATTTTTCTACTGCTCCCCTGCCCCCATTTTTAGAAACCCTCAGGCCCAGATCTTTAAGAAACAGCCATAGTAGAATAGACAGAAATCAGCAATAACGTAAACACTGCAGCTGTGAGGTGCGGCCAAAGCTGTGCTTGGGGGAAAAATCGTAGTCTTCAACATTCTCAGTATTACAGCAGGTAGAGTAAAAAGAAGTGGATTAAGCTTTTAAGTTGAGAACTTACCCAGCAGCACAATAAACTCAAGGAAACATTTTTAGGTGGTTTGGACTATCTCTTAGTATTTCCTAACTTGCCAGTTACCCATGAAATTTTTTCCTCATCTTTTTGTGTGTGTGCCACCACCTTAGTACTACTCGGTTTTAGTTGCAGCAGCTCTGTGGTGTTTTTATAGTCCTGCTTCACTTGTTCATTTCACATGTTTTCTTCCCCAGGTTTTCAGACATGTTGATATTTCTTCATGATCTTTTGAATAATTACATCTTCATACCCCACCCCAAAAAACTTGGGATTTTGACATTATGTTAAAGTCTTTACAGTTTTCGTATCGTAAGAACCTGGCATCCTGCTCCATCTATTTAAGTTTTGTTTTAGTCCTTAGTAGTTTTTATTTTTTTAATTTATTCTTATTTTTGAGACAGAATCTCACTGTGTCACCCAGGCGGGAGTGCAGTGGTGTCATCATAGCTCACTGCAGCCTCCACCTGCTGGGCTCAAGCGATTCTTCCACCTCAGCCTCCTGAGCAGCTGGGACCACAGGTCTGGGCCACCGCGCTCGGCCAGTGATGTTTCTTGTTAATAGTTTCTCGTACTAGAGACCCCTTGAATTTTGGGCATCCAGTTTTCGCCACTGAATCAGCTCTGCCAGCAGCATCGTTCACTTGCAATTGCCTGTGTTCCAGAGTGGTGTCGTCAGAGGCTGCATTTCGGAACCTAGGCAGATCGACTCTCGAGAACAGCCTCCAAGTGGGCACAGCAAGTGACTCCATCTGATGCTTTTCCTGGGGGCATCCTTACATCCCTGCGTGTGGAGATCTGGTTTCCATGCCTCTTGTCCGTTTTAGCATTTTCTTAGGAGAAAAAAATCCTCTCAGCGACGTATTAAAACACGCTGAGATTCTGTTCTTTAAGAACATGTGGAATCACCTGTCGATTATCTGTTTGCTCATGAGGAGCTGCAGTCTGTCTCTGCTGATGTTTACTTATGTTTCTTCCTCTTTGTTCCTGTCCTTGATTCAGCTGCCTGGGCTTTATCTACTTTATTGATTGTTCTTCCAAGGAATTTGCTTCATCGGTGGATCAATATTTATCAATTGACTGCTTTTCTCTTTTATCTTCATTTCTTGGTATTTTTTTCCAAACTTTCGAATCGAGATCCTAATTTGTTTACTTCTCTTCTTTCTTGTTCAGTAGCCAGAGTGTTGAAGATTATAAATTTTCATCTTAGGGACCACATTAGTCTTATCCCATAACTGACAGTAATATGCATTTTCGTTATATTAGATACTTGATAATTTTTTTTTTTTTTTTTTAGTGGACAGGGTCTCACTCTGTCACCCAGGCTGGAGTGCCGTGGTGTCATCGTAGCTCTGAGCAGCCTCCAACTCCTGTGCTCAAGTGATCCTCCTGCCTCAGCCTCCCAAGTAGCTGGGACTATAGGTGCCACCACCACACCTGGCTAATTTTTATATTTTTAGTAGAGACGGGGTCTTGCTCTTGCTCAGGCTGATCTGGAACTCCTGGCCTCAAGTGATCCTCCTGCCTCAGCCTCCCAAAGAGCTGGGATTACAGGCGTGAGCCACCACGCTCAGCCTGATACTTGATTTTTTAAAAAACATGATTTCTGAGTTCCAAATTGGGTGTGGAGTGTTTGTTTCTTGATTTCTTGGCTTCCAGTGTCAGAAATCAGATGTGTCTTCAACGGTGGCTGCTGTTTGGAAGCCACATCTGTCCTGTTCTGGCCTGTGGACGGGCCACTTGCGCAGTGGGGTCCTTCCTGAGTGCTTGGGGGTAGTTTGACGTGGGGCTGTGGGGCCTTTAGCTTGTAGCTGCTCCATGTTTAGATGTTTAATGTGTTAAATGTAGAGGGCGGCGAACAGGGCCATTCCCCCACTGGTTGTGTTTGCTGGCGTCTGTTTCTGCATATTCAGATTCCGGGTTATCGGGCGCGTAGAGGCTGCAGGCAGCGGGATGCCTGTCACAGCCTCTGCTTTTGTTTGCATGGCCTGGCATGTCCGTGTGCACCTGCTTGTGGTCTGCCCAAGTCGCTTGTTCCTGAACTGTCTGTTGCAGGTGCCGTGTCTTTAGATTTAAGTAAATTGAGTCCGGGTTTGTCTCACCTCCCAGCCTTTCCTCCTTACTCTAGTTTTCCATTTCCCGTCTTCATGCCGTGATGGTTTCTGTCTGGCGCGTCTCCTTGAATCTTTCTTGGAAGGGTCGTGGCTCTACCAGCGATTGTTTCCCTATTTGTGAATAACGGGCATAAACATTCCGTTTCTTGCTCTTTCTGCTACAGAAGTGAAATCGCATCTCCCCCTTTTGCAGGGATGGGGAGGAGCGAGCTGCTCTGTCTCTTCCGCCCTGGTGTTTGGTGTCAGTAAATCGCCACTTTTAAAAAACATTGTGTCTCTCCATTCATGGATTGTATATTATCTGTATCTTGCTGGGAAACATTTGTATCGGTACGATGGTGACTCTGCTGCTTACTGTGAGGCCCTGGGCAAGCAACTTCTCTTTAAGCCTCAGTTTCCTCATTTGTAAAATGGGGATAATAATGGCCATGGCAAGGATATGATGATGTAGAACACGCAACGTGCCCAGAATGGCGTGGTCCTTCCATAGACCCTGCGTGCTCTGTAATTTCCTCAAGAACGTGTGGTGGTCGCTGCCTTCATAGTCTTCTGTGTCCTGGGATAAATCACCCTCTAGTCCCCAGACCTCGTCCACCCTTCCTGTTGTTGTGTTTCCCTCGCATGCCTGTTGCTTGCAGAGAGGTCACAGGTTTTGGGGGCATCCTTGGGTGCAGCCTGGGTACCCCAGGCACCTTCATGCGCAGCTGGGGGTGTCTCTGTTGTCACCGTGGTCACTGATGTGAAATTTGCAGCGCAAGGGTGGGGCCTATTTTTCTGTGAATTAGTATTTGCGTATTTGTTGGACCCTCGCTCTCAGGGCCGGCACTGCTCACCGGGGAAGCCCCCTGGGCTTGGGGCTGCCCCTCTGGGGTCTGGGGAGAGGTCGGGTTCAGAGGAGCCCCCAGTTTGTGCTGGAGGAGGAGGCTGCCATGTAGCCCGCACAGCCTCACGGCTGCTCCGCCCCAGGGTACATCCTGCCACTTCCGGGCCTCCACTCACTTCCTCTGCTCGCCAGGGGTGGGCCGCGGCCGCTCTCCCGCGCCCCACATGCCAAGGGCAGGTGTAGGAGGGTTTCCCAGGATTCCCGCAGCCCCCACAAGGAAGGGCTCCGAGCTACTCTGGCAACACTTTCTTCCCCACATCCGATCCTCTGCAGGATGCTGGGAGCGTCTTAGCCAGACCCTGCGGCCGCTGCGTGCCCTGGGAGTCACAGTAAGGTTCCAGATTCTGCAGACCAGAAAAGCAAAACAGAAAGATGAAAGGGGCAGAAGTTAGTGAGTCTGGGCAGAGGGCACGTCCTCCCTCCCTGCAGCCCTTCCCTCAGTTGGGGCTTCTATAAAAATTGAAAGCTGCCCGTCCCCCAAACCAGCGTCTGATCTTGCCCCTCGAGAGCCCCCAGGTGACTAGAAGTGGGTCAGAGAAGCGTCACGGGCTGCGGGGTAGCGGGGCAAGTTGGTTTCGTCAAGATTTTCGTTATAAGGAGGAAGAAAGGAGGGAGAGCTGGCGGGCTCGGGGGTCGCCTCGACCACGAGTGCGGGGGGTCGCCTCGACCACGAGTGCTGGGGGTGGCCCCATGCGGGTCTGAGTGGAGCAGAATGAGAGCGAGCGCCACCTGGGCGCTTGTCGCTGTTTTATTTTGTTAGGTGCGATTGTGGTTGGTGGTGGTTGGGGTTATTGTCGCTAGTAGTTTAGTCTTTACCTTTGGGGGCTGCGTCGTCCAGCACAGCAGCCACCAGCCACAGGCAGCTGTCTGCGTTCACACTCGTCACAGTCACATGGAATTGGAAGTTGCTTGTTGGACAGCGTGCGGCTAGAGAACTTTTTGGTCATGCTGGATAGTTAGTTCCATTGGAGACACAGTCATTTATGAGCAAAATAAAGAAGTGGGAGGCAAGTGTTCGTGGGGGGCCCGGGCTGGGATGGGACAGGGGCAGGCCCAGGCAGGGGTGTGTTGGGAGGACCAGAGAGGGCCCAGGTCAGGGAAGAGTATGGTCTTTATTCCGAGGGCAGTGGGAGCCATGGGAGGGGTTGGAGGGAGGGATGACAGCCAGGTTTACCTTCTAAAAGCTCCCGTGCCCAGGCGTAGCTGTGAGGACTAGAGCTGGGGTTCTGGTTTGGTGAGGCCACCTGGGGTACGGCATAGGAGGGGGATGGTTCCCGGACTCTGGCCTGAGCCACTAGGTGGGGGCGCATCACAGAGCTGGGGCTGCAGGATGATGTCCCCGGGCAGATCGGAAGCCACACCCCTGCTGTTGTGCCCGAGGGCTTGGGGCAGGGCGGGCATGCACCAGGGTTCTCTCGGGCTCTGGGACCCACTCATGGGTTCTGAACTCTGGGGCTCGGACTCTGGCAGTTTCTAGGCCAATCTTCCTGCGTAGCAGTCAGCCCACCCTCACTGTAAAGGGCCGTATTGTGACTATCTTGACTGCCAGCCAGAGGGTCACTCTCACCACCACTTGGTTCTGCCAAGGCTGCCGTGGACAGTGTAGGAACAGATGGGGCGTGGCCATGTGCCAATAAAACTTTATTTACAGAAACAAGCAGGGGGCCGGACTCGTCCATGGGCCACTGGATCCTGCCCAGTACTTAGCACACGTGGAACCTGCTCCCTCATTCGCAAACGGGCCACAGTCACAGACAACCAGGCCCAGGAAGCCGGGGATGGTGAGGGTTTGTTGAGCACAGTGCTCATTGTCATCCTCGAGGCAACCTGGGCAGGTGGGCGGTTCTGCCACCCGGTCGTCTGGAGTTGGAGCTAAAGCCCCAAGGGGTGGCTGTGCCCCCTCGCCAGCACCCTCTGCATGTCCACTTCCGGGCCCCTCGGTGGCTGGGCGGTCCCAGAGCGGGCAGCGTCCTTCCCAGGCACTGTTTCTGAGGACTTCACCTCTAACATTTAAAAAAAAAAAAAAAAAGAAATCATAAAAAAAATTACACCCCGACAGCTATATCTTATTGTGTTAGTACGTTTTAATTAGAACCCAAGCAAGGAATGTGTTATGAATATTCATGACTGGGTTATTAAGATGCATAATTAATCGGTGGGGGATTTTAATAACTGCATTAACGTGGGGGGAGCCGTCCCTATTTTTGTCATTGCTGGAAGTGGGGAGGCCGAGGGCTGGGCGAGGGGGGTTTCCCGAAGGGGCAGAGCGGGGCTGCCGCCTCTGTTGGGGGCTTGTGGGAGCCAAGGGCTATGGGGCCGGCTGTGCGTCCTCGCCAGGCACCCTGGCTGGCACGAGGCCTCCCCTTGCTCACTCCAGAGCCCTGGCACTTTGGGTGCATTGCGGGTGCCCGTTGGGGTGGGGTTGCCCAACTCAGGGACGCCCTTGCCTAAGGTAGGGGCTATGGCTGGCAGGGAGCGGACAGTAGGCAGGTGCCTGTTGAGGGAAACTGAGGCCCAGCGGATTCTGGCACTGTGCCCGAGCTCATGCACCCAGTCCCCTCTCCCAGGGCCCAAGTGAGCATCCGGGATCTTGGGGTGCAGACACCACAACCTGGTGACAAATGCCAAGCGGCTTCCTGGAGACTATGGGAGCCCCCTGCCCGGTCCCCCATTCGCCAAGGCAGCATCCCAGCCCCCCACCCCACCCCGTAATCCTGTTGGAAATTTTTGATTAGGAAACAAAAATCTAAATGAGTGGTATGAATATTCATCAGACTGGGAGATTAATATGCATAATTATGCAGATTAGACAGCAATTAAACACCAATTCTCTGAGGGGAATGATTAACACAAAAGCACCAAAATAGAAGGATGCAATTTGGAAGAAGTTTCTGGTGCGGATGATCAGGGGCGGGGCGAGGGAGCCAGGCTAGGATGCGTGGCCACCCCGTGTGTCCAGCCTGGCTGTGGTGGCAGCCCGGTGGTGCCCAGCACAGGCGTCAGGGCAGGGGCTCCCAGCCTGGTGTTCAGTCTCAAGACTTAGGCATGGATACGTCAGTCCAGCACAGTCCGTCTGTTTGTAGCCCCATCTTTGGAGGAGGGAAGCTGAGGCACAGGGCATGGCTTGTGGCCCCCATGAAGTGGGACATTGTCCCCAGCCCCGGGAAGGGTCCAGCAGGCACTTCCCAGAGCAGAAGATTCTGGAGTCCTGGGCGGGTGCCCTGAGTGAGACTGTTCCAGGAGATAAGGGCCCCACCCTGCCCCACCCCGCCCTCGGGACCAAGGTCCTAGTCCCCACACTGGTTAACTCCTGCCCTGCCATAGGCCTCCCCGCCGCCCAGGCCAGCCCTGCTTCTGTGACAGGGATTTGCTTCTCCCTCCCTGGGCCACCAGCCTTGTGCTTGGCGGATGGCCCCTGGCAGCTGCTGCTGCTCCTGCAGCAGAGGGACGGTCCTGTCTCCTGCGTTGGCAGCAGTGGGAAGAGGAGACTCCAGCTTCCCCAGAGCTCGCAGGGTCAGAAGAGCCTGCACCTGAGGTGGAGACGCCTCCGCCCCCCAGCCTCACGTCCTCGGGGCTGGGAGGAGGAGGCTCAGTGTGAGTTGGAGTGCTCTGCCCAGAATGGGCATGATGGCTGGGGCTTTGGTAGGTGGTTAGGAGTTTGCCAGCAGAGACAGCTGATGGAAGGGTTATTTGAGCTTATAGACCTGCAGGCAGCCTGCAAGGCGTCTGGGGCATTTGCTGCTGACTGTGGTGTCGTGTGGGCTGGGTGGGGTGAAGCAGGGTGGGAAGGGGCTCCCAGAGCCCCCTGTCTGGTGAGGCTCCCCGCTAGGCAGTGGGACCCAAAGCTGGCGTCAGAGCCAGACAGGGCGAGGGTGACACTAACTCTCTCCTTTCTGCCCTACAGGTCTTGAGGACCGGCCCAGCCCCGGCTCGTGGGGCACCAGTGACCAGAACAGTTCCTCCTTCGACCCCAGCCGGGTGAGGAGGCCCTGCAGGGCCCCAGTCCCTGGGTGTCCTTTTCCTGGGGTGGGTGCACATAGGGAAACTGAGGCCAAGAGGAGGAGGAAATCAGGTGCCAACCGGCTTCCCAGGGGGCTGGACTCAGAGACACGGGTTCGAGTCCTGAGCCTGGCCCTTGGAAGCAACCATCATGGAGGGGTGGGCCCGAGGCCCTGGAGCCCCCAGCACCACTCATCCGCCGTCTCTTCTAGACCTACGGCGAAGGCGCCCACTTCAGCGAGTCCCACGGCAACCTCTCTTCGTCCACATTCCTGGGACCCGGGCTTGGAGGTGAGTGCCGGTGTGGTGCCGCCTGTCCCTCTGCCATGCACACGTGCGCGTGCGGTGGGCCTCCAGGCACGGTCAACGCACGCGGGGCAGTGGCACCTCCCGAACGTTCGCCCAGAGGGCACTGGCAGCGGAGCCTCTGCCCATCCCCCGGGTGCAGGTGGACACAGCCCTGGCTCCCCAGCATGGCATTCTGTGACTCAGTTTCTCTTCCTGCAATTTGGGGACAGGAAGGTGGTTCCGGACCCACTACTTGCCTGGGGTTGCTGTGGGGCTCCAGGGCCTGTGGGGAGGTGGACTTAGGAGCCCTGGAGACTCCTCTAGGGGTCAGGGCCCACATGCGCCCTTCCGTGGCCCTCGTCATGGTGACCGAGAAAGTCAGGGCTCAGACGGGCCTGGGATCGAGTCCTGCTCCACCGTTGACTCCCCTCTTGAGTCTCAGTTTCCCCCGGAACCATCCCCGTAGGAGGTGAGGACGTGTGAGGCTCCCCAGGCCCTGCCATGCGCACGGTGCTATCGGTGTCCGTCCTTGTCACTGCCCCAGCCTGTCCTGCACAGCAAACCAAGGCTCTGAGAGAAGTGACCTGTCCAGAGCCTGTGGCTGGACAGGGGCTGGCCTGAGTGGTTGTCCCCTGAGCCCTCCCTCCCCCCGATGACCCCTGCAGCCCTCCTCCCCACATTCGTGTTCCCCTCCTGCGGGAGGCTGGCGCCTGGGGGCTCGGAGGCTGGGGCGGCAGGAAGGGCTGGCGTCTCTGGGGCTCACCCCCTGGAGAGGGGCCCAGGGCAGCTCCCCCGTGGCGCCTTGTCTGCTAAACACGAGTTTGTGCCGGCCCTCAGCGACCCTGGGACACGGGCTCCCTGCGCGTCTCCGGGGTCTGGGCGGCGGGCGGGTGGACAGCAGCGTTTCTATTCGCGTTCGTGAGAAAACAGCGTGCAGTGTGCTTGGGTGTCTGCCGCGGGTGCCTTTGAGGTGTGACGGTTCAGGTGCTCCGCTCATATGCAAACTGTATGGCCCGAAGCGCTATTGGCTGGTGGGGAAGCTGAGGCTGAAGGACTTTGGGGACCTCGGCCTTCGTGCTGGACTCGGAGGGGGCAGCCCCTGGCTGAGGCCCTGTGGGGGAGGGGGGGTCATGTGTCACTTTGCCCGTGCTGGGTTTTGGCGTACAGTAAGTTGGTGGCCTGAGTAGGAAGCGAATTGCATGCAGGGGGAAGGGGAGGGCACCTCTGAGTTTTGTGCCCATTTCCCAGGTGGAGAAGGTGAGGCCCAGCCCTGCCGCATAGCCTGGGGTGGCCCCTGCACCTGCCGGACACTGGGTTCCCATCTGGCTGTTCCTTCCTCACGGCCTCTTCCTCTCGCTCCTGCTGGGGCTGACTCGCGCGTTTCCCACGGCCGGTTGTCCAGCAGTGCCAGAGCCCAGCTGTGTCCGCCTGGGCCCCCACGCCCGGGCTCGGCCTGGGACAGGGCAGGCAGCCGGGAGGTTGGAGTGGCCTCAGCCTCCCCGCGGCTCAAGCACCTGGGGATCCTTCCGCCTCCGTTTTCTCACCCGTGGGCTGGGACTGGAGGCCGCTGCTGTAGCGTGTGGCCGGGGGGGCTGTGAGCATGGCCTGTCCCTCGAGGTTGCTGTGATGACATGGGAGGGAAGAAACACCAGACTCCGGGAGCATTTGTTCTAGGAGTCTAGTTGAAGTCGTACTTTTAAATCAAAGAAACCAGGAGATTTTTTTTTCCTGGTTTGAAAATTACTCAAATTAGTCAGTTGAGCATCCTGACTCCTCCGGCCAAGTTCAGCGCCCACTTTAAGCCGAAAGGGGATTTAAATGGCTCCTGGATCGAGCAGTCAGGGGAGCCTGCTTCAGGCCAGGCTGGACCCAGGTGTCCTCACCTCGCCGGGGCCCCTACGGCCTCTTGTCACTGAGTAGTGGGAATCGTCCCGGGGGAGGTACTTGTTGGCGAGGGGGCTGTGCGCTCCTTCCTGAACTGCCGCTGGCGGGAGCCCTGGGGCCTGGCGCTGAGCCTGGCAGACACCATGTACGAAGGCCAGGGGGCAGACAGATGCCTCATGTGAGTCCTGGGTGTCAGCTCACGACCTTGAACAGAAGAAACTGAGGCTCGGGAAGGGCAGAGGCCACCCTGACCTCAGTGGCCCCAGCTCCTGGGCAAGGGACGTGGTGGTTGTGGAGTGTTTTGTGTTTTGAGTCAGCCCAAGACCATCTGGGGACCCCTTCACCAGTGGATGGGGGGACAGGCCCTGTTCTCTGTATTATGCACTTATTGAGTGCCTGCTGTATGCAGCCCTGTGCCAGGTGCTGGGTTGACCCCAACAGCCCCTCAGGGTGCTCCTTGGGGTCAGCCCCAAGTGACCTTCCTTCCTCCCTCCCCTGCAGGCAAGGCCAGTGAGCGGAGCGCATACGCCCCCTTCGGGAGAGACACGGGTGTTGGCGGCTTGACTCAGGTGAAGGATGCAGTGGCCGGGTGCAGGGCGCCGCCTTCTTCCCGGGCGGGGGTGGGGTGGCAGGCGCAGGTGGTCGGCTACTTGCTGGGGTGACCCAGCTAGGGGGATGTGGCTGTCTCAGCTCCCCACCCTGCCCCCACGTGTTATTTTTTTGTGTGTTTTAATTTTAAACAAATATGGCACAATTTCCTCCTCTGATCCACGGGAGCTTCCCGGCCCGGCCAAGTTCTGTCCACTCCCTGGTAGCAGCTAAAATAGGTCAGGCCCTGGGCCAGGCCAGTCTGTCTGGGTGTGGATGGGGAGGGGCAGAGGCAGGTGGGACCTGGGGAGGCCACGGCCCCTGGCCCCACAGCTGCCCCACCCCCAGGTCTAGGCTTGGGGGGCCGACGTGCGAACCGAGTGGCAGACAGGGAAACAGGCAATGTGGCAGCCCAGGTGAAATTCTCACCCACTCTGGCCCTGGTTGAGAGGCCCGAGGTGTGGGGGCAGCACCCGGCCACAGCGTCCCCAGCGTGGGCTCCTGTCCTGGGCAGCCGCAGGATTTTCCTCTGCCCTGCCTGCGACTCCGGAGCTCGGCACTGCCCCGTCTGTGCTGGAGCCACAGTAGCAGCAGCTGCAGCTATTGAGCACCACCTGGGTACCAGGCCCTGTGCCGAGGGTAGAACTCACTTCCCCCCAGGCCAGGGAACAGCCAGTGTGCCTGTGGGACAAATTAGAAGGTCAAGGTGTCCCGGTCAGGACATGCAGGTCTTCAGAGCAAATGGGCGCCCGTGCTGGGTCGTCCACACTGGGAATGCGGCAGGGCACAGACCACGCAGCTCAGACACTCAAGCCAGCATGTAGGACCTGGCGGGGGGAGGGGGCGATCCCTGGGAGTAGAGCCCGTTTGAGACCAATGAGTACGAAATCAAGCCTTTCCTTCAGCTGTAATGAAACAAAAGTGCGCCCACCAGGTCAGAGGACCAGATTCTGTTGACACCAAGACGCACGATTGTGCACATTTAGCATCAGCAGTTTTTCTTTCTCCGACTTTTGTTTATGAAAATAAGTGTGCGGCTCTTGGTCCACAGTCTTAGGGGATGGCAGGTGTTGGGAAAGAAAGGTGGCAAGCGGGCAGAGGGGACACCCCCTCCTACGGCACCCCGAGGGTCAGGGCTCCCCGCAGACGGTCCAAGGGGCTCTGGCCTTCCAGCTGGGATTGGCCTGGGCGCCTCCTGACCCTGCCTCCCCCCACCCCCACGCAGGCCAGCTTCCTGCCAGGTGAGCTGGCTCTTGGCAGCCCCGGGCCGCTGTCCCCTTCGGGCCTCAAGGGCAGCTCCCAGTTCTACTCCTACCCCGGCAACCCCCGGCGGAGAGCCGCGGACGGCAGCCTGGGTGAGTGGTGTCTGGGTGGGGGAGGCTGTGGGAGGAAAGTGGGGTGTCCTTAGCTAAGGGGACAGATGGGGCAGACCCCCACGCTTCACCCCGAATGTCCAGCGCACTGTGGCCTGCGAGGCTTCTCTGCCGCAGGCCCCTGTGGCCTCCTTGCCCGCAGAGGCGCAAGGCAGTGTCAGCACCGCGCTGGGTCGTTTTTTAAACAGTGACGTCCCTGGCATCATGCACACAAGTGGGGAAAGTGGTGGCTCTGAGCTGCTGAGAGCATCCACGAAGCAGGACGAGGGTGCGGCCTCGTTCGGCCTCGCTGGGGACATACACGTCCGCCACTCAGATCTTTCCCTGATCCACGCGTGTCTGCAACTGATGGCGATAGCGCCTGTGGGGTGGGCTTTGGGGTTACCGGTTTTATCAAGTCGGGAAATTTGCAAACACAGAATGTGGGATTAGTGAGGACGACTGGCAGGTGGGGGTCCTGGGGGGAAGGGACGGCTGGGGGACTTGGCACAAATACCGTGAGCAACCTGTTTCTCAGACTCCTCCGTGCTGAGGGGAAATGACTTTTGCACCTTTCAGCCTGTGTAGATCTGAGGTTTTTTAACAGTTTTATCAAATGGGAAGTTCGAGGGTCTCTTCTCAGGAGCATGGGGCGGGGGCCGTGGGGCAGTGACAGGTGTCCGCAGGGTGGGGGAGGCAGCACCTCGCAGGCTGGTGCGGGGGCACAGGGCGGTGTCACTCACTCTTCTTGCTCCCAGCAGACACGCAGCCCAAGAAGGTCCGGAAGGTCCCGCCAGGTCTTCCGTCTTCGGTGAGTTGTGGGACAGGAGTGGGGGACCCCACGGTCGAGTGCCTCTCCTGATCCTGACGCTTAGGCCCACCCCAGGGGTCTCCGGCCCCTCCTGGGTTCTGAGCCGGAATCTGCCCCAAGGCCCCAGCTCTGCAGGGCAGGTGGGGAAGTCCTTCCTCAGGTCTGGCCTGCATCTTTCTTGCTCTGAGAGAAAGCTGGGCTGTGTGGCTGAGGCCTTCCTGGTGGGGGTGAGGATGGAGCTCCCGGGGGCTAGGGCCAGTCCAAGAGGGGCCCCCGCCCCGCTGTCCTGTGTTGCAGCCTGCTGCCCGGTAGTTGGCAGGGTGCCAGGCTCGGCAGATGGCAGCTCACAGTGCTGCACTCCCGCGATGCAATCACGCTGGGAGCAAAGGCAGTTTGCTGGTTCCTGGCTCGGCTGCCGCCGCTCTCTGTCTACCTCCCGCGCCCAGGCCGGGCTCACGCTCCAGCCGGCCAAGCTCACAGCAGGCCTGGGTTTGGTTCCTGGGCTGGAGGCACAGTTGGGCTCGAGCAGTTTTAAGGCTCCACACGTGACAGTACTGCTGTCCTCCCTGCTTTCCCAGGGCCCTTCTTCAGCCCTGACACCCCAGGTTCCCACAGCATCAGAGCTGAGAGTCCCTGGCCCTCCCGGCCCGCTCTCCATCCCAGTGCTGGGGGCAGACATTACCAATTGATCCCAGCGCTTTCCTGCTGAGCCCAGCCTCCCAGTTCCAGGCAGCGCCAGCCCATCAGAGTCGCCTCTGGGGCCAGCCGCAGACACACGTCATTCCAGGGCACTGACTCTGAGGCCCCAGGGTCTCTTGTGATCTGGGCTGGGGCCACACGAAGTTCCATCCCTGGGGATCCCATACAGGCCACAAGGGAGAAGGAAGGGCTGGGGGCACCGCAGCTACAGCTTTGATGGGTCAGTGGGAGTTTGCTGGATTAAGGAGGGAAGAGATATTCTGGACAGAGGCCAGTCTCAAAGGCCTCAGGCGAAAAGGCCAGAATATTAGCAGGTGGGAGGGTGGCAGGAGGTAGCAAGAGAGACAGGGCACCTGCAGAACCACCTTGGGCACTGGGCCTGGTTTTACCCAGAGTGAGGGTGGTTTAGAGCCGAGGGTATGGAGCAGGACACGGAAGTGGGGTGGTAGGTGGACTAAGCCAGGGGGTGCCAAGGCTGGGACTGGTGGATCCCCTGCGAGGCCCCTCCCTCCTAACCACGCCTCCCTGCCTGCAGGTGTACCCGCCCAGCTCAGGTGACGACTATGGCAGGGACACCGCTGCCTACCCGTCTGCCAAGACCCCCGGCAGCGCCTACCCCAGCCCCTTCTACATGGCAGGTGCATGGGGGCTCTCCCTACAGCTGGGCAGGGCCTGGGGTCCCCCAGCCCCGCCTCACCGTCCCCCTCTCCGCAGATGGCAGCCTGCACCCCTCTGCCGAGCTCTGGAGCCCCACCGGCCAGGCGGGCTTCGGGCCCATGCTGGGCGGGGGCTCGTCCCCCCTGCCTGTCCCTGCGGGCGGCGGCAGCTCCGTGGGCAGCGGTGGCGGCAGTGGTGGCACATTCGGTGGCCTGCACCAGCACGAGCGCTTGGTAGGACATGGGCGGCTGGGCAGGGCGGGGCGGGTGGCTCAGGGGCAGCACCTTCTGACCCACACTGCTTTCCCCGCCCCCCAGGGCTACCAGCTGCACGGGGCAGAGGTGAACGGGGGGCTCCCGGCCGTGTCCACCTTCTCCTCAGCCCCCGGAGTCGCGTACGGCAGCGTCTCCAGCCACACGCCGCCCGTCAGCGGGGCTGACAGCCTCATGGGTACGGCCCCTGCCCCGAGGGGGCCGTTGTCACTGTCACTGACATCACCCACACTCCCCTGGGCCCGCCCTGCCCACTGGGCATGGGGGGTTTGGAAACAGCTCTCTAAGCAGTCGGTCTCCCACATTATGTGGGGAAACCGAGGCTCAGGGAAGGGCTTTGCACACCCACGGTCCCGTGGTCTGCCTGTCCCCAGAGCCTCAGCCCCAGTGGAGCAGGGTCAAGGCATCGGGGCAGGGAACCCCTGGAGTGGGACGTCCACAGGGTAGCTGGGCGCAGGAGGGAGCTCCCCGTCGGCCAGTGTATCCAAGCCAGGCCATGTTGTCCGAGGGTGGCAGCCCTCAGCTTGGGCCTCACCTCTCTCTTCCCACAGTCTCACGGGGGACCACAGCTGGCAGCTCCGGGGACGCCCTTGGGAAGGCGCTGGCCTCGGTGAGGCTCAGGACAGGGGGTGGGGGGCTGGGCCAAGGACCGTGAGGTCAGCCTCTGACTGCCGGTCTCTCTCGTCCCATTGCAGATCTACTCCCCGGATCACTCAAGCAATAACTTCTCCTCCAGCCCCTCCTCCCCCGTGGGTTCCCCACAGGGTCTGGCAGGTCTGTGAGGGGTGCTGGGGCTCTTAGGCGGTGGGGGAGGGAACGGGGAGCCCCAGGGGGCCTGTGGCATTTCCTGTCACAGAGCCAGGCAGCCGGACCGGACCCCCCATGGGCGTGTGCTCCCATGAGCAATTCAGAAGGCTCCCTGGAGGAGGTAGCCTCCACGTCACTTCTCCAAAGCCACAGCACGTGGCCAGGCAGTGTGAGGGGCTGGGTGGTGGCATCTGGGTTGGATCACAGCTCGGGCAGAGGCTAGAAGGCAGGGCCCACAGTTCCTGGCGTGTGAGCATGGGGACACTCAACTTACCGGGCAGATCTTGGGCAGACCGGAGCCAGTGGGGAGAGGCCAGAGTAGCAAGGCCAGGGCTGCCTGGACTCCAGCCCCTGTGTATGTTGTCATTTGCTCCCTGACAGATATTTATTAGATGCCAACTGTGTGCCCCATGCCCGGCTCTGGCAAGGGGGGCCGACCTTGTCCCTGCAAGGACGTGCCAGGCGGGTGGGGCGGGGGAGCTGAGTTTCTGGATGGCCTGGGCCTGTGCCCGGGATGCCTGGGGATTCTCACTGCACTGTGGACCGCTTGGTCCCCGGGGCAGGTGGGCAGAGCCACCTTCTGGAGCACCTGCTGTGCACCCCTAAGCCATATGCAGGGGTGGGTTTCGCAAGTGAGGAAACTGAGGCTCAGAGGTGGGGACCTGCCTGGCGGGGCTGAGCGCGGTGTTGCCGGTGTAGGACGCCCATGTGTGGCTGTCCTGGGCAGCACAGCTGTTCACAGTTCCCTTCCCAGGGACCCAGCGGGTCAGGCTGTGCCCGTCCCTGCCTCGTGCGCCCCCACTCACGCACCTTCTGTGTCTTCCAGGGACGTCGCAGTGGCCCCGCGCAGGAGCCCCCGGTGCCTTATCCCCCAGCTACGATGGGGGTCTCCATGGCCTGGTGAGTGACCCTGCCCTCCCGCGTGCAGCCTGGGGGTCTCGAGACCCTTGGAGTGTGCGCTAGGACAGATGCTCCCTGGGGAGAAACCTTTCAGTTACTTCTCGGGAGCCCCCAAAGCCAGGCCGACAGGTTTCCTGGGAAGGGGAGGTGGGACCACCTGCCACCCTTACGCAGAGGGGACGCTTGGGGACGCTTGTGGGGCTGTGTGGCCGTCCCGGCGACCCCTCACCACCCCGTCTCCCGCAGCAGAACAAGATGGAGGACCACCTGGACGAAGCGATCCATGTGCTCCGCAGCCACGCCGTGGGCACAGCCGGTGACATGCACGGACTGATGCCCGGACACGGTGTGCTGGCCTCTGGCTTCGCTGGCCCCATGCCCATAGGCGGGCGGCACGCCGGCCTGGTAAGCACCGGGCGAGGCTGCTCGGGGCCGGGGCAGGCGGGGGCCCAGCCCAGCCCTGACGTGCCTTCCTCCCGACACCTGCAGGTCGGAGGCGGCCACTCGGAGGACAGCCTCGCAGGCAGCGCCAGCCTCCTGCACAACCACGCGGCACTGCCCAGCCAGCCCGGGGCCCTCCCCGACCTCTCTCGGCCGCCCGACTCCTACAGCGGTAAGCCCTCGGCACAGGATGTCACCCCGTCCTTCAACTTCACAGGGGCCCCACGAGTGCAAGCCTGGGACAGGGAGACTGGTCCCAGTGGGGCAGGGCACAGAGTGGGGAGCATCCCACCCACCTTGCAGGTGAAGAATCTGGGGGTGGGACACGGGGAAGGTGCCGTCACCTTGGGGGCTCCTGGGACATGGTGCCTAGTTAGCTTCTCTGGGAGGGACTAGCAGGGTCTGGCCTTGGCCTCTGAGTGGGTGATGCTGGTGGCTTCTGGGCCACTGCCCGTTGGTTCTCAAGTTGACAGCGGGTTGAGATCCAACAGGCACACATGGAGCATCCGCCGTGTGTCTGGTGCCGTCCTTGTGCTGGGGAACAAGGGAGTGAAGCAGAGCACAGGCCTCCCTTGGAGGCAGTGAGTTCAGCGCACAGGACAAGTGTAGGACGCCGGGCAGCGGGTGTTAGGAGCTTTTGCTCAGTTTAAATAGGTGGTCCAGAGGCAAGAGGTGGCCTGTGAACAGAGCCTAGGAGGAGGCGGGAGGAAGCAGGAACCTGGGCGAAGGGCGTCCAGGCAGGGGCACAGCCTGTGCAAAGGCCCTGGGGCAGGACGGGCCTGGTGTGTTGGAAGAATAGCGAGGAGGCCTGTGTAGCCAGACAAGAGCGAGGAAGGGGAGAGAGGGAGAAGAGGGTGAGGAGGGGACAGGGCAGGCACACGGCCTGGTGGGACTGGGAGAGGACCTGGGCTTTGGCCCCCTGGGGAGATGGAAGCCATGGAAGGCTGTGGGCAGAGGAGGGATGGTCCCTGACTCGGGTGCTCACAGGCGCCCTCTGGTGGCGGCTGTGGGGAGGATGGGCTGTGTGGGGCGCAGGTGGGATCCGGGGTCCAGGACGCAGGGGACTGGCTGGCCCAGGACAGATAAGGCCCTGCCCCAAGGGGGCCACTGCAGGGTGAGAAGTGGGTGGGTTCTGGGTGTTGTGAAGGTGGAGCCCACAGGGTCCGCATGTGGACAGGACGTGGGCAGGGAGAGGAGGTAAGGACGGTGCTGGGATGCCCAGTAAGAAAGGGGACGGGTGGGACAGTCCTGGGGCTTGCTAACCGCCCAGCACACCCACGACTCGTCGAAGAGAAAGTTGGGTCATCTTGGGCCCCATCCTAGCCCCAGGCCCCTCCACCCCCAAAACCCAGCCTGATTTTTCAAATTAACCCTTCCCTGAGGTTTCGTGTGTGTGCATGCTTCCCAAAGCCACGGTGCTGTTGGATTCCCTGACTTTCTAGATTCTATCAGCCTCAGGGCAGTGTCTCATCCTGGGCAGTTCTGCCCTTACAAGGACATTGGCCATGTCTGGGGACATCTGTGGTTGACACTGGGGGTGCTCCTGGCACGGGGTGGGTGGAGGCAGGGACGCTGCTCAGCACCTGCAGTGCCCAGGACGCCCCGCCCCAGAGAACCATCTGGCCCCAGTGTCCACAGTGCTGGGGGAGAGACCCTGACATTAGGGTTTTGTTGTGTTTTTCATAGAGATGGGGTCTGACTACATTGCCCAGGCTGGTCTCGAACACCTGGGCTCAAACAATCTTCCCACCTCGGCCTCCCAAAGTGCTAGAATTACAGTCACGAGCCACTGAGCCCAGTCTTGCTTGGTGTTATCTTTTTGTTGTCAGAAATTCTCAAGTTTTATACAGTCGAATGTATTGGTTTGTTTCTTCTTTAGAAATCAGCTGCTTTAGCCCTTGCTTCAGCGGCGCAGACTGAAATGAGAATGGCACGGAGACGGGCAGAGCGCCTGGGCAAGGGTGGTGTGGAAATTCGTGAAGCTGTCGATATTTTTAAATAAATGATTTAACCAATTTTCTGCCCCCCAAAAGAAAACAGCTCATTTAATACTTTAAGAAAAAGTTCTGGCCGGGCACAGTGGCTCACGCCAGTAATCCCAGCACTTTGGGGAGGCTGAGGCAGGAGGATCGCTTGAGGCTGGGAGTTCACAACTACAGTGAGCTCTGATGACATCACTGCACTCCAGCCTGGGTGGCAGTGGGACCCTGTCTCACGGAAACAAAAAACAAAAGTAGACAAGGAAAAGGCTGCCTGCCACAGAGTCGCAACAGAATTTCTGCGTCCTTTATTCCAAAGGTTGTAACATTTTGCCTTTCACCTTCCAGTCCTTAATGTGTCTGGAATTGGTGCTGTGTATGGCGTGAGGTAGGGATCCCTTTCTGGCTGTGTTGGGTTTTTTGTTTTGTTTTGTTTTTTGGCACATGACGACCTGGCTGCCCCAGGAGAGCTCGTGCCCTTCGTGAGAGGGTCAAAGAGGGATTTGTCAGGTGGCCTCGGAGGCTGGCCACAGCCCCTGACCCAGGCCCGTTGCAGGGCTCGGCCGTGCTGGCGCAGCAGGCAGCGCCAGCGAGATCAAGCGGGAGGAGAAGGAGGATGAGGAGAACACGTCAGTGGCCGACAACTCGGAGGAGGACAAGAAGGAGCTGAAGGCCCCCCGGACGCGGACCAGGTGCCAGCTCCTCCTCGGCTCCCCACCCCCCACCCCGGCAGGACGCACACACACATTCGCACACGCACACACGCCCGCACCGGGAGGCCGTGGCGGGCCCCCCGCCCGTCCCCCACCTCACTGTCTCCCTCTGGCCCCTCCTGGCCCCTCCCCCATAGCCCAGACGAGGACGAGGACGACCTTCTCCCCCCAGAGCAGAAGGCTGAGCGGGAGAAGGAGCGCCGGGTGGCCAATAACGCCCGCGAGCGGCTGCGGGTGCGCGACATCAATGAGGCGTTTAAGGAGCTGGGGCGCATGTGCCAGCTGCACCTCAACAGTGAGAAGCCCCAGACCAAACTGCTCATCCTGCACCAGGCCGTGTCGGTCATCCTGAACTTGGAGCAGCAAGTGCGAGGTCAGTGGGGGCGCGGGCCACCAGCCGTCCCTGCAGTGCGCCACCCTCCCGCCGCTCCTGCCCTGCTGTCTGCCCCCACCCGCCCTCGTCCTGCAGCCACGTCCCCTTGCCTGGCCGCCTCCGCGTCCCCCTCTGGGGTGGAGGACCAGCCTCTCTCTGCGCCCCAGCCTTGCAGACCTGGGCCCTTTGGCTCAGAACCATGTCCCCAGACCCCAGCGGCCCCCACGTGCCCCGGCACTTCCTTCCCAGGAAGCCCAGAGCCTGGGGCGTGGAGCCGGCGCCCCCGAGCCCAGAGACTGTTCACCTTGAGCAGGTGCCACATGGGGACCGCATGAGCCTGTCCCGCCCTCTGACTCAGTTTCCCCGTCTGCGGGTGGGTGATAACAGCCCCCCAAATGTGACTTGGCTCCCTGCCCCCCTCCTCTCCCGCTGGCAGCTGCTTCCTTAACTCCTCCCCTCCTGCGCCGTTAACTCTTTCTCTCCTGCAGCGCTGTCGCTTGGGCCGGAGCCCGAGCCCCGGCCTGCCCCACCCGCTGTCCCTCAGCTCTGAGGTTTCTGCGTCTGCACAACGGTGTGTGTGTCCTGCCTGTGTCCCCGCCTCTCCCCTCTCTGCCTCTTGTGCTGTCCCCTGCCTCGTCCGTCATCCCTGCTGCTTCCCTGGCGGCCCTCCCTCATCTCGCACTTGCTGCCCGACGCCGGGAATGGCCGGGGCTGTGCCCTCGGGGACCTTCCTCCCCCAAAGCCCCCAGTGGGGACTTGAGGGAAGAAAAGAGACCCAGAGAACATGCCGGCCTCCAGTCCCCACTGTCAGTTTGGTCTGCGCGCTTGTCCTGGGCTCCAGAGGCCACCGCTGCCACTCAAGGGGCAGGGCAGGCAGGCAGGTGAGGCGAGGGCAGCTCCGTCCGCCGAGAGGAGCAGGACAGGCCGTGGGCCAAGGCCTCGCCCGTGTCTTATCTTGGCACCGCCCAGAGCGCAGGGGGGTGATGGTGGTTAGCGTTTGTGCTGAGGAGACTTGTCCAGGGTGGAGTCACTTGTGCGGAACCCACGGCTAGAAGGGCCCAAGCCAGGATTTGCAGGGCATGGAAAAGGGTCTCAGCATCGTGCCTGGTGCAGGCTTCGTGCTCGGTGCGTGGCAGCTGCCCCGGCGTTCCTGGAGGCCTTAGGGCACGAGCGCTCTGACCAGGCAGGTCCTGTGGGGGGTGGCTCGTGGAGGCCTGGGGCCTGCTGGGGCAACCAGAGGTCACTGTGAGGAATAGATGCTTTCCTGAGGCCCCTCAGAGCGTGGGGGTCTCGCAGGGTGTGAGCGGGTACGCCCCTGTGGGTGCCGACTCAAAAGTCCCGGACTCCCCAGTCCTGGGCTTGGGGGGGCCAGGCCTTCTCGGCACCCCCAACGGCGCTCCGGACAGGCCTAGCTCTCTGTCACCCAGCAGGCGCCGCTCTGAGTGGGGAAGGTCGTCTCCTGGGGAAGGAGGAGCAGGGGTAGGGCGCTGGGCCTCCCTTGCTCCCCAGCCCGCCCTGGGCATGTGGCGCGAGCACGGGGCAAGGGGACCAGCCCCCCCACAGATTTCCAGATGGAGAAACCTAGGCATTGGTCCGTCTTGGGTACAACCATGTACACCACCTTCCCCAGAGCTGGGTGCCAGCGTGTGTGCACATGGGCAGCCACTTGACACACAGCAGAGCAGCTGCAGTCTCCACTCGACGTGGGACACGTTCCCTGTGCACACGGATGAGCACATTTTCATGGATTTGAGCACACGAACAGCACATGCACCGACACTACCACCCACTGTATACGCGCACTGCCACCCACACCGACACCAGCTGTATACACGCACTGCCACCCACACCGACACCAGCTGTATACACGCACTGCCACCCACACTGACACCAGCCGTGTGCCCGCGCTGCCACCCACACCAGCACAAACACAGCCTGCCGGATCCCCTCCTTACAGCCTATCCCCGCCCTCCCGCCCGCCCCTGGCCGGTCACTAACTGAGGCCCCGTGCTGTGACCCAGCAGTACAGAGGAGGTGCTGTCCCTGGAGGAGAAAGACCTGAGGGACCGGGAGAGGCGCATGGCCAATAACGCGCGGGAGCGGGTGCGCGTGCGCGATATTAACGAGGCCTTCCGGGAGCTGGGGCGCATGTGCCAGCTGCACCTCAAGTCGGACAAAGCGCAGACCAAACTGCTCATCCTGCAGCAGGCCGTGCAGGTCATCCTGGGCCTGGAGCAGCAGGTGCGAGGTAGGCTTCCGGGCCAGGGCCCCAGGCGGCCGTCCCCCGCCCCGCCGCGCGCTGTGCTGCGACACCTGTGCGCACGGGCTTCTGGTCTCTGTCCACATCTCCTAGTGGCTGGATTCAGACCCCGTGATGTCCCCCAGACACCCCTGGACACCTAGGTCTCGTTGCAAACACCCTAAACCCTCCAGGGCCTTCTCTGGGAAGGAGATGACGTGAGAAACGGAGGGGCCATGCGTGAAGGCCCTTGTCCCCACCCTCCCCCCACACTGCCACCTCCTGTGTTTCTCTGGGGACCCTCCCCCACGGTGCTCTCCCCTCCCCCCCAGAGCGTAACCTGAACCCCAAAGCTGCCTGCCTGAAGCGGCGAGAAGAGGAGAAGGTGTCCGGTGTGGTCGGAGACCCCCAGATGGTGCTTTCCGCTGCCCACCCTGGCCTGAGTGAGGCCCACAACCCCGCTGGGCACATGTGAAAGGTACTCCGTCGTGGGACAAGTGACCCTGCCTGGCCCTGCATCCTGGGCTCATGTCTGACCCAGAACAGTCAACGCCAGGTGCCGGGTGTTCGGCCACTTGGTGGGCCAGACGGGCTGCGCCTCACACACACCCGTCGCCAGCGTTGAGCCAACGACTGACCCACTGAGGTTCCAAGTGACGGGGGCTACGCAGGTGATACTGGGTCGGGGAGCTGCCTGGCTCCCCCCGCCTCCACCCCCTGCCCCAAGTCACGGCCGCCGTGATGCCCTGACATGCCCCCTGGACCCCTGAGCTGTGTCTCGGCCCCGTCGCCTGGGCCGAAAGCAGCATTTTGGGATGGGGGGCGGGGAACAAAACCGAAAGCAAGCAACAAAATATACATTTTGTCAGAGAAGAAAGAAAATGCCTTAACTCTAAAACGAGAGCCGAAACATATCACTCGAGGGAGACGCTGTGCAAACGCGGCTCGTTCTTCTGAAGCCGCCAGCAAATCGTGCCTAAGCCTATTTTTTTTTAAGGAAAATAAAAAGAACATTAGTTATGAGATTTTTTTTTTCTTCCTTAATGTAGAAGAGAACTAGTAAGGATGGTCTTGGTCTATCTTTTTTGTTTTTTTTTAAAGCTTTTTTGGCAAATGTTTTGTAAGCAACAAATTTTTTTGTATAAAAGTCTCGTGTCTCTTGCTATTTCTGCTGCTGTTTCTAGAACCGAGTTTTGCATTTCATGATCAACCAGATTATTAAAAGTTGCATTAAAAAGACCCAATGTAAACCTGAGGTCCCCGCACCTCTCCGTTCCGGAGGCCACTGCACACAGACGGCGCAGGGATGGGCAGGCGTGTTGTTGCATGTTCTGTTACTTAAGTGTTGGGGGTTTTCTTGGTGTTGCTGTGAGTGACATGGATGGGCCTTGCCCTGGTCGGGGGGCCTCTTGGGGCTGCCCCGACTGTCCTCTGCCCTACTCAGGGAGGGGACAGGCCTCTGCTGTTCCTGGCCTTGTGGGGAAGGGAATTCTGCAAGGAGGGGACGTTCCTCCCAGGTGAAGCTGCTCCTCCAGGCACCTTCCCCCCTCCCCACAGCTGCCCTCCCTGGAACACCCTGCACAACTCTCCAAAATGGGGCATTTTGCTGGGACCAATGATCCCTGACATGCTAGGGGCCTCCCCGGACCTTCACCCTTCATTCCTTCCACCCAGGGACCCAAGCCCTTTCTCTGGACTTTAGCAGGGGGGCTGCAGCTTGGGGGCCAGCACAGGACACACCCCACCCCAGGGAGGATGTTTGGGGCCACGCTTGCCACCCTTCCATGCAGGGCCCTGGGCTGGGAGTGACTGGAACAGGGAGGAGGATCAGGGTCCCAGAGCCTCATAAAGGCCCCCCCTCCGGCCTCCCATCTGTCCTAGCTGCAAAACCAAGAGCTGGGCCACCCCGAGGCCATCTGTGCTGTGTCCCCAGCACCCAGGTCTCTCTCCAAACCTCTTTTTGTGGTCTCATGTCCTGAGAAGAACAAACTTGTCCCAGGCCCACCAGGGTGGTCAGTTGCTGTGTCACCCAGGTGTGGGGTCAGGTCTGCCGGGTGCCTTCATCTTCCTTTCCCCCACATAGAGGCCTTATGGACCCCAGGCTGGCTGTGTTCGCCCACCAGCAACTCAGACATCTGCTCCCAGGAGAGCCAGGGCTGCCTGACTTCCCCTCCCCACCTGCAGCCCCACGGGAGCTTCAAGAACTCCAAGGCCAGCTTTAGGTAGGCCGATCCCACAGCCTGGGGGCCACCCCCTGACCTCTGGTGTCCCATGGGGTCTGCCAAGGATGGACAGGCACAGGGCAGAGCTGTCCGGGCTGGGGGCTGATTCACCTTCTGTGGCCAATTCCCCCACCCAGGTCATCCTGGGTTTTGTCTCTTGGAGAACCTGCCTCTGTTTCCCTCTTTGTTCTGGTCCTGCCCATACATCCAGACGGGCAGCGGCTGAGAAGCTGCCATGTCCCCCCAAGGCCCTGTAGACTCTGGAACTGTGTATTATATACATAATTTAAGTTATATATATGTAATAAGATTAACCCAGCACGAAAAGGAAGAAAACACGTAGCAGGTGGGCAGCGGGAAGAACCGCAGTTGCTGGGGGAAATTGTGCTCTGAGTGCCTCAAGATAACTGGTTTTCAAAACAAAGTTTTGTGTTGTTTTTTTTTTTTTAAGAAAAATAATTTTATACATGTCAACACAGCTGGCTGGATTATTTGGGATTTTTAAACGATCCTCTTTGAAGTCGATTTGGAGACCTGTATATAACAGCAGTGTAGCAATAAATGTGACGTTTTATAACAATACTCAGCTGTCCCCGGAGTCCTTCGGGTGTTGGGTGCTTATATGTGAACAGGGGTAGGAATCTGAGGTTTGACGCCCGCGTCATGGGGCGCAGCTCACCAAGGGGTCGGAGGTGCGTGCACCTGTGCTGTTAGCAGCATTTTCCAACTCGGGAACTTCCGGGTACACAGCTCTGCAGGGGAGGCCAGGAACCTGCACTTGGAACAAGGGCCGCAGAGGATCTGGAAGCAGGATTGACTCCTGGGGAAAAGCCCCTCCCTGGGGTGCTGCACTTTGTGGGGCAGTCCTGAGCGTGCGAATGATCTGGACCGTTCATCCTCCCACCCCCAGGACTTGAGAACTCCCCACGTCTGCCCTGGGCAGGTTGAACTGGCCTCTCACTGGCCTCCCTGCCTCCAGCCCTGCTGCCCAAGTCTGGTCGTGTCACTCCCTTCTGAAATCGTCCATGGCTCCCTGTTCCTGCGGTGGCAACTCCAGGCTCCTGAGTGGGGCATTTGCAATGACCCCGAACAACCAGACCCCTGTGAATCATGGGCACAGCTCCCCATGGAGAAGGGAATGTAGCACTTCTGGCCTCCACCCACTCCATGCCAGGAGCACTCCCAACCCAATCATGACAACACAGATGTCCCTCAACATCACCAAGTGTCCCCTAGGGCCACAAGGCCACCAGCAAGACCCAGCCGAGGGAACTCCATCCGTATTGAGCCCGTTTCTTCTGTGAATAAATTGCAATGAAAATTAAAGAGAGGGGATGTCAGTGGAAAGAGATCCAAGAGATGTATCAATCGCGGATTCTGGGCTTTCCCTGGGTTCGGTGTCAAAGTGTAAAGACAAATTATGACTTTGGACACTGGAGAATACAAGCATTAGGTACTTGATGATTTCAAACAATTATTTTATTTTTAGAACTGCTTAGGTTGGGTAATGGAATTGTAGCTGTTTTCCTTTTATAAGAAACACTCCTTCGGCCGAGTACAGTGGCTACTTAGCAATGAAACTCATGTTGGGGTTTGCTCTGCAGTAATCAGGAAATAACAAGGTGGGGACAGGGGAAGAGGCCTAGCTCTGCACGGAGGGTCGAGGAAGCTGCCTTTGACACCCCATTCTGTTTTGTTTCAATGGTGAAAATAAATATATTTTGGAAACAACCCAAGTGTCCATCAACAGATGGATGGATAAACAAACGTGCTCCGTCCACACACTGGAATATCACTCAGCCATGAAAAGGGACGAGGCTCTGACACAGGTTACAATGTGGAGGGACCTTGAAGACATCATGCTCAGTGAGAGACACCAGAAACAGCAAAGATAGAGAAAGATTTGTAATGACATTCCAGCAGCGCGGTGGTGAGAACCTGGAAGCCTCCCAAAGAGGCTTAAGTCCCAGCCCTTCCCTTTTGTGCGCCTCTGGGCAAGTCCCTTCCCTGTCGGATCGCAGCTTCCTTCCTTGTAGAAAAGTCCTGGCACATAATCACCAGCCGAGTATTCCCGGCTGGAATGAGTTACAGACAGTCCTGCCGCCGGGGACCCACTCCGACCGCTCAACACAAAGACGATACTCCTTGGTCCATAGATCATGTGACCGTGAAGCCCCGCCCACTCCAAGACGGCCCTCCCCGGAAGCGACTGTAATGGGCTTCCGAGTATGCGCGCGCAGCGGCAGCGGCGCCAGGCACGCTGGGGCGGGGTCCGCTTGTGCGCGTGCGCCTTGCGCCCGCGCCTGCGCAGTGCGGCCGGACAGACCAGCCTGGGTCACCCTGAGGGCGTGGACGGCGCCGCGATGCTGACCAGGTTTCTGGGCCCGCGCTACCGGGAGCTGGCGAGGAACTGGTGAGGACGCCGCCCCCGCCGCTGCTCCCCGGCTGCCGCCTCAGGCCGGGTTGGGGTCCCCTGTTGCGACCGGTGACAGAGGGAGAAACTGAGGCCCAGAGTGGTTGGCGGTGTGTCCCGGGGCGCGCAGGACCCGGCGGGTTCGAGGCCAAAGCCCAGCATCCCCGGCTCCGTGGTTGAGCCGCCCGGAGCCTCAGTTTCCCCGTCTCTACCTGGGGATCCCAGCGGTGCCTACCTGGACCGAGTCGCCCGGAAGGTGCGCAGCTCTGCCGCCCGCGGACGCCTACCTGTGCCCGGCGCCCTCGGCTCAGGTGTTTGGGCCTGAAACTAAACCTCTAAGCCTCTGGCTTTGATTTTATTATTATTTTTTAGTGATTTTTGCCAAGGAGTGTGAAACTTGCAGCTGCACCTGCTCGCGGGCGGCGGGACGGGGTAGGGGTGGCCTCCGCGGGCAGGCGCTGTCCGGTATCCTCACGTGGCGTGCTAAGAAACAAGAGCTTGTGCCTGGCGACGTGTCCCCGCGCTGGAACACGCTCCTCCACCCCGGACAGGGAGGCAGAAGTGGGGGCTGGGGGTGGCGGCTCTGGAGGTGACGGGGACCTTCAGGTGGAGTGCGATGATGGCATTTTACAGCGTGGGTGACTCCGGCCTGGGACGAGAACACAGCGGCCGGGGGCAGTCATTGCTGCCTCTCCCAGGTGCGGTGGGTCCACTCCCATCTGTGCCTGGTAAGTGCGATGACCCCCGCCATCCCTGCTTTCATTCAGTCAACAAGCATTTATTGAGCACCCACTGTGTGCTCGACACGCAGCAATAAACAGAACGCTGTGGGCTGACACTGTAGTTGCAAGACAAAGTAGACAGTGAGATCTGTGGGGTGTGGCTGGCCTGAATTAATAAAGTAGGGGACTGGGGTGCAGCCCTGTCCCACCAGACCATGGCTTTGGTAGACCAGGAAGCAGGTTTCAGTCCCCCCCTTCCTGGGGGCACCGTGGGGTTGTGTCTCAGACTCAGGGATCTGAGGGTCCCTGCTCACCCGGTACCCCCCAGGTCATACCTTCTCTGGGCCCTGGTGTCTTGGGCTGAGAAAGGGGAGACGAGGTGGTTCGGGTGGTAAGTGCCTGGTGGAGGTCAGGTTTGGCTGGGGCAGGTCAGTTTCCAAGCTCATTCAAGTGGTTGTTGGTGGGATTTGGTTCCCTGGTGGTTGTTGGCTGGAGGCTGTTCTCTGTTCTCTGCCACACGGGCCCCTCTGTAGCACAGGTCACGGCATGGCAGTGGCAGTGGCAGCTGGCTTCCCACAAAGCAAGTGAGAGGGCACGACGGGGCACCCAGGATGGAAATACAGTCTTTTTATAACCTAATCTCAGAAGTGACACCCATCGCTTCTGCTGCATTCTGTGCACCAGAAGCAAGTGCCTTGGTTCACACTCTATGGGGGTGTGAATGCCAGGGGGTGGGATTGCTGGGCCATCCTGGACTTTACCATCGTGTGCTGTGGTGGGCAAGGGTATGGACTCGGACGGACCCTGATGCCTCGGTTCTCATCTCCACTGTCTGCCACCCCGGCTTTGTGTTCTCAGGGAGTGACTCGCCCCCTCTGTTGTTTAAAACAGGGACTCTGGGCTGGGC
>VBSM01002267.1:185749-196120 GCA_008086735.1 Cheirogaleus medius | reverse complement strand
AAAAAAAAAAAAAAATCTGCTGTGCATGGTGGCACATGCCTGTCGTCCCAGCTTCTGGGGAGGCTGAGGCAGGAGGATCACTTCAACCCAGGAGTTGGAGGCAGTAGTGAGCTCTGATGACGCTACTGCACTCTAGTCAACGTGATAAAGCAAGACTCTGTCTCTAAAAGAGAGGGTCCCTTGTTCCCCAGGGGAGCCCAGAAACCCCCAGAAGGGCCCCAGATGGGGAAAAGGCTATTTTCCTTGGAAACTGAGACAAACCATGACCCCTGGGCGTTGCCTGAGGCTCCTACCCGAGGGCCCAGCATCCAGACAGAGCTGTAGGTTCCTCAGAGCGGCCTCTACCTCCTGCCTTCGGCTCTCTTCCGGCCCTGGGGAGACAGATCTATGTGGGGGCCAGACAGGCCCGGGCTCCCACCCGGAGGGACCCCTCCATCCAGCCCGCTTCCAACTGCTGCATCCAGAAAAATCTCATTTCCAATCCAGAAGGATTCTGGGCGTCATTCCCATTTTACAGGTGGGAAAGTTGAGGCCAGGAGAGGGGGGTGACCCTGGCAAGGGTCAGCTTTTGCCCCCACTTCCGGATCCTCCCTCCCTGGGGACAGAGGTCTGCTCACCTGTCGGGTCACTCCGGAGGGTGCCCTGCGTGAGTAGGCGGATGGGGGCCTCGGGGCAGGGAGCCTCCCTCTCGGACAGGGAGACCTGGGCAGGGAGCAGCAGAGGTGAGTGGTGGCCACCTCCCTGAGACCCCTTGGTGCCCTGTCCCTCTGCCCCGCCAAGCTCAGCACCCGGAGGAACTGGTTTCCTCTTGGGATGCAGCCTTGGAGTGTCTCAAAGGCATACAGTAAGCACTCAATAAATGTGATGGAATGAACCAGCGGATGGGAGTAGGGCCCTGCGGCCTGGGGCCTGGACCTTGGGAGACTCCAGGTTTGGGGACAGAGTTGGGCCCAGATGGGTTCCAGCCCCAGTGGGTCAGGACGGGACCGGGGAGAGGGGTCCAGGCTTGGGCACCCCCAAGGGGGGTTGAGGCTCTGCCCAGGGGTCCAGGGATGATTGCATGGAGGAGGGAGCTATAGCAGGGGCCTGGGACACCCTCCATGTGCCCCCCGTGTCCCCAGCCCTGGTTCCTCACCTCGCTGCCCCACTCCATGGACTCGGGGTCCTGCCCTTCCTCTCCGTGACCCGAGGCCTCTTTCGTGAAGGAGCCTGGGGGACGCAGAAACTTTGCGGGGCAGAGCCTGGGCCTCGTGCAGGGGGAGGCACCTGCCACCCCCACCCGCCTCTGCGACAGGTGTGAAGTTGCAGAGCAGGTGGGAGGTGTGGGCAGGCGTGGGAGGGGAGGGGCGGGCAGGTGGGAGCAGTGTCGGGAGCGTGGGCAGAGGTGGGCAGGCGAGGCACTCACAGGGTGGCCGGCACTGGGACAGCAGCAGTTGGCCCACCTTCCGGAAGAGCCTGCCCAGAGGTGGGGGGACGGTGAAGATGGGTGGGGTGTGGCAGGAGTGGGGCGGCAGCCGGTCCGGAGTGAAGCCCTGCGCATAGAGGTCCGTGGTCAGCCCCCAGAGGAGGCCACCCGGCTCCTGAGCGCCTGGGTCACCCGGGGGCCTGGCCGTGGCCGAGAGGGGCCCCCACCTGTGTGAAGAAGTCGTCCTGCAGCAGGTGGTCCAGGCTGGGCCGCTCGGCGGGGTCAGGGGCCAGGAGGCGGGCGATGAGGTGGCGCGCATTGGGCGACAGGTGGGCAGGCTCGGGGTAGTGGCCATCGCGGATGTTCTGGTACATCTCGGACAAGGGTGCCGCCACGAAGGGTGGGGTGCCGGTCAGTACCGTGTACCTGGGCCAGGTGGGGGCAGGAACCGGGTGTCCAGGCTTTGCTCATGCCTACCTGAGCACACCTGGCCCTACCTGCCCACCTGGCGCTACTGGGCATAGACCTTGTAGCCATTTCCCCAGACCTGGCCCACATCCACGTGCACCTGGCCAGTGCTGCACACCCTGTGGGTGACACCAGCACCTGTCTACACCTGCCTGCACCTGGCTCCCCCTGCACACACCTTTCTAATCCGATCTGATGCTTGCTCACACCTGCCCATCCTCCCCTGGGCACGCTGACGCCTGTCCTTACCTGCCTGCACCTGCCCATACCTGGTCCCACCTGGGAAGACCTGCCCCCTCTCCCCAGGCCCAGGGCTCCAGGGTCCCACTCACATGATACAGCCCAGAGCCCAGATGTCCGACTGGCAGGAGTGCCCATTTCTGGAGACGACCTCTGGGGCCTGGAAGTTCGGGGTCCCGCAGAGCACTCTGGGGGGCAGATCGTGGAGGGCTCAGGAAGGCTGGGGCCCCCATGCCAGATTTGGGGCCACCTGTGTCCCCCCTGACAGGCTGCTCAGAGCCTCCCGCTATCACCTGTGGCAGCGGCCCCCCGGCCCCACCCTGGCGGCCAGGCCCAGGTCTCCGATCTTCACCTCCATGTTCTTGTTCAGGAAGAAATTACCTGCCGGTGGGCAGGGGAGCTACGTGTGAGGGTGGGTGCTGCACCCCAGCCTCCCAGCTGGCCCCCGACTGGCCCTTCCCCAGCGCTCACTCAGCTTCAGGTCCCGGTGCACGATGCGCCGCTGGTGCAGGTAGCGCAGGCCGCTGACCAGGCCCCGCAGGTAATAGCGCACCTCGGGCTCCGTCAGGGTCTGTCGCGCCTTCAGCACATGGGCCAGAGACTGCAGGTGACAGCGGCCAGCACCAGCGCCCGGCAGAACCAGGTGAGAGGGGAAAGGTAAGTTCGACTCGGCCAAGGCAAGCACGGCTGAGTGCAGGAGGGGCACAGGTAACCACGTGCATGCAGAGGCCCATGCAGGTGGGTGCAGGTAAGCCCAGGTGAGCCCAGGTGTGCCCAGGTGGGTCAAGAGAGCCTGGGTGGGCATGGCGAGTAGAGGATGGACCCTGATGCCATGTGTGGGCACAAGAAGAGCTGGTAACCGGACCCCGGCAGAGGGCTCACGGTGAACATGGTGTGGGCGCAGGGGGAAGCAGGTAAGTCCAGGCGGACAAGGGGTGGGCACAGGTGGGGCAGCAGCCATGAAGTGGGCCCACCCTTGCCCTGCCCTCTGCCCACCCCCGGCACCTGGCGGCTGCAGTACTCTAGCACCATGTACACGTGGTCGCGATCGGCGAAGTGTCCGTGGAAGGCCACAATGTTGCGGTGGCGCAGGCGGCTGTGCAGGGCGATCTCTCGCTCCACCTGCAGGTATGGCCCGGACATGGGGCCCTGCAGGACCCACACCCCCCCTCCCCCGTCCCCGGCGCACGCCCTTCTCTGCAGACACGCTTCGGCTGGGGCTCCTGATGGGGGACCTACCTTCCCCCGTGGGTGCAGGCGCCCAGCCCCCGCCCCGCTGCGAGGCACCACCTTGAGGGCGAACACTGCGCTCGTGGACATGTCTGTCAGCTTGTAGCAGCGGCTGAAGGCGCCCTGCGGGGAGGGGACTAGCTGGAGCAGCGGGCAGGCACTGACAGGAGTGTGGACAGGTGCGCCGGGCGGCAGTGCGTGCTGACGCACAGGGACCCTGGTGCGGCCAGGTCTCTTCACACACACACTTGAGACAGAGGACACCTGCTACCTCCCTGTCCCTGGCCACATCTCACACCTACCTACCTGGACACACAACATCGCAGACACCCGTGAAGGCGTAGGGACACAACATATGGACACATCTCACAGACACGCAAACATAACACAACCCGCGGACACACGCACACAACACAGCACATGGTCGCACAACACAGCAGCGCACGCTCCGACGCGGGCACACAGAAAGCAGAGATGTGTAACACATTCGGACGCATATTCGCACACGCACACCTGGGGACAACACGGCGGCAGAGTCACCTCGGAAGGACCCGGACGCGCGCCCACGCCCCGCACACGAGCGCGGACGCCGGTTCCCGCCACACCAGCCACTACAGGGGGGTCCCCGGCCCCGCCGCGCAGCCCACGCAGGCACAGCGCCGCACGCCAAACTCACACGGACACGCGACACACGCAGAGACGAGGGCCCGGAGCGCGCGCGCACTCCCCACCCGGCCGCCCCCCGGCCCAGCCCCTCGCCAGGACTCGGGGTGCAGGGGGCCCCCACCTTGCCGATCAGCTTCCCGCGCCTGTAGACGCGCCCCGAGCCCGGGTCGCGCAGAAAGGCGGCCACCAGCTGGCGACTCCTGCGCGGCCGCCGCGGCCCGGGCTCCATCCCGCCGGGGACCCGGCGGGGACACGCGCGGGCAGCAGCGCAGTGGCCAGGACCACCGCGCGGCCGCTCCAGGGCTACCGCCGCCCGGGGTGATTCTTATTGGCTGCGGGGGCGGGCGGGGGCGGGGCCGCGGGCGGGGCAGGGGCGCGCGGGGACTCGGGGCGGAGGGGGCTCCGGGGACCGCGCCAGTGCCACAAGCTCCAAGCAGGCGCCGCCGCTTAGCCCGCGCGCTCCAACCCTGCACCTCCCGCTCGCTGGGGACCGCCAATGCGCCCATTTTACCGAGCAAGAAACTGAGTCTCTCCCGCAGGTGGGGACTAGGGGCTTTGGGGGTGAGGGCTCTCCCCAAAGCGCGCTTGAAGTGTGAGTCTCGCCATCCGGAATGTGTCTGAGTGTGGGTTCTGCCTGCTGGCCGGTCCCTGGGGCTCTCTCCTGCTCTGAATTCTGCTGTGGCTCCCAGTGCCCAAGGACAAACCCAGTGTCTGTAGGGCTGGGGCTGGTGGGCAGGGGCGTGAGACAGGGGAAGGGACCACAGAGGCAGGACAGAGGCTTGGGGGCACCCATGGGGTGGGAGTGTCCTATATGAGGGAGATTCAGCAGTGAAACGGATGGGATGTGGGGTTTGTGACTCCTGGCATGGACAGCCAGGTGGGGTTGTCCCCGAGGTGGACACCTGGCAGAAGCAGTTGAATAAAAAAACAGTGGAGGGGCTTCCCCCACCCCCGGTAGCCACCGCGGCTTCTCCCATTGTGCTCCAGCCTCAGCCTCTGCAGTGTGCTCACACCTCATCCTTAACCTGTCCTGGGATGCAGGATCTGCCTTGTGCCCATTTTACCGGGGGGCACACTGAGGCCCAGGGAGGTTAAGTTGCTTCACCAGGAAGGGACAGTGCATGATTTGAATCCAGATAGCTGCCTCTGGAAGCCACAGTATTAATCCCCAAATGTTATATAACATAACAGATGGGGAGGGGTTAGCAGGGCTCCGTGTGGCTGGAATTTTCCAGAGACAAGATTTCGGAATCTGGCCCAGCCACACAGCCAGGGACAGGAAATCTATCCCTTAGGATGTCACATGTCCACCTGGTGTGTCAAATGGGGGCCCTGGTGCATTTGACAGGGCAAGACTTGGGCACCTTTTTGGGGCTTTGGTCTCAGTGCCAGGGCCGAGGATGCCAGGCCGGTGTAGGGCCAGATGGCTGCAGCCAGAGAGCCCAGGTCCCCTGCTAAGGAGGAACAGACGCCACCAGCAGAGAGGTGGGCAGCTCAGGGCGCCTGGGTCTGAGCCGTCACAGCATTGTTACCCGAGAATCCTCAGGGGCAGAAAGCTAGTTCCTTCTTGGTAGCACAATGTTAGTTAGTTCGGGTATTTATTAAGCACCTACTGCATGCAGACCTGTGCTGGGCTTGAGTGCCCAAGACAGACCCAGCCCTGCCCTTGTAAAATGACAACAATTTAAGGGACTGCAGGGAGGTGGCCCAAAATTTAACCAAGTCAGGGGTCAGAGAAGGCTTCAGAGGTGTGAGTCAACCAGTCTCTTTCTGGGCAGTAGCTTGTCCCTGAGGTAGGTGCTGTTCTTAGCCCCATGTTCCAGATGGGGAAACTGAGGCTCTCGTGCAAGCCCAGGATCACTGGGCCACGAGTGACTGAGCCTGCCTGCCTAAGTCACAGTGGGCCCAGAGCCCCTGTCCCCCCATGATCCTGTTTCCCCTCAGGCTTCCTGCCCCAGCAGCCCCCAGGAGCTGTGCCAGGCAGAGCCCTCGTGCTGGGGCGCACGGCGGAGCTGGCCGGGCATCCAGAAACTTCCTGGGGAGAAAGAAATCAGAGTTCCTGGCCCAGAGCCGAACAGCCTGCCTGTCAGCTGATGCGCAGGGACCGGCTCCCGCTCCCTCTCCCGGGCTGTCTTCTCAGCTGAGCCCCCAGTTCAGAGCTGGGGGGTGGTTCCTGGTCCCAGCTTGTGGCCCTCTGAGCAGGGACCCCCTGTCCCTGCCCTGCCCTGGGTAACCTGCCCACCCCAGCCTGACCTGGGGACTTTCAGGGGGCACCTGGGGATGGATCCCCGAACGCCACCCTTGGCTCTCCCTGAAACCCTTGCACAGACATTGGGGGAGGGGCAGGGACTCTTTTTGGGGTGATGAAAATATTTCAGGCTTAGACAGAGGTAGGCGGTGGTTGCATAGCATTGTGGATGCACTATGTGGCACTGAATTGTGCATGTTAAAAGGGTCATTTATGTTATGTGAATTTCACTATAATGAAAAGGAAAAAAGGAAGCAGAGTGGGGGGCACGTTTAGACACAGGGTCAGAGGGTGTGTCTAAGAGGTGGCCTGCCCTGGGGGTCGGGGGAGTGATATCCCCCATTTGGGATGCTGGAAACAGGGGATGTGTCCTCTGCACATCCCAAAGGGATGGGGCCTCAGGTTTGAGAACCCGGGAGCGGACATTGCGACAGTGAGCTTCATGTCTTGGAACCTGTACTCAAGAATGAAATTAACTTGATATTAAGGTGGAAAACAGAGGTTCACTAGCAGCAGGATTCACAACAGCAAAAAGGTGGAAAAAAGTCATGTCCATCGACCGATGCATGGACCAATGCAATGTGGCCCATCCCCACGTGCAGTATTGCTCGGTCTTGAAGGGACTCCTGTCACAGGCCACAGCGTGGAGGGACCTTGAGGACATCGTGCTCAGTGAGAGACGCCAGACACAAAAGGACACACCCTGTGTGACTCCACTCACAGGAGGTCCCTGGAGTTGTCAGAGCCACAGAGACAGGAAGGAGCATGGTGGGTGCCAGGGGCTGGGGAGGGGGTGGGGAGTGAGTGTTTCACGGGCACAGAGTGTCAGTTTTGGGAGACGAGAATGTTCCGGAGACGGAGGGTGCTGACGGCTGCACAACACCGTGAATGTGCTTAATGCCGCTGAGCTGTGCACTTAAAAACAGTTAAGATGGCAGATTCTATGTTATGTATCTATATTGTTGCAATCAGAAAATGAAATCAGTTCCTCACCCTCCAAAACACATGACCCTAGGGGACTCACGAACACCCGCATTTTATAGAGGAGGAAACTGAGGCATGCTTGTGTGCCGAGCACAGCGTTGCTGTCTCGCAAAGAAGCAGGGTTCAGTGGGGCCGCCCGAACCTCCCACTGTGCCCCCTGCCCTGGGCTCCCCAGTCCTGGGTGGCCCCCTGGTTGGAGCCCCCGGCAGCCGCCCACCTCCACACAGCCCTGCACTCCAGGCCTCAGGCTCCACATCCCTCCAGTCCCTGTCCTCTCACTGACCTGAGATCCCTCTTCCATACTCAGCAGATATCTCGGGAGAAGCGCCGGGAAGCTTCGCTCAAAATACCTGCTGCAGGTGGAGGGTGGCTGCTGAGGCAGCGGGAGGCCACACTCCCCTGGGGCTTTGCCAGCCCCTCCCTGGAAGGTGCTAGGGTGGCAGCGGCCAGGCAACATGACTCAGCCCAGTTCCCGCATCCCTCTCTGGTCCCCTGGCCTTTACCAAGCACCCGTGGAGTCCCACGTGCCTGGACATGCGAGCCTCAGCTGACCATGCAGGTCCCGGGGAAGGCGCCTCAGGAACGGAGCAGGCGGGAGGGAGGGGTCCCGGTGCTCCGAAACCCCGTGATCGGCGCGCTCAAATCAGACCTCCGTCTTCTCTCTCGGCGCCCTTTGCCGTTGGCTAACGGGACAGGCCCCTGCTCCAGGTTTGTTCCCATCTTTCTGGCCCATCCTTTCCGGTTGTCCTGCAAGCCGCCTCCTCCTTCTCCTCCTCCCCACACCCCGACCCAGGGCTTCATTCTGAGGCCCTCTGTCCCCTCCCTTCACGTCCTCCTGCTGACATTGTCCAGGCAGGTGGCCTTCATGTGGACAGTGGATGCGGCTCTCAATTTTGGCCGGGGGACCGGCTGACGTGAGCTGAATGTCCCTCCTCACCCATCTCAGCCTGGGCTCCCCCAGAGGCAGAGCCTGAAGCAAGGGTTTGGTGCAGGGACTCGGTTTGGGGAGGAGGGGAGGAGCTGGTCACCCCTGGGGACCCTCAGAGGGACTGGGTAGAACATTCCCCAGAATTGGTCACTCAAACCCCAACCCCCTGCTATCTGTCCCACATTTTCTGGGGCTTCTGCATGGGACGTTAACCATCTAGTCCGTCTAGCACAGAGGGGCTGAGAAGCTCAGGCAGGGGGTCCACACTGCAGCCTCCACGCTCTCCACTCTGGCCGTGCAGCCTCCCTGTTAGCCAAACTCACACCACGGTCGTCACACCACAGGGCCTTTGCACGTGCCCTTCCCTCTGCCCAATACTCTCCCCACCCCCAGTCTTTGCCTGTTAGTTCTTCTCATCTTTTAGGACTTAGGCAGGCAGGGGCTCCCTGTGCCCAGAGGGCCACCCCCACCCTATCATTCCCTAGCCCCGATCTGTGTCTGTTCACTTTTTGGTCCCATCACAACCTGAAATTACGCTATTTCCTTGCTAGTTGGCTGGTTTTCTGTCCCATGGGACTGGGAGCTCCAGCAGCAGGGATCCAGTCCGTCCTCATCCCTGCTGCGACCCCTGTAAGGACGGACACCCTTGCCCGTGTGCCCTCTGCCTCGCCAGACACAGTATCAACCCGCGCTCAGGGACATCGATCGACTCGAGCTACACTCGAGGTGCCACGTGGCATCGGAAATGGCCAGGCCTCCACGGGGACGGTCTGCTTTTCGCCTGCGTGGCTCTTTCTACTAATTACGAGACAAATAGCTCAATAGCAAATGGGAGCCTGCAGCAGAAAGTGGACGTTAGATGAGAAAAAAGCCCAGCGAAATCCAAATAAAATTTGGAGTTTAGCCAATAGTCATGAAATAGTAATAGTAATCACTGATGTTATTAATTAGTAATAGTAACGTCCCAATGTCAGTTCCTTAGTCATGACAAATAGTATTTGTTTCCTATGGTTGTTGTAACAAATGACCACAAACTTAGTGGCTTGAAACAATGCAAATGTCTCCTCTTACGGTCTGGAGGGCAGAAGTTTAAAATCAAGGTGTCTAGTTAGGGTCGCTTGAGCCCAGGAGTCGGAAGCTGCAGTGAGCTATGATGACACCACTGCACTCCAGCTTGGGTGACAGAGTGAGACCCTGTCTCCCAAAACCAAACCAAACAAAAAAGAGCATTTAAAAAAATTTTAAAAAGGCAGGGCGCGGTGGCTCACGCCTGTAATCCTAGCACTCTGGGAGGCCAAGGTGGGAGGATCGCTCAAGGTCAGGGGTTAGAGACCAGCCTGAGCAAGAGCGAGACCCGTCTCTACTAAAAATAGAAAGAAATTAATTGGCCAACTAAAATATATATATAAAAAATGAGCCGGGCATGGTGGCGCATGCCTGTAGTCCCAGCTACTCGGGAGGCTGAGGCAGGAAGATCGCTTGAGCCCAGGAGTTTGAGGTTGCTGTGAGCTAGGCTGACGCCATGGCACTCTAGCCCGGGCAACAGAGTGAGACTCTGTCTCAAAAATAAAATAAAATAAAATAAAATAAAAGTGTTATTAGGGTGGGTCCCTCCTGGGGCTCCAGGGAGAACTGTCTCCTGTCTAGCAGCCGCAGGGTCCCTCGCCTCGGGGCCCTTCCTCCCCCTCCAGAGCCAGCATCACAGCGTCTTCCAGTCTCTCTGCCTCCGACCCTCCCGCCCCTCGTGGGAGGACCCTGTGCTGACACTGGGCCCCCAGGTCACCCAGGGCGACCTCCTGTCTCAAGATCCTTAACCTAATCCCATCTGCAGAGCCCCTTGTGTTGTTTGAGTGACACACCTGCAGGTACTCAGCACAGGCGGAGAAGCATTGTTCTGCCAACACCGAGGGGTACACAGGAAGTCTCTGTAGTATCCCTGCAACTTTTCTGTAAACCTGAAATTATTCCAAAGTAAACATTTTATTTAAAGAAAGGAATTAGGAGATCATTAGAAAAAATTCAAGCAAAACCTATAAGGCAATAACTCTAAGTCACCCACAACCCCTCTCCAAGGTCACTGTGGGTGATGCTAGGTGTTTATTTCTTTTAATTTCTTGTCTGAGTTTATACTAATTCGTATACTTTTACATAAATGGTACCATATTATGCATAATTTTTAAAAACTTGGAGGCTGAAGAAGAG